>QEPC01003665.1:211387-256131 GCA_003113815.1 Sphenodon punctatus
CAAGGGAGTGAAGTGAATCCAGCAAGAGCGAGTGGTCAACAGTATCGAAGGCAGCAGAGAGGTCAAGGAGGACAAGAATGGAATAGAGGTGATTAGATTTAGCCACAAGAAGATCATTGGTGATCTTAGCGAGAGCAGTTTCGGTAGAGTGAAGGGGGAGAAAGCCAGATTGGAGGGGGTCAAGGGAGGAGTTGGCGGAGAGGAAGTCAAGGCAGAGGAAGTAGACAACACGTTCAAGAAGCTTGGAAGCAAAAGGAAGGAGTGAGACAGGACGGTAGCTAGAGGGGTCAGAGGGGTCAAGAGTGGACTTTTTGAGGATAGGAGAGACAGTGGCGTGCTTGAAGGCAGATGGGAAGGAGCCAGTAGAGAGGGAGAGGTTGATGATGTACAGGAGGGAAGGGGCAACAGTGGAAACAATGGAGGTCAGAAGGGAGGAAGGGATAAGGTCAAGGGGACAAGTGGAAGGGTTGAAGGAGAAGATTTCTTCAAGGGAGGTGGGAGGGAAGGAGGACAGGAAGGAGGGGGAGAGGGGAGGGAGTAGGAAGGAGAGGAGTGGGAAGTGATGCTCTTACCCTCCCTAGGAACTGACCACACAACAGATGCTCTTACCCTCCCTAGGAACTGACCACACAAGCAGAAAGGTTCACAGGAAATAGATTTTACTGAAGAGAAGTAATTTATTTAAAAAAAAAACACATGGCAAAAAGGAATAGTTACTATAGAATGTAGATTAGATATACAGGAAAATTAATAAGAAACCAGATCGAATAATACATCAAGAATCTCACACAGTATCTACAAATGATTGTAAAAGTAATAATAAATGATAAAATAAATGTTATCTAGAAATCCTAAATAAGAAGTAGTCTATACCAGAGATGCCTCTTAGAGGAAGGTGGCTAGTCTTTCCAAATTGGCTAATCTTACCCACTAGAAGAAGAAGAAGAAGATGGGAAGATACGTGAAGTGAAGGGAAGAGTTTTCTTTCCCCGATGGAGACTCTACTAGAGACCTGAGTGGCCCTCAGACAGAATTTCCAGGGTAATGAGCTGTGCACCTGGCAAACTGGAAATTTGGGTCAACGTTTATAGACCACGTTGTTACTGGAATAACTAATATGGCGAACCCCATGATTATATATTCATCTTGTAATTTTATTATAATTTTAGCTAAATATGGTAACATTCTGCTCCATCAATCATACTCTCTCTCGCTTCGCACTTATTATTCTGACCTGCCAACATAGTCTCCTACTCCATTTTTCTTTCTATAATTCCATACTAAGCAAAAGGTCAAATTAACCTTAGGACCTAGTAGCGCCTTCCCTATTCCTCTCTCTTTTAGCAAGATTTCACTTACGTCAAGCAAGCAGTCAGCATATAGCCATTAAATACAACCATAACCAAATAAAATACTACACCGCTCCCCTGTGATCAGATGTTAGGCAGGGGGAAGAGTGCATGTGTGCTCCTCTGCCCCTCCAAAAGCTGCCTAGCGGCAGCGGGCCCACTCCTATAACACAACAGGAGTCCAGGCATCCAGACCTCTGTGGCTGGCTCCTCAGCCCTCTCCAAGGCATGGAGGGACTGGTGATAGCCACAGGAGAATGGACCACGTAGCCAGCTGGCCCAAAGTGTGGCAGCTGCACTTGCCCACAACGGGGCATGCGTCGGAATGGGCCCACCACAACTTGTATGGTGGCACCCAATGGGTGAAATCTTGGCTTCATCTTTAAGTCTACAGCAAAACTCCCATTGCTTTCAATGGGGCCCAGCACATGCATATACGTGCGCACACCGAGCCCACAACGTTCACACAAACTACACGGAAGTTGCGTGGATCGCACCCAATAGAGTCAGCTTGTCACTTACAGAAAATTAGGTAGAGTATTGTACACTTGTATAAAAGTGACCATGCATCTTTGCTTTCAGTATTTACATCCTTTTACAATAACCTCTCTTTTGGTGGACACATTAAAATGGAAAACTAGGACATTACAATCTTTCTAAGTATAAAAATTACAAAAAGTTTTAAATATATTTATTGCTGCCCCAAAGAATTTTCCCTCCATTTATCAGGAAGGAATAATGGGATGAATGTTCAGCACAATTAAGAGTCAGAATAAAAATGAAAGTCAAATGATAGATTTGAGGAATTGTTTTTCTCAAAGCTAAATGTTAACGCTTGTTCAGAGCTACCAGAAAAAAATTGCTTAGTCAAATGTGTGAAGTAGTCATACCAGCATATTTTTCAAAAATTTACCACTATATTTGGTATGAGCATTTCCCATCCCCAAAATGTTCTCTATGGAAGTGCCAACAGAATCTGGTAAACAGAGGTTACTTACCAGTAACTCTGTTCTTCAAGAGAGCTCCGCGTATTCTCACTCATGAGATTCACTTCCTGCTCCGCAGGTACCGGAAAACCTTTTCTGTCAGCAGTATCCAGGCGGAATTTGCCTGAAAAAGACTATAACAAGGTGAGGGCTCCGTCCCTCCATTCCCCCCCCCGCCACCATTGTGAGAAAAGCATGGGCTCGCATCACAAGGGATGATCCGGTATAAATAGGGGGAGGAGTCCTCGCCGCCCCAGTTCCTTCCAACCCCAGTTCGGAAGACCCAGCAATGTCATCCGAGACTGAGGGGAAAGGAGGACGGGATGTGAGAATATGCGGAGCTCTCTCGAAGAACAGAGTTACTGGTAAGTAACCTCTATTTCTTCTTCGAGGATCTGCGCGATTCTCACTCATGGAAGAGTAATAAGCAGTTGAAACACCTACCTCTAGGAGGAGGGAGTCGAGGAAGTCAACGAAACAGGGAATTCAGAACCGCCTTCCACACCTGGGAGTCTGACCTGGCTGCGAGGTCCAAAGAGTAGTGTTTTGTAAAGGTATGCACTGACGCCCATGTGGCAGCTCTGCATATGTCCGAGCTAGGTATCCCATGGAAATTAGCAATGGACGTAGCGGCAGCTCTTGTAGAGTACACGCTCAGAACTAAGGGTGGAGTCTTGTGAGCTAAAGCATAACATCTCTGTATGCATAGAGTAATCCATTTGGATAGCCGTTGCGAAGAGATCTTCAAACCAATTTTCTGTCCTCCATAAGATATAAATAGGGAGTCACATGCTCTAATGCTCCTGGTTCAAACAATGTAGAAAGCAAGTGCTCTCAACATCCAAAGTGTGGAGTGTTCGTTCTGCATGCGAAGAGTGAGGTTTTGGGAAGAACACCGGCAGTGAAATCGTTTGATTCAGATGAAAGGGTGAAACCACTTTGGGTACATATGCTGGATCAGTTATTAGATCCACCTTATCCCTATGGAACAGTGTATAAGGTGGCGAGGCCCTAAGGGCAGTCAGTTCACTTACTCTTCATGCCAAGGCAGTTGCTATCAAGAAGGCAGTTTTAATAGTTAGATTTTCCATGGTACATGAAAGCATGGATTCAAAAGAATGGCCCATCTGTCTTGATAACACAAGATTCAGGTCCCACTGAGGGACTGGTTGAGATCTTGATGGGAAAGTGTTCACCAACCCTTTCCAGAAGGATCTCATCAAAAAGTGAGAGAACAAAGTTTCCTGACCCTCTGGTTGCAGGTGCGATGACAACGCCGCCAGGTGCACTTTTATGGATGAGATAGAAAGAGACGATTTCTGTAAAGTCAAGAGGTACATAAAAACATGATTCATAGTATGGGCACGTAGGGGAATAAATTGTGTTTTGCACCATTTAGAGAAACGGAGCCACTTTGCCTCATAACACCTTTGCGTAGAGAGGCGTAGAGAATTCAGCAAAATCTCCGAAACTTCAGGTGGTACGTTTCCTACGAGAGCAGGATCAACCATGCAGAGAGGTGGAGCATCTGCAAATCGTGGTGCAGGATTGACCCTTGAGCACGTGACAGCAGGTCGGGTATGAGTGGAAGAGTCTTGACACACAAAGTTATTACTTGTAATGTTTGGAACCATGCTTGGCGAGGCCAAAAGGGTGCAATCAGGATTAGACGAGCCTTGTCTGTTCTGGCCTTGCAAAGGACTCTGTGAACGAGAGGGACTGGGGGAAAAGCATAGAGGAAGGTCCTGTGCCAGGATATCGCAAAGGCATCGGAAATTGATCCCAGAGCAGTCCCTGCGCGGCTGCAGTATTTCAGCAGCTTTCTGTTCTCTTGCGATGCGAACAGGTCTGTTGCAAGCGTCCCCCATTCTAGAAAAATATCCTGAAGTACTCGGTCGTTCATTGACCACTCGTGCTGGTCCGACATCTTGCGGCTGAAAACATCTGTCATTGAGTTGTCCTGACCTGCCAGATGAATTGCTTGAAGGTGTATCTTGTGGGTTACACAGCAATGCCATACGGCTTCCGCTTCCATGGACAGACGTGTTGACCTTGCCCCACCTTGTTTGTTCACATACCACATTGCTGTGGTGTTGTCTGTTATAATCAAGCCATTCTTTTCTCTGATATGGGGTAGTAGGGCCTTCAGAGCCCATTGTATGGCCCTGAGTTCCAACATATTGATGTGTAACTCTGCTTCTTCTCTGGACCATAGACTGTGTACTTGCATGTCCCCCATATGAGCACCCCAACTGGTCAGGGAAGCATATGAAGTGATGAATGCATCAATGTTTGGTGGATCGAAAGGCATCCCTTTGAGTACTTGGTCTGCATCCCTCCACCACAGTAGGCTTTTGTGAACACTCTGTGGTAATGTCAGCTTCATGGTGAGTGGTTGGAGGGTGGGAGTATAGTTTTGTGCTAATCACTGTTGGCGTGGTCTGATGTGGAGGTGTGCGTACGGTGTCACCATGGTAGTGGATGCCATCAGCTCTTGCAGATAAAGAAAGTAGTGTACCGATCTCGTTGGTCCTTTTAGCAGATCTCCCAGAACCTTTCATATGGCAAGGAATTTGTCTGTAGGTAGATATGCTCTTGCCTAGCAAGTATCTAGTATCACCCCTATAAAGGGTAGGTGTTGGGAGGTGCATAGATATGACTTGGAAAGGTTGATCAAGAAGCCTAGGTCCTTGAGCAGTGACATTGTTATTTCCAAGTGTCTGTGCAGGTCGTATTGCGATGCCGCTGCGAGTAACCAGTCGTCCAGGTATGGAAATATCCTGACCCCTAGTCTTCGGAGGTGAGCAGCCACCACCACGACGCATTTGGTGAAGACACGTGAGGGCGTAGACAGACCGAACGGGAGGACTTTGTATTGGAACTGTTGGTTTCCTGCAACAAATTGTAAGTATTTGCGATGAGAAGGGCGGATGGAAATATGAAAATATGCATCTTGTAGATCAAAGGATGCTAACCAATCGCCCTGCTGGAGGCCCATCAAAATAATGGGTAGGGAAGTAATGTGAAACCTAAATCTACGGACAAACTTGTTAAGTTGTCTAAGATTGGGCGAAATCCCTTGTCTTTCTTTGGAACCACAACATTTTTTGAAAAGAAACCAGTACTAAGTTCAGATACAGGAACTGGTTCAATGGCTCCTTTCTGAAGTAGTTTCTGTATTTCAACTACTATTTGAGTTTGGGGGGGGGGGNGAAACTTAAATCTACAGACAAACTTGTTAAGTTGTCTAAGGTCTAGGATTGGGCGAAATTCTTTGTCTTTCTTTGGAACCACAAATTTTTTTTGAAAAGAAACCAGTATTAAGTTCAGATACGGGAACCGGTTCAATGGCTCCTTTCTGAAGTAGCTTCTGTGTTTCAACTAGTATTTGAGTTGAGGGGGGGGGAGCCCCTAGGGGGGCGGGGAGAGGAATCTAAACTGTATAGCGTAGTCAAATCGTACAATCTCCCTGACTCAGCGGTCAGAGGAAATGGCTTCCCATTGAGGTAGGAAAGGCAGCAGGTGATCATGGAATGAGGGATTGTCCTCATGCACACCCTTGATCAGGCTCTCATCAAAAGCGGGACTTCACTTGCTGGCCCAAGGACGAGTTGGGGGATGGCTTGACACGCCCTCTCTGCCTATTAAAGGCCTTGTGTTGCCGAGGCCCTTGTGGATGTTGGTACTGCATAGTATTTTGTTGAAAGCATCTTCCAGTGTTGCAACTATATGAGGGATAGGTGGGTCTTCTGGGTGAGAAGAAATAGGAACTCTGTTTGGGATAGGATTTTTTACGGGTGCCACGTATAACCCCTGTAGACCTAGCCATCTGATTCATCTCCTTGATTTTTTTCAGAGTATCATCCGTAGATGCAGCGAAGAGCCCTTCGCAGTCAAACGGAAGGTCCTCTATCCGTGTCTTGTTCTCTTGGGTCAGAGGCGGGCAGCGCAGCCATGCATGTCTGCGCAGTGCTATGGTCAAGGCCATACGTCTGGCATTGGCATCAGCTATATGCATGTTTGCTGTTAGTTGAAACTGTGCCATCTGCATATCCTCTTTCTGGAGGGCTGCTATTTGGTTCGGGTCTGTGTGCTGCTAAGTCGTGACCATAGCCAATGTTGATAGCCACACATCGCTGAGGCATAGTTGGCTATTCTAAATGATAGGGAGTCAGATGAGAACATCTTACGACCTAGGACATCTAGTCTCCTTTCCTCCCAACCCGATGGGGATGTCTATCCCTCCCGCTCTAGATTTTAGCGATGCTGCAGCTATCACTAAAGAGTTCGGGGGTGGGTGTTTGTGAAAGATCTGTGTACCTTCCTTCAGAACTGCATACAAGGAGTCCGCCAATTTATTGGTGGGTGTCACAGAAGCGGGTTTGTTCCAAATAGTAAAGGCAGGCTCCATTAACTGTTCTAACATCAGGAGCATTACATGCCCCGATTCGCCTGTCCCTAGGATCCCAAAAATAGGCCCAGACTGGGATTTCTTGACAACTCTGGTTGGGAGCTTGGGGAGGGAGGTTGCCGTCCTCCGCAGCATTCCTTGAAAAGCTTTAGAGTCCTCAGTAGCCAGAGATGGATTCGGGTCCCATATGGCATCGGGAGGAGGGAGGGATATGGTTTCGTCCTCCTCTAGTGAAGGTGAAGATGGGGAGGATGACTGGGATGCGGCTCTCCTTGAGGAGGCTATAGTAGCCAGCCTCGGTACCGCCTGTCCCATTTCTTCCCTTGGGCTCCCCAGCAGCGAGGTCAGGAGATTTGTGGCCCCGGCGGGTGCTAACCTTTCACCACGCAGTTGAGTGGCCGAGATCCCTATCGGGTCCGATGTGCTGTGCCCGGTGTCGGCTGTCCCGATGTTCTGCTGTAATGGTGCCAAGCCCCCATCTGACGGTGGGGGACGGGAGATCGTCGCCATCGGTGCCGCCCTCGGAGGATGTGGCAGCATGTATGGACATTCCAGTCTGGAGCGTGCTAGGGCGTCAAAGTCTGTCCTAGACATGTAGGGCGAGGGGCTCCGGAACCAATATCGGTATTCCTGAGAGTGGGCATAGTCATAATGTCCGTCTCTAGGGTTGTAGGGTGAGCAGCAGAAACATGGCAACCGGGATCTACACTCGCGATGGTACCTCAGCGGGGTACCGCGTTCGTCCTGGTACCGTGGGGACCTGGACCTTGAGCGGTACCATCTGTGCACCTGGGATAGTGCATCCATGGGTACCGTCACTGGTAATGCGAGTAGAAGGGGCTGAACTGTCAGTGTGGGCGGTGCTGCCGGTTGCGGGGGCTGTAATTGCGATGTCGCACTCGGTCCCAAAGGAGTTAAGTCGCCTCTCATGTGTTGCACCTGGGGAGCCGCCGCATCCCCTGTGCCAGGCCGCTCCGGCAGCTCCCTGGAGTCCTTCTTTTTCTTCTTCTCCCCTTCCGCCCGTCTGGAGTCCCATTCCGAGGAGCGGGCGATGCTGTGTGCCCGTGGGGCCTCTGTACCGCCCTCTACTGGGTGGGCGGTGCCAAGAGTCCGGGGACTCTCCTTCGGAGGGGATTGTACCGCAGGTCTCAGTGCCGTCATGGATCCGTCGGTGTCTTCTGCGCCGATTCCATCATTGATGATGTAGAGTGCCAGGTGGGGAGCCCAAAAGGCCCCTCTTCTCCACCCTCCAGAGCCCTTTTTGTTAGCAAGTCCTGCAGGCACAGCGCCCTGGCACGTTTGGCTCTGTTTAATAATACTGAACAGGCTCTGTAGGTCTGGGTGTTATGGGCCTCGCCCAGGCATGCTAGGCTGCGGGTGTGCTGATCGCTGACAAACAGGGTGGCAGGACAGGAGCTACACCTCTTAAAGCCCGGCTGTTTGGGCATTCCCAGACACCCCGAGGGGCGGATTGTGCCCGGCGAATGAGACCCTGCGGGCAAGGGCGGCACTCACTGTTTTATTATTCCTACTACTGACCAGCGCTGAGTAGCGCTGCAAGGTCTTCCAACGCCACGCAGTTGGAAAGAACTGGGGTGGCGAGGGCTCCTCCCCCTATTTATACTGGACCATCCCTCGTCATGCGAGCCCGTGCTTTTCTCAGGGTGGGAGGGGGATGGAGGGGCAGAGTCCTCACCTTGTTATACTCTTTTCCAGGCAAATTCTGCCTGGATACTGCTGACAGAAAAGGTTTTCCAGTACCTGCGGAGCAGGAAGCGAATCCCATGAGTGAGAATTGCGGAGATCCTCGAAGAACCACCTTGATTTTCTCTTCTCTTTTCTTAAAGCACAAAATATTGTTACATGCAGGTTAGGTATAAAGTTTTTGGACATGCTGCACTCTATTAAGGCCTGTGCCTGGATTTCCTGAAGGAAGGTACAGATCCTACAACTGCAGGTCTTCTGGAAAGAACTGTATTTTCCAATTCCAGCCTCCACTGTACATTAGAGAGAAAGAGTGATGTGAGGAACAGAAATAACTTCACAGGACCACCAGGGAGCTGTAAAAAATAAGCCACACACAGTACATGCCAGCAGTCTTGCTGTGGGCCAGCAGGCACCCCCAGGGGTCAAAGGAAGGTCTGGTCTTTATTTATACATTCTAGTCAGACAGGCTCCATGCAGTCACAAGACCAACGTCATGTGGCCACACGAGCAAAGACCAACGACCAACGGGGTGGGGTGGGGGTGGGGTTCCCCGCATATTGTATTTTTAAATTGTTTTAAGATTTTTATATTGTTTTACTGAGCGTTGTTCGCCGCCCTGGGCTGCCCTGTGGGCTGGAGGGATGGGATATAGATTTTAAATAAATAAATAAAAAATATGACAATGTGGAAAGTGTTACTGAACCAGCTTAAGTGAAACATTGGGCGGCATCACACATAACGCCAGGTATGAAACAGCCCATCCCATAGCTGGTATTGCGTGGCTCCCAACATTTTGTGCAAGTGTAACAGCTATCAGGTAGCTGCTTGTATTTAAGTAGCCACTGGACAGACAATACAGTGGACGGTGATGCCCAGGGACTCTCTTGTCAACTCTACCACTCCTGGGGAGCACTTCAACCTTCCAGATCCTGTGGAGCTCTGGTGAGGCATGACCAAACATGGCAACTGCTACCTGTCACTCACCTGCTCGTCAAGTAAGTTTGCAGGTGTAAACGAGGAACAATCCAGCGGCAAATGGGGGGGGGGGGGGGAGAGAAGAGATGGGGACATAGTTTACAGACCTGAACTAGTGGCAAGCATTACATGATGCTCATGGCTGCTCATCTCCATAAGACAACCAGAACAGGCAACAATCCCAGAGTGCTCACTGGAAGAACTAAGAATAGTCCCAGCATCCCTCATTAAATCTAATTCACCACTAAACAGTTGCCCCGTTCTTCCCATCCCTGAGCATACAATCAATGCTCTGGAAATTTTGTGTCCTGATGCCCAATGTTTTCTTCTAAATAATCCCCAAAATTTCAATTAACTTCAGTGACCACTAACATATTTTTCACACAGTTCACTTTAGCTTCCAGTTAAGGCTTTTGTTTCTCTTCAGCAGTTAATTCAGAAGAAGCAGTGACTGTCTGCAAGAATCAGATGCTGAATTAACTAATAAAAAGCTTGCACTAGCCCTTGCCTGCTAAATGTACCACAGAAAGTCAAGAGCCCCCAGGTTATCATCAGAGTAGGATGGTCAAAACATTCCCTCCTGCACATGGGTAACCGAATGCCCGGCTCCCCTAGTGCAGAGGCAAACCTGCCTACAACAGCTTCACAAGCTGCCCCATGTAACAGTGATTCCAGTCCATGAAATTTCTGCAAGCTAACAACAGGTGCTACTGCGGCGGAGGGATTTCTCTCACTGGTTAGGAATCTTTGCTTTCATCAAGCGGATCAGAACATTTCTACCAGGCAGGGGGACGACAAGGGGTAGTGCTGTAGTGTCAGCTGTTAGTGAATTATTTGGAATCGCTTCCCCCCACCTCTCCCAGCAATGGATGAGAAACCACCCTCATGCAGGAGTGGGCATGTCATCAAGGGGCTCAGACCCTGCTTTTTCAATGTCTCTGTCTATACCAACTTTTCTTGCCTTCTGTTTTGCATAACAGCTAACTATAATCCTAGGTGGAACCCACTGAGGATCTGTAACACTTAGCCATTTCTGTTTCTATAGCCCCAACATGGAGTTGCCATGCATACCAGCTATTCTAAACACATACAAAACAGCCACCCAAAATAGCTTGCCATCTCAATGTACTTTCCCCTTTCATTCAAGATTTCAAAATGCTCTGAAAACATGATTGAATTAAAATGCACAGCTTCTATGGATGTTGGATGGGGGTGGGGAGGGAGAGGAAGACTGTTTATGAGAAGCCAAAAGAGTAGATTTTTTAAAGACACAAACAGCACTTAAGTGTCTAATTCTCATCTTTCAATGGGACTTGGCACAAATCCCACTGAAGACAAGCATTCCTTTGAAAAATCTCTCCTGAATCTATACAAAAGTCCAGTCGTTCAGAATGCCTCCATGGTACCCGATTTAAACTGTTCAGAACTTGACTGGCATATGTGCAGAGCCCTCTAAGCCAGTACACCCTCTTTAAAGAATCAGGCCTACATGTTTGCACATAGAGAAGTAATCACATTTCCCTGTCCTGCCATGATCATCCCAGGTTTTCCCATAAGTCTCCTTGTCCCAAGAACTCACATCAGTAGTTTTGAAATTCCCCAATTTTTGTATCATCACTGAAAAACACCTGGATTTTCACAACTGTGAAATGGCTGAAGAAGATGTAATGCTAGAATGAATTCTCTCCATTTTGCAGGAACAAAGAATCCAGTAAAAGGAGCACTCAGTTTGACAAACAGCACTCAGGCTGAGGAAAAGAGTGGAATGAGCTCATATGCTATCCTAGTTCAAAGAAAATTAGGGCATATTTATTCAGTGCTCCGAGATAAGCTCATTCGGGGGACTAAAGTAGGGAAAAATCCTTCACTCTGAGAAACTTGTCACTATCTGAGTAAGCGTTTGGCAATAATGATACCACCACCATATACATAATACTAAAAAGAAATGCTCAGTGTTTTGATTGGCCAGTTCAATAACTCTAAATAATGTCACAAAAACTGTGTCCCGTGTTTTGATTTGGACATATGATCACCTTATACATAAATCAACAGTGGAGCCAAGAATAAACCCAGGTGACTGACTGCCCTTAGACTACACTCTCTGCACCCACCTTGATTTATAAAGCTCCCCAAGAACATTCAGTCAATTCAATCAATCAGCTCACTCCATTAGCGCAGCATTTGAATGCCTTGTGACAATGGGTGGTTCCACGTGGCAGGCAGGCAGGCAGGCCAGAAGCTAATTCCTAAATCTTTCTAACTAAAAGCAATGCAAGGACAGTTGTGGTTGCTTAATAACAGATAATTAATCAATCCATCCTTGTTTCTTTACATGTTACAGCAACTCTGCATTCTCAACTTAACTGAATGAGAAACTGATCTCCTCTCAGCTCTTTTGGTTTCCAAATGTCTCAACACTGAGACTCTGGAGAGGGACACAGACAGGGAAGAGAACAGGATCAAAACAACCCTAAGCATGTTGACATCAAATAATTGTGCTTCCTTTTCACTTCAGTTCCAGAATACTTATGGGACACATCTGGAAGACAGCATTTACTCAAATTGCAGGAGGAGGACATGGGGGGGGGAGGAGACACATTTAGGCTCTATTCGTAATTCTGCCACTGGCTTCGCATGTCATCTTGGGCATGATTCTTCATCGCTGAGCGAGCCTCATTTTGTCCTGGAGCGGGCAACCTTTTCCTTCCCCACTCTGAAAATCAAGACAAGCTCTGTGGGTTGGATAGAGAGTGGGAAGTGCTTAAGAGTTGTTCTGAGGTTGGGGGAAGGAAGGTGATCTACACCATGGATCCATCCCCTCTCCTTAAGCATGTGCCCTCATCTCTGATCCCTTAGCCTGAGCTCACTCTTTCAGTGCTTGAGGGCAAGGAGGGGCTTTATCCATGGTTCAGATCCAGGAACTGGAAAGGAGCCAAATAAAGGGCCCCTGTAGGCTAGATTGGACCCACAGAGCAGGGGTTTTCTAGCCCTGCTTTACACTCTTTGTTTTCCTGCTGACCTTATATTAATAATTCAGGTTGCATCTGATAAAAGGATGCGAGACCCAGCTGAAAAGGAGGGGAGTGCTTAAACTCTGGCGTCTGCTCATCTTTTTTAACATCTATTTAGCCTGAACACCTAAGCTAGCAAACAGCCAGAAGGAAAGCTCTGGGGAAAAATTCATTCCCTAGGGGTGTCAGTAAAGGCTGCCAGAGCTCCCTTGCCACCACATTCAAAGAGGAGACTTCTAGTGATACTGGGAATACAAAAAATTCCAGATATTAATATCAGAATTCGTTAAGAAACATGCAGCTGTTGGGTCTTTATGGATCAGAAAGCAGAAAAACAGGGCACAAGCTCAATTTTTTACCCCTTGGTTTTAAAAACAGGAACGCTAACTTTACAAGCGCTTGTTGGGAGGCTGAATCAATAGCAGCCAACTGGTTTGTAAATCCTCACAAGAATGGTGTCACAGGAGGACAAAGAATTATAAACTTGTATTATTAGCAGCACGACTCACATGGCAAACGTATAGACTATCTACAGCTGCATGACAAACTCATGCCTGGGGCACAGAAACTCTGTGGTGCATTCCATGCCTCTAGAATGGCAGTCCCAATAGCCACAGCTTTAAAAGATCAGGCCCAAGGAGTGCAGTTAATAAAAGAACAGGATCCCTTTCAGATGACTCCAATTTTCTATTGGCATTTCTCCCTCCACACTCACCACTCCTGTCCTTCCCCCCCCCCCACTTCCTAAGTAATGTTAAATTGCATAGCTCCACAGCAGCGCTCTCCTTAGCAAGGCAGGAAAAGCAGATAACTGGGAAATTTCAACCATTGCTGCAAAAAAAGGGCACATCTGGCAGGACTGGCTGAGAATGCTGCAACCAAGGTTAGAGTGTTTTAAGGACACATACCAGAAGGGCTTATAAACAGGAAACGGTGGCCAGAAGCTTGCTGGCCTGCTCTAAGCTGGACTCATGCGTCTAGCATCCAAATGCATTCCTCCAGTGGCCAAAATAATCTCACGGTCTCCAAAATTCACAGAGAACAGAAAGGGATTTGCCCTTCAAGCCTTCCTGAGTAGGTGGCATTTTCTAATTATTCTTCACCTCTTTACAAATGTTAATGTATTTGCTGCAATGAGACTCTACCAGGGATAAGTGCTGTTAGGATTGCAGCCATGGTCCTAATGGAAGCGGCAGCGCTCTGGACTGTTGCCAGTTACATCCCTGAGTAGGGCTTTGAATGAACAAAGAAAGAAGAGCCTGTACCCAGAGAAGCAATCCACATAAAGGTGTCACACTGAGACAGGACTGCAAAGCAGGGCAGAGTGAATACCTACCTATGCAATGCCGTCGAGAGGAAAAAAAGAGAAAAAAAACTCAGTTTGTCAACGAAGACTGACTAACGAGAGAATAGATTTAAAGAACCCCAGCATCGTAGGACAGATTAGAACACCAATAACTAAATAATTTAACACAACAGGCACACACTACGAGACACAAGGTAAAAAAAAACACGTGATGGTGGCCCACTTTGGGACCAACCAGCACGTGTGTTTACACGCCACCAGGGTTAGCCCGGGACTTCCCCGGGGTGGGTAGGCAGCTACCCCAGTCTGTGTCCAGCAGCCACTTATAGTATGTGCAGATCTTGACCTCCCTCCACCAGGAGACTTAGTGGGAGTTTTATAGACCCAGGAGTACAGGGTCCGACTGAGTCAAAGGCTGGGTTTCCAAGTTTCAATAACTACAACAATGGGTGATACAAGTAGAGTTATACAGGGTCAAATGTTTATTTACAGTTTTCCATAGGACAGGGGATTCATGAAGCGGGGGGTGTTCCCAGGGCTGACTGTCTCAATGCAGCTTAGGCAGGTGTTCAATTTTGGGTGGGCAAAATTGTGATTGATTTGCACAACTGTGGCTGGGTAGGATTTCATTGATATTTGAGGCAAAGACATCCCAGGATGCTTTATTCTTTGCTTAATCAATCCCATCATTCACTGTGTCCCAGGGGCGGCTGGTGGGTTTTGATGTTGGAGGGGCACTGGGGCAGTAAGGCTGGCGGGCACTGGGGGCGGAGCCAGGGGGACGATAGGCCAGTGGCATGGCATCAGCCAGCAGCAAGGAGTTCCCAGGGTTAACATCGGATGGAAGAAAACACAGTCTACATGCACATCAAGCTTAAAATAAATAATTTATAAACCCAAAACACAGGGACCCATCCTTAGAGCGGTGTGTGTGTGTGTCCCAGGGAACCCAGGAGCCCTGGCTCCCAGCCCTCCACTCCCCTCCCAGGGAACCCAGGAGCCCTGGCTCCCAGCCCCCCCCCCTACTCTAAACCACCCCCTGCGTGCCCACACTCGCCCCCCATGGACCCCCCCGCTCTCCCCTCCCCCGTGTGCCCACACTCCCCCCATGTGCTCCCCTCCGCTCCCCCCGTGTGCACCCCCCCTGCTCTCCCCACCCCAGCCCCGCAATTTAATACACACCATCATCCATGGTGGGGCCGCCGCCTCCTCGCCGCCACCGCCGCTTCCACATCCAGATCCAGGGAACACGCAGGCAGCTCTCTTAGCCTCCCCGAGTCCCTCCCTGCTAGGGAGGAAGGGACTCGGGGAGGCTAAGAGCTGCACGTGCATCAGCAGTTCCCAGCCCCCTGCACAGGCTGGGACCCAGCCTGTGCAGGGGGCTGGGAGCTGCTGACGCACGCGCAGCTCTTAGTTCATACCAGGGGCGCCACTATCGGGCGCCCCCGTATGAACTTTCCCTCTGCCCGGCCCCTGCAATGCAAGAGTGCCCCCTGTGACACTCTTGCATTGCGGGGTCCCTTTATGCAGAATGGACGGCTCTTCTAGCCGCCCACTCCAATAAAGGGAGAACGGCTCCCTTCTGACCCTGAAGGCTTCCTTAGGAAGCCTTCAGGGGGATGGGGGGGCGAGTCACCGGTTGTGTGCGTGCGGAAACAATGCTTCTCTTAACGTTAATGAAATTTTAGGCTACCGTTTTTGCAGCCATGCCACATTGCTGACTCATGTCGTTTCCTCAGCAGACTAGTCAAAAACCATGCCACAGAATAACCAGCAGGGCTTTGTGCTTTGCCACAGGGAGGAGATTTGCCTGGGAACTTTGCCTTGTCAATTTCACCAGCAGAGATTTCAGGTATCAACTTTTTATGCTGCTACTGGATGGGGCTCCCCCACCCCCGATGGTCAGACTCCATCAGGTGGTAACAAACACAGAACAACATAAATGTTTGTTCATGCTGCTCTACCAAAGGATGACCTAAGTACCATATCATTGATTTCCCATGTGGTGAATGTAATGACTTACTAAGCCAAGCACGTGCACCTGAGACCTCACGAGTTCATGTATGTCCTCGTCTCTTCCACTGTTTCTCCCCCCTTCTTGTCTCTCTTAGATTGTAAGCCCACTGGGGCAGGGACCGTGTCTCTTTCTTACAATTATAAAGTGACAGGTGCATTGCTGGTGCTATATAAATGCTTAATAATAGTAATAATTAATTAATTAATTAATTAATAATAATAATAATTAGAACCACCTAAAAAGATGGGTAAAGTGGGGGGGGGCGCTGCAGGTCATAATTAAGGTAAATAGCAAAATCATGATTCAAGGAATGAAACAAAGGGAGCTAGAGGTAAATAATAAAGGCACATGGACAAAGTAAAGAGATTACATTCATATGAAACCCACGCACCATGCTTTGCTTGCAAACAGCAGTAGCTTGAACCTCTCTGATTAAAAATATCCCAAGTCACTTTAGAGCAGAACAGGCCATTTGTGAGAAACCCCATCCCTGTAACCCACAAAAGAGGCTCAGGCTCATGGACCAAATCAAAACTTATTTACAGCTTTTGCCAAATTAAGTGACATTACAATGTTATGGTAAACAAAATACAATCATACAGTTATCAGATGAAAAATAAAAAGTTTAAGTAGTTTAATTCAAAAAAGTAAATCCCACTTACAAAAATTCATACTTTCGTCTTCCAAAGTTGTCTCACAGACCAGGAAAAGCAGCAGAGGAACAAAATAGGATGGGATGAATGCAGACATGGTGTAAATAGGCACAACTCTATTGGTGCCAATAGAATTGAATTTGGACCATCTGCATTGGTTGCTAGCCCCCTCTGCAAATAGCAGGAAAATTTGAGAGCATTGCAGAAAACAGATTTTTCTGAAGCTCTGCTATTTATTTAACAGAAGGTTCATGAGTCCTGCTGCTTGAGTCCTTTCTAAATTCCACAGGACAACGGCAATCTTTAATTGCTTCAGGGTGCGCTGGCAGGGAGGCTGCTGGGCACTGTCAGATGAGAGTATGCTGACACTGAGCGGCCAGAGCTAGAAATGCACTGACTCCCATAATAAACAAGAGACTGGCTTGCAGGCTAAAGCTAATCACAGCCTAAGCTAGTTAGAGGAAGGGCAAAGGAATCACAGAAATGCTGTTTTAAAAAGATTAAAAGGAAAGTGCTCTTTCTATATGGTTTTGAGAGAGCGACAAAGCTACATCACTTCACGTCTGCAAGCGTTATCCGAGTCTTTGTTCACTCTTCTTTGTCTTGCTCTCAGATATGCAACAAGAGTACCTGCATCCAGTAGTCCATTATTCATAGGAAGACTCTTATTTGTAGTGGTCTGTGTCTTTGTGTCTTGATTGTAAGCTCCATGGAGCAGAGACTGTCTTTATGTTGTGTGTATCTATACAGCGCTGCGTAGGACTAGTGCTATAGAAATGATTAGCAGCAATAGTAGTAGCATCCATGCAGGCGAGATACTCTGACCTCCAGGAACCTCATCCCAAGCTTGTGCCCTCTATGCAGACCCCTCTACAGGAAGAAGGAGGAGTTTCCTCCCATCCCACCCCTTCTCCTTGCACCAGCGCTTGCTCCAATTAGCTAAAAGAATTTTTATGAAAAAATGTATTTTTTTTAAAAAAGCAACATCTTGTTTCTGGGCTTCAAATTCACTAGTTGCATTCTGTCCCAAATTTTGAGTTATACATTAAAAAAACAACAACTAACAAACAAAAAAAACACACAACCTTCCCCTATGAAGTTCCTTTCATTTCCTAAATGCTACTCAGTTGCTATGAATAAACCAGATTCTTTTACTTCACCATACTCCAGTTTAGTTCCTATTGCCGATAGTGTATCTTTCCCCCAGAAGTCTCTCCTCACACAATCCAGGGCAGGATGCCAGAACAACGTTGGTTCCGTTGCCAATTGTAAATCTGCATTGTCTGGGACGCCTGTCACTGTAAGGAATTCAGAAGCCCTCTGAACAACACACACAGCAACCACATCCTTGCTCACACGCCTGCGTTTGTTTCCTTAAAGAGGGACGGAGTTGTGGGAAGGTTTTAAATAAGTCTATGCCGTATAAATAACTACACCATCTGTTTGAGATCCTGCACAGTAATACAATATGCAGGGAGAAGACTGCGAACAGACCACCAGACCAGACACAACAAAAAGGGGGGGGGGGGGGAACCCAGTGTCTGCTATCACCAGAACTTCAGCTATTTCATTGACTTTGCTGGTGCAGATGACATCAGGGTAGCTCCTTACTCTGCCCGTTAGTGGTGGCATCAGTTCTTTCAGGTGGAATGCAGAATCCTAGATGAAAGGCAAGGCAAATAAGGAATTTCCCCATCCAAATAAGGAGGCAGTCATCTAGTCTTCTCATCCCCTGAGGCAGCAGGTTGTAATTGGAGGTAGAATACCTGGAAATAACAGAAGGAGCTAGGGAGGATGGAATGCTATTTTCATTAATTTGGAAAAAAGTGTGTCTAACTCATGTTTCCAGAAAAGCATGAAAGTGCACCCCAGAGAACCTGAAACTTCAGGCAAAGAAAAATCTGTTTTTTTAAACTTAACAAATAAGAAGAATCTTAATTTTAGGCCAATTTTATGATCTGGGAGGAAGGATGGCTGACTCATGATTTATTTTCTCAACATCTGGAAATGCCGATGCTGCATGAACATTAGCGGCCTTAGCCTATCAAGAGTGAAAACATGGTTGCACAGACAGCCAGACTAAATACTAAATACACTTCTTCTGGTGGTGCTTCATTGAAGTCAATAGAGGTCTGCTGGTACAAGTGCCTCTAGGATCAGAGCCCAAGAGAACATTCAAGGATGCACAACGATTCCTGCATGTGGAAAAGATAAACACTGGCTGCTAGCTGAGGGATTTGGATCCTATTGCAAAGACTCTTCAACACTTACTTTGCAACAATGAGAGCATGCTTGTCCAGGGAGACCCAGACTTCTCCTTCCAGACACCCTGCTCCAAGGTGTAACGGGGTCAGAGTGCCTGCTGTGGAACAGGCTTCACTGGGGAAAGCAGGGGCCATCAGAGTGAGCTATGCTGCAGTTGACTCAGATGAAGAAGCTCTTGGATTTTCATCAGCCTTTTCCAGCTGCCTCGAGTGCACTAACCTGCTTCCATAAATTAACCCCACCTAGTGACACAGAAGCTGTGAACACCAACTAAAAGCCTGAGAAACTCTTGACAAGTGGCAACGCCATGAGATGTACATGGGCGCCTGCTACCTCCATATGCCTCTTGAAATCAGGGACCCAAGTCTACTCAACAGAGGAAGGGTCAGGAGTTTCCCAGAGGCAACTATCAACTAAAAAGCACTTGACCAGTTCTGTCCCTTGGGTAACTTCTGGTTGCTCATAAGGACATAAGTAGTGCTATACTGGGTCAGACCAAAGGTCCATCAAGTCCAGCATCCTGTCTCTGACAGTGGCCAGTCTCTTTCTCCTGAGAGAAGTACCCCACAGGTCACAAATGGCAATCCATTCCCTGTTGTTCCAGCTTCCAACAGTAAGAGGTTACATCCACAAAACCTATTTGGCTAATAGCCATTAATGGACCTATCCTCCAAGAACTTATCCAATCCCCTTTTAAAGCTAGCTATACTACCAGCCTTTACCACCTGCTCTGGCAGTAAACTCCACAAGTTAATTGTGCGCTGAGTGAAAAAAAATACTTGCTTTTATTTGTTTTAAACCTGCTGCCAGTGAATTTCATGGAGTGTCCCCTTGTTCTAGTACTGTTAGAGGGGGTAAATAACTACTTCCTTTTACATGTTCCACACCACGCATGATTTCATAAACTTCTATTGTATCCCCTCTCAGTCGTCTCTTCTCCAAGCTCAAGAGCCTCAACCCATCAAGCCTCTTTTCATACAGGAGCCCTTCCATACCCGTGATCATTTTTGTTGCCCTTCTCTGTACCTTTTCTAGTTCTACTATGTCTTTTTTGAGATGGGGCAACCAGAACTGCACACAATACACCAGGTGGGGGTCATACCATACATCTACATAGAGGCATTACGATATTTTCAGTTTTATTCTCTATCCCTTTCCAAATGAGTCCTAACATTCTGTCTGCTTTTTTTACTGCTGTTACACACCAAGCTGAGGATTTCAATATATTGTCCACAGTGAGCTCGATCCCATTCCCCACAGATCCAACGCACAGCAATGCGTGCACGCAATGCCATTGTCGGCACACTGCACTGCGTGGAAACTGTGTAGGCTCCTCAGGGAATGGGAGTGCCCAGACTCCGAACCTCTTGGGCTACAGGAGGGCAGATCCCCACCCCCCCAAAACCAGAGGAGCCGGTACCTCCCTCACCCTACCCACCACCATCAACTCTGTCTTATCAGGATTGAGCTTCAGTCTGCTCTGCCGCATCGAATCCGCCACAGCCTTCAAACATTGGGAAATCAACAAGATGGCAGGGCCTGGGTCAGCTGAAAACGAGAGGTACAGCTGAGTATCAGCAGCATATTGGTGACATCGCACCCCAAACCCTCTCACGATCTCCCCCAGGGGCTGCATATATTATTATTATTATAATTATAAGCATTTATATAGCACCAGCGCTGTACCTGGCGCTTTACAAAGAGTAAGATAGACACGGTCCCTGCCCGTGAGTTCCAGGCAAGTGGGGCAGCGAGGGAGAAGGGACGAAGGCAGCTGGGGGAACAGGGGAGGCGAGGGAGGGTATGGAAGAGGAGCAAAGGGCTCGAACAGGGGTTCAGAGGGAGATCAGGGTAGAGAGGTGGGGGGAGCGAGGTTGTGAAGGGCTCTGTAGGTGAAGACGAGGAGCTTGTGCAGAACGCGCTCGGGAAGAGGGAGCTAGTGGAGAGAGGAGAGGCTACACGTGGTCAAAGCAACGGGCAAGGTGGATGATCCTGGCAGCAGAGTTTTGAACAGAGATAAGGGAAGAAAGGTGGGAGCGGGGAAGGCCAGCGAGGAGGAGGTTACAATAGTCGAGACGTTAGATGACTAGGGCATGGATGAGAGTTTTGGCAGAGGAGACAGACAGAAAAGGGCGGATCTTGGCAATGTTGTGGAGGGAGAAGTGGCACATTAAACAAAAGCGGAGCCAGGATCGAACCCTGCGGAACACCACAGGTCAAGGTCCGGGAGCTCGATGTTTCAGCTCCCAGCACCACCCGCTGGCTTCTCCCCGAGAGGACTGAGCAGAACCACCCAAGGACAGTCCTGTCCAGGCCCCCTCAGGTCTCGCAGCTGTCTCAGCAGCAGCCCATGGTCCATGGTGTCAAAAGCGGCCGAGAGATCTAACAGGATCAAGAATGTAGAACATCCTGCATCCATCTCCCAGCGGAGATCGTTCACCAAAGCCACCATCGCCATCTCAGTACCACAGCTGGGGCGGAACCCAGACTGAAAAGGGTCGAGGAAACCGATACTGTCCAGATGCGCCTGGAGCTGCAGTGCCACTGTCCATTCCCTAAAAAGGGAAGATTAGAGACAGAACAGTAACTGGCAAGTGCGTCCACATTCAGCGAAGGCTTCTTCAGCAGGGGGCGCACCACAGCCTCCCCTGCCGAAGGGATGCGTTAACCACCCTTGCCAGAACCGACCCCAATGTCTCCCTGGAGACTTTCACCAGTCAGGATGGGCACGGATCTAGTTCACAACTTGTGGCTCGAACAGACCCCAGGACATTCACCACATCAGCCGGCATCACTTCCTNCAGCACCATCCCCAATGTCTCCCTGGAGACTTTCACCAGTCAGGATGGGCACGGATCTAGTTCACAACTTGTGGCTCGAACAGACCCCAGGACATTCACCACATCAGCCGGCATCACTTCCTGAAACTCCTCCCAGAAAGATCGACCAGACGGTGCCTCCATAATCTCATGCTCCTCATCTACTGCATCCAACCCGGATGCAGTACTATACTATAATAGTATAGTATAATGGCTGTTTTGGTTAAAACTGAGGGATCCGAAAATTGGGCCAGTCTCTGTTCCCAATTTTTGGATCTATATTCCCATTGAAGTCAATGGAAAGAGCCGGCGGGAAAAAAACCTCTGGGATCCCCCACCACCCCACTCCCAGTCTTGGAGGGTGAATGTGGGGATCCATTACCCATAACACCACCCACCGGGTCCCGGCTTTGCTTCCCCACCCCTGTACTTACCGCTGCCAGCCCAGGTCTGGAGGGTGGGGGTGAGTGTCGGAATAGTGGGCCACCAGCTGTGCATCCTCTGCTGCTGGTGGATCACTGCCAGGCTGCTGGGCCTTCTCCGCTTCAGAGCGGCGGCAAAAGTCTGGCAACAGAGCCAGCTCCTGCCACCAGTCAGCAGCAGAGGAGGCCTGGCCACCTGCAGTGGAACCAGCGTCTCTGCTAGGCAGCCAGGCCTTCTCCTCTTCTTCCTGATCCGGCAGGCACTGCTGGTCCGGAGAATTAAGAGAGCGTTGTCATTTCAGCAGGACAAATGCACAAAATGGCCACTGAGTCCATTCTGCGCATGTGCAGCCCTAATCCAAAATGGCACCGGCAGCGTTGGTGCCATTTTGGAAGACGGCAGCTGTTCTGCACATGCGTGGGGAGCCATTCCTCACATGTGCAGAACGGCTGCCCTCTTCCTATATGGCACCGATGCTACCGGCACCATTTTGGATTAGGGTTGCACATGCGTAGAATATTGTTGATGGTCATTTTGCGCATGTGCGCTGACAAAACTGAAGTGTTCTCTTCATTCTCCAGACCAGCAGCAGACCGCCATACCAGGAAGAAGAGGAGAAGGCCCAGCAGAGGAGCTGGCTCCACTGCCGGTGGCTGGGCCTCCTCCGCCGCCCCGCAGCAGAGAAGGTCCGGCAGCTTGGCAGCTGAACTGGCTCCTGTCACCAGCAGATGAGGCCGAGCTGCTGGCAGCAGAGTCAGCAGCCTGCCCTTCCGACACTCACCCCCACCCTCCAGACCTGGACCGGCAGCGGTAAGTACAGCAGCCCGGGGGCTAAAGCCAGACGCGACGGGTGGGGGTGTTAGGAGTAATAGATCCCCACCCCACCCTCAGAGGCTGGGAGTGGGGTGGTGGGGATGCCTGGGGGGGGGAGGGGGGTTCGGTCAACTCCCTGTGTTTTGGATGGTGCGCTTTCCTACCGAAGTTAATGGGAAAAACTTCCCAATGGGAAAAAGAACTAAAACCAATACATCCAATGCGGATAGCAGATCCGAGACGCAGGATAACAGAAACCAAAATAAACTGAAGCCGAGAGTCCCAACCCTAATAGTATTTAATAACCATTCTAGCAGCTGCAATATGGCCTTGAATGGTCATGGTTTACTGAGCAACTATAATTACCTGAGTTTTCAGGGCTCTTGCGACAGCTTGTGGAGCTGCCCCAGGGGGCCGTGCCACATTGCTTGGGAACCACTCCTGTAGACCAGTGATTCTCAACCTTTTTGTGGGTGAGCCAACAAAAATTTTTAAAATTAAAATAAATCCAGGCCCATGAGTCACCAGGAAGCAGCAGTGGGGATGAGGGATGATCCCACCAGCAACAAGAGTGGGGAGCTGACATGAGGTGGCCAGAGGCAGCAGGAGTCAGAGAGGCAAGGAAGCTGTGGGAAGTGACAGCCCCTCCTCGTCCTATCTGGCCTTAGCCCTCAGCAACACATGTGGCCAGAACCCGATGTTCACCTCTCCCTTGTCTCTTAGACTATAAGCCCTTTGTGCTAGGGACCTGTCCATAACTTGATTGTACAATGCCAGGTACACTACTGGTGCTATATAAATAATAAACAGAGGGGACGCAGTAGGGAATGTGATGCACCTGCAGTAGGACACATGGATCCCCTCCCCAGGCCACCTCACACCTCTTCCAGGTCCTGCCTGTGGGACTCCGTGCACTGGTTGAGAACTACTGTTGTACACTACATCCTCAATGAATGCTGTGCTGGCCTGGAATCAACCTCTTGTTCTGCTCAAGAGCCGACTTCTGTTCAGTATAAACAACGGTACATGCCATCCAGGCCCCCAGGTGGTGCTGGAAGCCACTTCCTTCTGTGTTATCCAGCCAGTCTCTACTCCGCCTTACATGGAGTCTATCTTATTTCTAATTATTATTTTTTAATTAGGAATACCAACTCCTACATGCTCAGATTCCACATTGATGAGCACAGGTTAAAAAGATGGATCAGATCAACATCTGCCTAAATCGAAAGGAAACTGGGAGGAACAGAACACGTAACGTTTGACATTCGTGTTGCAGGGGTACACGCAAGGCAGGCAAAACGCTCGTAGAAGCTGTTATGTCTGGTGACAGCCTGTCAGGATGAAATGGGGTTCTGCAAAAAACCCATTTCACCCTACCAGAACCGTCAGGATTCTGGTGGGGTGAAGCGGGTCTCTAGAGTCCCATTTCACCCTGCCAAAGCTTCGGATATATCGGCAGCTATGTGCACTTTGGCTGTTCTTTCTGTATGCCCTCAATGTTCAAATACAAGCTGGTACTTTTATACAACCAACTGCCAGCTATATAATGCCAGCTACAAATGGACTTTCCTGTGGCTAGCGTTATGTCCAAGGGCACCCCAGGAATCACTCAGAGTTGTCACATGTCACTTAATTTAAAAGCACATCTCATTTCAGAATATTGAAGTTTCACAGAACATAAGGGATATCCCTCAAAACCTCATCTCTCCCCATTGTCCCCTATCTTTGAAATTTTGATGTAGCAAGCCACACTCAAAATCAAGTGATCATTATCACATGATCATCAACAGGCAGTTAATTAGGCAAAATGAACAACAGCCATCTCAAGCAACTGGCAATGCCTAGGAGTGACTGATCCAAAACAAAGGATTTCCCCCTACCAAGGACAGTACCAAGTCATAGCAGGGCACATTCTTTTCCTCCTGCAGCATCCTCCTTGGAGGTAACTTTGGGGTTTTCGTTTGTTTATTTTTAAAATGGAGGTTATATTAAGGGGAAGTGTAGGGCAGAGCAGCTGACTCAGCAATGAAAGAACAGGCCTAAAGTTTTGCAACTCAACGTTTTAGAATTACAGTGATTGGAACAAAAAATGACTTAACATACCTACAAAAGAGAGACAGGAAATAGCCTGCCTGGATCTAGATCTCCCCTGTAACAATTGGGCATGAAGCTCCATTCTTTCACTCCTTGTCACCTTCCCATTGTTTAGCAGCCAGTTAACCGATTCGCTGTGTATTCTAAAAGTCTGGTTGAGCCTTCACCCCCTGGATCTTCTTTGTTATCCCACCCTGTGCACCTCCTGCAGGAAGATCCTGTAGAGGGTATCTGTGTCTGTCACCTAAATATCTATGCAAACTGAACATGCAAGGTACAAGCTCTGTAGCCTCGTTGGCCTTAAAATGAAAGCAGAGACATGGAATGCACCCAAAACATTCAAGATTGGCTATTAACTTTGGCTGCCCAACTTAACACACCTCAAGCAGCACTTGAGTTTCATGAAATGCTAAGCGTCTACCTTCTCCAAGTTCCCTTTCAGATGTCTCCAGTTGGGCACCCAGTTATCAAGGCACCCCCAAATCACCAGTCACTTTTGAAAATCTTGGTTCTAGTTAAGAATATGCCCCAAAAGATGGCAACAAGTCAAAATTAACCTACCACACAGCAAGACAAGGCCTCTACTTCATCAGGATTTGCTTGATTACACGTGTACGCACAATACCTGGCTCTGTTGGTGCACTGATCTCTCGTAGCTTCTGGCTTGTGCTGTTCTACCCACCATGGCAGATTCTCTCTTCCACCCCATTCATGAGCATCTCCGCATTTCCTCCAACGTGAGCCATAAGAAATGAAAACGCTGCAGTCATTGGGAAGGCTATTCTGGTTAGCAATGCTCTCTCTGTGCCAGACGCAATCCTTGGTGAAGATGATAGCACTTAGACGATGCCTCCGAACTGTAACAGATTTGGTTTGATTTCCTTCTCGAGCAAGCTTTCGAGGCCAGGGGAGAGTCATCTCCTATTAATGCATAATCAGCTTCTTCTTCAGGACTAGATGCATTGCATCTTATGTAGAAAAAGCCATAGGGACTTTCTTCATCATCACTTCGGACTACAGGTTCAGTACTTAGGAATTTATTCTGCTGGCCTGGAAGAAAAGTCACCTCTGTCACACGATCAGCACTCTCCAGATCCATGGTTCAGGAGCAGAAACTATCACTCAGTTAAAGGGACACTGGCAAGAGAAAAATTATTTGAGAAGTGATACATCCCCGTGTGTTACTGGAGAACAACAGACAGGACTTAACAGATCTACTTTCTTTTCCTTGTTCCCAGAGGCTTAGCTTCGTTAGAATGGGCCCCAGTGCAGAAGATGGAATGGGGTCCCTCTGCATCCTTTCCCAACAGCAAAGAACGCAATTTCACCAGGGAAGTGTGTCTCTCTCCCCCCCCCCCCCCAGGTTTGCAGGCCCCGGTGCAGCTACACAGCTTGTTTCCTATTATAGCTATGTCTGTGTGTTGTGTTTGCTTTGCTGTGCTTGGATGGCGACGCTAACCTGGTTTGATTCCTAGCTGGTTCTCAGAAATGCTGTAATGAATAGTGGGTTTTGTATCTGGATATTATTCACATTTTCAGATAGCACTCCAAATATCCAAATGATATCTATTTTGGGGGATCCTGGCTGTTGAGTTATTCTGTTGTTTGGCTGTCGGGATAGTCTGATATTTGTTTGTTCAGTTACTTCATTTGTTCAATACTATTCATATCGAGTGAAAACAACGGAATTTTATTCACCATCGATATTTGTTCCAGCACTAGTTCTCAGTGCTGATGATGTATTGGGCTGCATACCCTGCAAGTAAGCGTTTAAATCCCAAACAAAACTCCTTTCAACAAGACTTTTACCAATTTTGTTTTATCAATATTCATTTAGAAGACTTAAAAAGCAATTGCTAAGCTTCACTGCCTTGTTTAGTTTAGTTTATTATTACGGCACTTTAGCTTCCGCCGTTGCCAAACACTCAAAATACAAATAGGATACAAACCAAAGAACATTCATAAAAACATAAAATAAAGGGATGAATAAAGAAGCAGATTAACAATAAAGTTTAAAAATAGATCCAGCACTATTCCAAGCCTTCTATTGACCAGACTGCACAACCATAACTATAAAATAAAGCATATAAATTCCTCACCCACTAGACAAACACCTTCTGGATAGTATTTGTTCGATTTATGGCCTAGCCTTTGATCTTTACAAGTCAAGGGAGGGGGTACATATATGATGATGTCCAGCATCATCCAGTGATCCCATTCTAGCTATGCAGGCCATGCCCCTATAGTATCCCTGATCTGTTGTAACTGCCTCTCTTTACTGGCCAAACAAACAAAAGTAGCCACTGCCAAGAGTTCTTCTTTATTGTCAAGAATTAACAGGGATTTTAGAAAAGTTTCCCCTCCCAATTGCCTCCTGGTTACCCTCAGTGGCGTTAGCCATAATTCACATAGCCGATGATAGTAGGGGTAATTCAACATAAAATGCTCGATTGTTTCTACCTCCTCAGAATTACAGGTACATGTTCTTGTATAAAATGGTTCTCTCTCGTACCTTCCCTCAATAACCACTGTTTTAATCAGCTGGAATCTCAGCCTAGTGTAGCTCTTCCATAGGGCCGGACTCAATATCATGGAAAAATAAGACTTGGGTAAAGACCCGAGCTTGACCTGCGCCAGCCATGGTGCCACCTTCCAATTCTGAACGGCAACCATGTTTTCCTGCTGAGCAATGTCCTTAACCCTTAAGCATATTTCCTGCCTTATCTTATCTACAGGTTTCCTGCCAAATGAGCTAAAAGTAAACCCCAACCCATTTAACAGGGTGGACAGATATTTTAGCCAGGGGTATGTTATTACTCCTGAATGCTCTAATTGCTCTACTAGGCAACCCAGCGTTCGGGCTGCTTCTTGCTGTTCCAGGAGCCTTAGCCAGAATCTTGCTAATGCCGGTTTCCAAGCAGTCTTTATGGAGCTAGCCCCTGTTTTAGCCCGTACCACCACTCCTGGGACACTGCGTCCAACTCCCAGGGCCCGTCGCAAAAATTGGTTTTGGGCTCTTTCAATGGCCTCCAGTTTGGGGAATGGGACTATTTCCAATCCAAACACCGCCATGGACTGAGTCTTAGCAGTGTAAGCTTGCAAAATAGTGGAAATCGGGACTCCCCTGGAGACAGTTAATGCTTTAAGAATTTGGCCTGAGATTCTTGCCATTTTTGTTGCCCTTGATTTTGTAAGTAGGGCCCACGTGCCAGTTTTTGAAAAGATAATACCCAGGTAAACCAAGTTCTTAACTGTTGCAAAAGAATTCCTTTCTATTTCCCAGTTTGGCTTTGGGTTCTTGACCCCAATAGTCATAATTTGCGACTTCTCAACGTTTACACTCAACCCATTTAATGAACAATAATTTAACATTTTCCTGATTTGTCCCTCCAAGCCCTTCTCCGTCTGCATAATAAGAACCACATAGTCCGCAAACTGCAAAAGGTGCAAAGGATACGCCTTTACTCTTGGCTGATAACTTTCACCCTGACTTAAGTACCTCACCATATCTGCCACAAAGAGATTAAAGAGTAAAGGGGCCAGTACGCATCCCTGTCTTACCCCACACCTGACTGAGATAGGCACACTGAACCCCTTCCTTCCACCTAACTTTACTTGGGTTTCGTTATCAGTATGAATTTTAATAATTAAGGCCAATAGATCTGAGTTAATCCCAAACCTCTTCAGTTTTCCCCACAATAGATTCCGGGGAACTGAATCAAAGGCTTTAGTGAAGTCTATAAATTCAAGGTATAACTTCCCTTTCCTGATTTTAGTATACTTAAAGACTACATGAACCAGAATAAAGCAACAGTCCAGTGTGGAACGCTTTTTCCAAAAACCAAACCACTCCCTAGGTATAATTCCGGATTCCTCCGCCCACTTTTCCAGATGGAGAAGTAGGGTCTTAGCATATAATTTGCTGGGCACTGATAGAAGACTAATTGGCCTATAACAAGCCAGATTGTTACTGTCTCCCTTTTTAAATATGGGGGTTATCCAACTATGTTTCCAAGCCGGAGGAATTTCACCTGATCTATTTATCTCTTGGAATAATTTGCCTAGTATTACTGCCCGCCAGCTCAGATCTGACTTTAGAAGCTCAGAAGTGATGAAATTGGGACCTGCTGTTTTGTTATTCCTAAGTGCTGAAATCTTTGGATAGTTTCAATCGGAAGATTGAAATCCTGGGAAGCCGTAGTTAATCGATGGTCCACTGTAAAGCTTTGACCTATCAGTGGTTCCTCATACAAGGAACCAAAGAAAGTTTCCCAGTCTACACTAGGTATGGGCGAGGAATAAAGTGGCTCATAGGGTCTTATTAGGGAGTTTAGAGTTTTCCAGAATTTCATAGCATCCCCCAGTCGAGCAGCTACATTTAATGTAGCCCAGATCTTGGCTCCCACTCTCCTGCTGTTTCGGCGTATATGTAAGACCTGGCTGTTCCGTCAGGCTTTTGGTGAGGGGTAGGGTGGGGGCGGGGGGCTTTCCCCACATATTATATTTTAAATTGTTTTAAAATTTTATATTGTTTTAATGAATGTTGTTCGCCGCCCCAGGCTGCCCTGTGGGCAGGAGGGGTGGGATATAAATTTTAAACAAATAAAATAAATAAAATTATAATACTCAAGTTTTTTCTTTTTAGGAGGAGCTTATAAGCTTTCGTCAAGGATAAATAATAGTCAAAATGAAACCCCTTATTCCCATTTAACCAACAAATCTTGGCTTGAATTAGTGTTCTCTTTGCCTTCCTACACTCATTATCAAACCAAATTTTTCCCTTTTGCTGACGAGAGTTATTGGGTGTTACGAAGAGAATCACTTCAAAAAGCTCAAGCAACTTGATATATTTCACAATCAGGGATTCCCCCGTAGAATTGAACTGGATATCATCAAAAAGGGTCCTCACCTTATCAGACTGATAAAGGTCGTGGACCTCAATAAATAGGTAGTGTTCCATTTTCTAGGGACTTGAAGATGCTGGGACAAGTCGCCATCAGCCTTATTCATATTAGGTGCACCAACGACCCTAAAACTCAGTAATGCATGGTCACTTTCAAGCCTAACAAAGAAATACAAGTTGTCGACCTTCCCCCATGCGACAGCTTCTATTATTATATAAATCGATGGTACTGTTGCCTTGGGGTCCTTGAAAAGTAAAGACTCCCTCCATATTATGGGCAGTGGTCGGAGAGCGCGAGGGGGTGGAGGCCCCGTCTTGTCCAACTTTGTGTGGGGCGTTTCAGGAAGTGATGCCAGCCGATGCGGCGGATGTCCTGGGGTCTGTGCGAGCCACCAGTTGTGAACTCGATCCATGCCCATCCTAGCTGGTGAAAGCCTCCAGGGAGATGTTGGGGACAGTGCTGGCGAGGGTGATCAATGCGTCCTTGCAGCAGGGGAGGCTGTCGCCTAGTCTCAAGGAGGCTGTGGTGCACCCCCTGCTGAAGAAACCATCGTTGGACGTGGATGCGCTCGCCAGCTACCGTCCTGTCTCTAACCTTCCCTTTTTAGGGAAGGTTATTGAGCGGGTGGTGGCGACCCAGCTCCAGGCGCATCTAGACAGCATTGGGTTCCTGGACCCTTTTCAATCTGGGTTCCGCCCTGGCTATGGCACCGAGATGGCGTTGGTGGGCTTGGTCGATGACCTCCGCCGGGAGATGGACGCAGGATGTTCAACATTTCTCATCCTGCTAGATCTCTCGGTCGCTTTTGACACCGTGGACCATGAGCTGCTACTGAGACAGCTGCGTGACCTTGGGGGTCTGGACGGGACTGTTCTTGAATGGTTCCGCTCATTCCTCTCAAGGAGAAGCCAGCGGGTGGTGCTGGGAACTGAGTCATCTTGCCCCCGCACCTTATCCTGCGGCGTTCCGCAGGGTTCTATTCTGTCTCCATTATTGTTTAATGTATATATGCAGCCCTTGAGGGAGGTTGTGAGAGGGTTCGGGGTGCGATGTCACCAATATGCTGATGATACTCAGTTGTACCTCTCTTTTTCAGCTGACCCAGACCCTGCCGTCTCGTTGCTATCCCAGTGTTTGGAGGCCGTGGCGGAGTGGATGTGGCAGAGCAGACTGAAGCTCAACCCCAATAAGACGGAGGTGATGATGGTGGGGAGAGCGAGGGAGGTGTCGGCCCCCCTGGTTGGGGGGGGTGTCGCCCTCCCATAGGTCGGCAGGTTCGGAGTCTGGGGGTGATTTTGGACGCGGACCTCCACCTGGAGCGGCAGGTGGAGGCGGTGGCGAAAGCTGGCTTCCACCAGTTATATATGGTGCGGAGGCTGCGTCTGTTCGTCTCCGGCCAGGACCTGGTCTCCCTCATCCGTGCCTTCGTCACCTCGAGGCTGGACTACTGCAATGTGCTCTACGTGGGGCTGCCCTTGTTCCTGGTTCGGAGGCTGCAGCTAGTGCAGAATGTGGCGGCCCACCTCCTGTCGGGGATGGGCCATCGGGAGCATATAACACCCATGCTCCGGACTCTGCACTGGCTGCTGATAGCGTGCCGAGCCAGGTTCAAGGTATTGATGTTAATATACAAGGCCCTTCACGGTCTGGGCCCCTCATACCTCAGGGACTGCCTCGCCCTCCGTGCCCCAGAGCGGCTCCTTCGGTCTGCCGGGGGTGCCTTCTTGGAGGTCCCCCGTGTCAAGTGGGGGGCCACAACGGAGAGGGCATTCTCGGTGGCCAGGCCGTGCCTCTGGAATTCCCTCCCAGAGGAAGCTCGCCTGGCCCCAAGCCTTTTGACATTTCTGCTAATCTGTAAGACCTGGCTGTTCACCCAGACCTCTGGGAAGGGGGATGGGGTGGGGGAGGGGTGTTTTATCGTCCCCCACCCTTATTTATTTATTATCCCAGCCGGTTTTATTGTAGTGCTTTTATGGATTGGTTTTATTATTATATTGTTTATAAATGTATAAATTGTTTATAATTGACTTGTTAGCCGCCCCGAGCTGTTCGCAGGAGGGGCGGGATACAAATTGAATAAATAAAAAAATTAAAAAAATATCATCCTGCAATCTACCGTTCAAGATCACCAAGCCCAGCTTGCAGAGAAGGCTCAACATTTGGCATCCAGTAGTATTTACTACTTGATCCTGCGATCCCCTACTAGGGATCGCCAAAGGAATATCATAACTACCAGCAGTTCATTTTGCTTGAAGAGAGCCTTAATGACTTCTAAAGGACTCCATGCAGGAGTTAAGTGTCAGCCTGCGTGAATCCAAGACTGGAATCTGGCATGGCCAGTAATGTGAAAAGTAATACACATCCTAGGTTTACACACACTACCCCTGAAAAAAATTACAATTGGTAAATTCTCATGACCCTGAAAAATCAGGTCATGGGTGCTGTACATGGCATTTAGAACATCAGAAAGCCACCATTCATAGAAATTCTTATCTTGAAAAACTCACTACTCTCAACGTAATAGTCAAAGCCATTCTTGAATCACGTTCAGATTTACTCCGTGGAAGTTACACAAACAAACAAATCCCTGTGTTACTGGAGAACAACACACAGGATTTATTTATTTATTAAATTTATACCCCGCCCCATCCTGAACATTTTATAGATAGAGCATTTTATAGTGAACATCCCAGCTAAGAATACAGGGAGAGTATCAGACAGCATGAGGAGACGCAGCTGTTATGGCCAGGGGGATTGTGGCAGCATAATGTTTTAACAATTCCAGGCATGATTTCACCCAGCTGATGCTGCTGCCCCTGTCTCAGTCACCTGAGAAGAAAGGGAAAAGTCAAAAGCTGCAGTTGCAGGAAGTCAGCACCTGTATATACAAAGTGTTCTCTATCTTTTCTATCCCAACATTCCCCCAAAGTAGGATTTTTAGATACTAATCTGGGTCCTACTGGCAAGTTCTTTTCAGCTTCCATTTTTGGCTGCTCTACCAAAGGCAACCCCATCTTTTGGCCCAAGAGCTAGCATAGGAAAGGGCTAGTGCTTTTGAGGAGGAAAAGAAATCAGAAGTCAGGCTTTAATTGGAAAGTGATTAATTCTAGAGTCACATCAAGGAGCTCCCTCATTCTGAGAGCAAGAGAGTCTGTTTAAAACAACAAATGCTGGTACATTTTCCAGAAGAGCTAAAGAGATAATCCCAGTCACTTGGCTAATGCTCCAGGGCTTTCTGTACAAACAACCACAGAGGGCTGAACAGCTTTCAGGCTTACCTGCCAGCATCTAACTCATTCATTGCTTTGTAAACTACTTTGAAGTATAGTAGAGATTGTCCAGAGCAGAAATCCAAATCACTCTTGCTCTGGAAAATCCAGAGCTCACTAGTCCATTGCCAGAAAGGGGCTCAGCTAGGAATCTAAAAACAATCCCCTACTGCACTTTCGTCAATATTCATTCTGGCTTGAGGGGTCAGTCCAACTTTTTATACAGATCCCCCACTAATCGCTGTGCTACCACAGAAGTTCACAGCTCTTTTTGATGGGCAGATAAAATCCACAACACCTGCAGGTAAGAACATAAAAACCATCTTACTAAGTCAGACCAATGATCCATCTAGCCCAGCATCCTGTTTCCAGCAGTGGCTTTTCCCACCTTGCTTTCAGTCTGCCATGATTTTGAATTTGTTGTGACTTTGATGCTTTCTTTTATCTTACCTTTGTGATTTCTGCCTTCTGTTTAGCACAATATGGCCTTATTGTCACTGTGCCATAACCCCCAGCTACCCAACTACTTCCAGAAGTGGCCAGCTGCAGTTGGAATCACAGAGTTGGAAGGGACCTTCGGGGTCATCTAGCCCAACTCCTGCTTTAACTGGGATGTCTACAGTGACAACAGCCCCAAGCGATGGCTGTCCAGACTCTTTTTGAAGACTTCCAGCAATGGAGAACTTGCAGCCTTCCTGGGCAATCTGTTCCTTTGCTCTTACTGTTGGGAAGTTTTCCTTGATATTTAACTGAAGACAGTTTTCCTTCTTGTAATTGGAGACCATTTTTTTCTAGTCTTATTATCTGTAGCAACAGAGAACGGTTCCTTGCCAGTTAAGTTGCTTCAGAATCATGCACAACAGGTCCTAATGGTGTGATGTATTCCTACTAGCCACTCCCAGCTCCTGGCGGTTAAAGGTGAAGGCTTGCACCGATGGGGAACTTGGACTTTCCCCCCCCTTTTTTTTTTTTAGCTAAGCGGGGACATTAGCCCCCACAGATCAGGGGTGGGGAACCTCAGGTCAGGGAGTCAAATGTAGCCTGCGGTTGGTTTTTATTTGGCCCCTTTTCAGTTCCTAGATCTGGCCCCAGTTCTCACCGCGAAGCGCTGAACGACTGAAGTCAGCATAAGACAGCAGAGATGCGGGGAAGGCTATTACACACGGATATTAGACAGATCCATGATCTGAAGTGGACCCGCCTCTTCCCCAGTGCAACCCTTAAGCACCCCTGCCCCACCTTCTAGGCAGCCTTCAGGAGGCATGTATTAATTTTCAAAGTGACCCCCTGGGAGGGAAGAGGTTCCCCTGGACCTGCTGCTATAGATGGAGGAAAGGAAGACTCCAGATTTACTGCCCTCGCTCTATCCTTCCTTTAGACCCTTCTTCCCCTTTCTAAAGCAAGGCAGGTATTAACAAGCAAGCAACTCCTCCAGCTCCGCTTGCAACGCACCTGATTCATGCCAGCCCTGCCTAGGAACTTTAGCCCTAGGCTGAGCGCTCTGCCTCGGGCAAGCAGCACCCTAGCGAGGAGCTCTGCTGGAGACAGAGTGACACTCACTTACCCCTGCGGGGGGCATCCCCACGCTGGGCTGAATAAGCAAGAGGGTTCCCGGCCGCCGCCCCCTCAGGACCAGCGAGGCTGCGACTCTGAGGTAGTGAGTCTGGCTAGTTCCCTCCCGCCTCCGCCATGACATCACCGCTCAGGCCTGGCACGCCCGCCTACCTGAGGAGAAGGAGCCGCTTAACCCTCTCCTGACCGGGAAGAAGAGAGACGGATTGTGAGTGAAGTGAGAGCCAGGAGAATTGGGCTCTTTCCCCCAGGCCTCCTGCTACTGGTATTGTCAAGCCCTTGTATTTTCAAATAGGATTGTATTTATTTCTTTATTTAAATGGATTACCCTACCCTATTGAAGTGGATGCGGGTCTGATTTCAGAGACTCATAGGGCTGGCAGGAGCCCCAAAGGTTATCTAGTGCAGCCCCCTGCCATTAAGCAGGCTCCACAGCATCTACACTATTCAGGAGACATGGCTGTGTAGCCTTTATTATTATTATTATTATTGTATTTTATTTTAAAGGCCTCCAATGAATGGGTCTTCACAACCTCCTTGGCAAATTACATCTACTGCCTAACTGTCCTGGTAGTTAGAAAATTCCTCCCAGGGTGCAGCCTATATCTTTTCTACTTGAAACCCACCCATTGCCTCTAGCCCTATCCTCAGTGACCAGAGAGAACAAGTGACCACCATTTTGCTTATAACAACCTTTTCCATATTTCAAAACATGGTGAAAACTGAACTCCTTATCTTTATTTATTATTATTATTAAACATTTATAAAGCGCCAGTAGTAACCTGGCGCTGTACAGAACATACAATCAGATGCGGTCCCTGCCTGTGGCTTACAATCTAAAAGACAAGGAGGGGGAGACAAGGAGAGGGGACAGCGGGAGAGACATGGGAGAAGACAAACAAACATTCAGGCGGATGCGAAGTCTCAGGCGCGTGTACTTGGCTTGGTTACAAGGTGGTCGGTAGCAGCAGTCAGCAGAGGAGGGCCGACAGTAAGAGCAAGGGGAAAGACTAGAGGGCATTGGGAAAGGCAGCATGGAAAAGGTGGGTCTTGAGGAGGGATTTGAAGGAGCGGAGGGAGGAGGCGAGGCGGACGTCGGCAGGGAGGGAGTTCCAGGCATGCGGGGCAGCGAGGGAGAAGGGACGAAGGCGGTTGGGCGAGCAGGAGAAGCGAGGGAGAGCGAGGGAGGGGACAGCGGAAGAGCGGAGAGCGCGCGCAGGAGCGCGTAGGGCGATTAGGTCCGAGAGGTAAGGGGGAGCTTGGTCATGGAGCGATTTGAACGTGAAAACCAGGAGTTTGAACAGGATACGTTCCGGAAGGGGGAGCCAGTGAAGGGAGAGGAGGAGAGGCGTCACATGGTCGAAGCGACGGGCAGAGTGAATGACCTTGGCGGCAGAGTTTTGGATCGCCACAAGGGGGGACAGGTGGGAGCGAGGGAGGCCAGCAAGGAGGAGGTTGCAGTAGTCGAGGCGAGAGATAACCATGGCATGAACAAGGATTTTGGCCGAGGAGACAGATAGAAAGGGGCGTATGCGGGCAATGTTGAGGAGAGCGAATCGGCAGGATTTGGCCACAGAGTCAATGTAAGGTTTAAAGGAGAGGTGCGTGTCAAAAATGAAGCCCAAGCTGCGGGCACGGAGAACAGGACGGATGGTGACCCCATCAATGCAGATGGTCAGGTCAGAGGGAGAGGAGGGGGATGGAGGAAAAATGAGGAGTTCAGTCTTGGCCATGTTCAGTTTGAGTTGGCGTCGGGACATCCAGGCGGAGATATCAGAGAGGCAGTCGACGAGGCGTGAGCGGATAGAGGAGGAGAGAGAGGGGGTAGAGAGATAGAGTTGGGTGTCATCAGCATAGAGATGGTATTGGAATCCGTGGGAGGCAATAATTTCGCCAAGGGACCGGGTGTAGATAGAGAAGAGGAGAGGGCCAAGGACAGAACCTTGGGGAACCCCAACCGAGAGGGGAAGGGAGGGGGAGGTCGACTCGGGGAGGGAGACATTAAAGGAGCGGTCAGAGAGGTAGGAGGAGAACCAGTCAAAGACAGAGCCACGGAAGCCCAAAGAGTAAAGCGAGTCCAAGAGGAGCGAGTGGTCGACAGTGTCAAAGGCAGCAGAGAGGTCAAGGAGGACAAGAACGGAGTAGTGGCGCTTCGATTTAGCGACAAGTAGATCATTGGTGATCTTGGCCAGGGCAGTTTCAGTAGAGTGGAGGGGGCGGAAGCCGGACTGGAGAGGGTCCAGGGAGGAGTTGGCAGAGAGGAGGTTCAGGCAGCGGGAGTAGACGACACGTTCCAGGAGCTTCGAAGCAAAGGGAAGGAGGGAGACTGGCCGGTAACTAGAGGGATCGAAAGGGTCCAGGGTAGGCTTTTTGAGAATGGGGGAGACAGTGGCATGTTTGAAGGCAGAGGGGAAGGAGCCTGTGGAAAGGGAGAGATTGATGACATGCAGAAGGGGAGAGAAGAGGGATCTTCCCTCCCAATCCATCCTCTCCCTCTTTCCTGTCAATTGCCATTAACAGGGTCTGCTCTGCATCCTCCCTGTCCCCGAAGCCCATAGCTTGGGCTTCATCTCCGACTCGCACCTTGCCTTCAAACCCTACATTAACTCCGTGGCCAAATCCTGCCACTTCTCCCTCCACAACATTGCTAAGATCCACCCTTTCCTGTCTATCTCCTCTGCAGAACTCTCATTCATGCGCTAGTTATCTCATGCCTCGACTATTGCAACCTTCTCCTCGCTGGCCTTCCCCGCTCTCACCTTTCTCCCCTCATTTCTTCAAAACTCTGCAGCCAGGATCATCCACCTTGCCCGTCACTTTGACCATATGCAGCCTCTCTCCTCTGGCTCCCTCTTCCTGAGCGTATTCTGGAGAAGCGCCTTGTCTTCTCTTACAGAGCTCTTCACAACCTCGCTCCCCCCCCTACCTCTTTGCCCTGATCTTCCTCCGAACCCCTGTTCAATTACTCCGCTCCTTTTCTATCCCTTCCCTCGTCCTCCCACACCTCCCCTGCTCCCCCAGCTGCCTTTGTCCCTTCTCCCTTGCTGCCCTGCACGCCTGGAACTCCCACCCTGTCCTCATCCACCTTGCCCCCAACCTCCACACCTTCAAGTCCCTCCTCAAAACCCACCTCTTCCGCTCCACCCTTCCTAACTCCTGCTAATCATCCCCACCCAGGATTATCCCCCACCTGTTATCTGTAAACTCCCAATTTACTGTAACTAAGCCAAGAACATGTACCTGAGTTCTCACATCCTCATGAATGTCACATCCCTTGTCTCTCCCTGTTCCCCCTTCCCTGTCTTTCGATTGTAAGCTCTTGGGCTTATTCTTTGTAAAGTGCCAGGTACATTGCTGGTGCTATATAAATGCTTATAATAATAATAATTAATAATGATAATAAAACTGTAATAATGTCTCTCACAATCTTTTTTCTAGGCTAAACATTCCCAGTTCTTTCAGGGTGTTTTTAGTCAAGCACCTCCCTCCCCACCCTTTACCCACCCATCATGCATGTTGCAGGGCTGCATTGGCGCCCTATGCAGCCCTGCAACATGCATGATGGGTGGGTGATTGGTGGGGAGGGAGGTACTTGTCTAAAAACATCCTCAATCTCTCCTCATAAGTCTTTCCATGCACGTTTCCCCCATATTTAAAAGCAGGGGTGGGGAACCTGGGGCCCAGGGGCCAAATGCAACCCAACGGTTAGTTTTTATTTGATCCCTTTCCAGTTCCTGTGTTTGGCCCCCAGGATCCAGTTCCTACCCTCAGTCATTGAGTGAGTTCAGGGAAGGAACAGAGATGGGGGCATGCACACAAGGATAGGAGACAGATTCATGATCTGGACCCTCTTCTTCCTGAGTGCACCCTTTGAGGACCCCCACCCCCAACTTCTGTGTGCTCCTGCCTTGGGACTTGCACTAATTTTCAAAGTGGCCCCATGGAGGAAAAAGGTTCCCCAGCCCTGTTTTAAAGAGTCTCCTGTACCTCAGAACACCACAGCTCCACATTGCCATTTATCTGTGAAATTTTGACCTGGCAACCCTGCCTATTGGCTATCGGCCTCACCACTTCCACAGCTGTGCCACGGAAGTATCAACTGCAGTCACTGGGTCTGAGAGCTTAAAATGCAATGATTGTAATCAATTATTTGTATATCCTGTAATAACAAAGAAGACTTCGCTGAGATTGGATCCCCTTTGTGTTAGGTACTGTACAAACACAAAAGCCACAATTTTGACTTTGCTGATGTCAATGGGAGGTTAGCCAATGATTTCAGTGGAATTAGGATGTCACCCATAGTAAGAGACAATCTCTGTGTGGAAACAGGCATTGGGCAGAGAAACAAAACTGGGTGAAAAGTTAAAACTGACATGAACCTTAACTCCACTTTAATACTGCTTTAACATTTCTTATGCATGTTGCAGGGCTGCATTTGATGCCAATACAGCCCTGCAACATGCATACGTGGTGTTAAAGCAGAGACTGCATTCCCACATACAAGAAAATGCTGTTATCTATAAATGCTGCTAATGTCCTAATGTGCATAAATGGAACCATGCACTATTCACACTATCTTTTTTTCCCCTCGCAAATCACATTCAGAAGCCAATTTAAATAATGCACCTTTCCACATTATTACCTTTACTATATACCCGCAAATTCTCTGGGCCACAGACACATCTAGTGTCCTCTGACCTCCTGCACCACTTCCTATTGCAAGCCCTCATCTAACAACCCCAGGCCTGCCCTGCCCTGGCTAGCAGCAGCACCCTAGATGATGGGGATGGGGGGAGAGGGTTTCCTGTGGCTGCTTGCATTACCCAACAGCAAAATATGCACTTGTCTTTAATGCAAAAGGCGCGCTGACATTCCGACAATAGGATTTATGCGGGTGTTTAGAAATGCACTCTTGTAAAGGTAGGTATTGGCCGCTTGCCAACGCGCTTAAAAAACAAATGCAAACACGGCTAAAGAAGCGCATAGAGTCTTTCACGCATCAAGGTAATAGGCGGGGAAAAGAAAAAAGTGCTGGTCTGCTGTACATGGGAATGTGCTCAGAGTTACATGCATGTCTGTTGTCACCTCATGTCATTCCAACACAGGCAGCAGCAAAGCTGTAGCAACCAGGTATCCTGGCTGCAGGCCTGGTGTCCTATTACTTGATCACCCTGGCTGTATATCTGTGTAAAACCCCTTGAAGAAAGCATTACACAGAGGCAAAAAAAATTATTGCTATCTCTTGCTCTCAGGGAAGGGGAAGGAGTGATGTGCCACCTCTTTTCCCATTTTTAACTTCTGTTTGCACGTTGACATGTTCATCCTTTAACACCAGCCATGGTTCTTATAACAGGCAAAATGGAGTTCAGCAAAAGCTTGTTTAGAAATGTTTTGCAAAATTGTATTGACATTTTATTGGTCTGAGATATTGTCAAAGATTTCAAAATGTAACATTTAATTTCATCTATCAATATTCAGGGTCTGGGACTGTGCCAAAACAAAGTTTTCAAATGTCATTTTCAGTTTTGAAAGCTTTTTGTGCATGTGTGTAAAAACATTATTGCTCTTTGGAAATGGCTCTGACCATAGGCATCTCTTGTCAATAGTACTTGCTCCCTAAATATTCACTGCTCTCAAGTGCTATTCACTGCCTAGTGATCAATTATTGCCTACTATGACTTTGACAAATGGCTGAACAAACAAGAACTAAATAATCCAACACCAGAAGTTCTCTGTCAGTAGAGCCTGTGGGCAAACCAGCAATCTGGAGGTGACCGATTCTGCACTCTATTCCTGGAGCTATTAAGACCACATTCACACCTGCAGCAGTGCACAGATTTTGGCTCCCGCAAGCCAAAACCTGCGTGGAGTTTGGCCAATGTAAAAGCCGTCACCCCCCAACAGCTTTGCCAGAGATCACCCGGAAAAGTTCAGAGCAGGGAAATGCAGCTTTGTAGTCTTCCGGGTGATCTCCAACAAAGCCGCACAGGGGATTTGGGGGGGGCGGGGGGAAGGCTTTCCCACTAGCCAAACTCCGCACAGATTTTGGTTCTTGCAGTTTCTCCCAGAGCCAAAATCTGTGCAGGGTCGACCACCACCACAGGTGTGAATGTGGTTTTAGACTCCAGAGATATTCTCTATTATTTATATACTGCTGTAGGAGGTCAGGATAATGGACAATCTGCCTGAACTCTAGCTCTAGTACAAAATGCTTCAGAGGAAGCCACAGGATGGCAGTCCCTCCTGTCATTCACTAAGGCTGTGTTCCATCAGACAGTTAATTCAACGTAACAGACGTTACTTCCATTTTACTTGTGAGGTGGTCACACAAACCGAGCTCTAAACCAAAATTATTCAGGAGTAGGAACAGACGTATGTACTCCTAAAAAATTAGCAGTACATACTCCCCTTTGATTTCTATTTCAAAGTAACTGTTCACATGAACACACATTAGTGCAAGGGTATCAACCACGGCTCAGCATTCATTACATCTCAGGGGAGGAACTGACACAGTATTACTTTGGTTTACACTCTTTGTCTGAATGCTACCAATGGGGAATAGTTCTTTCAATTAAATCCAAATAGCTATGTCTGTTTACCTCTGTTTATCAAAGTGTGGCCTGGAGTGTCTGGCAGTCAGAGGTTTTATCAAGACTGCGCATGAGACTATTCTGTGACCATCTTAGCTAACAGACACTGATTGATCAGTTTGTTCATTTGTGTAGTTGACCTATCCTCCCAATATCATTCTTAGAGGATACAAAGATTGTCCACACACTTAATCAGACACAGATTTTATTAAGAAGGCTAATGAAAAGGAATCAAGCTTTGTGCAGACTAATCTCAATAATATAGTTTTAAACATACACAACAGAAGCAGCATCTTGCTACTAGCAATGGGTGTTTTCAGAGGAGATGCTACCCTGCATGGTCACCCAGGAGTCACAGAGTTGACTGCCTGTCCAAAGGTGGAGTAGCCTGATGCGCAGTTCCGTGACCCATAGAGCACCCACTCATGGCCACGCATGGAACACTGCTGGAAAATATGGAGTGCTTCTTGCGGGGCAGACCAAATGAATGTGTGGCAACAGGCAGCCACAGAGCCCCTACCTATATGAACAGCAGCAGCCAGCCACAAAAACAGACAGATCCTCCACCCATAGGCAGTGTGGGCAGGTGAAATAGCCTTTGCAAGTCACAAGAACTGGCCGGGAACTTTGGGAAGCCCAGCTTCCCCAGCGCTCACACCTGGAACATGTCACCTGCAGAGGCCATCCCAGCATGCTTTCACCTCCCCCATGGTCCATAACAGGGGGAGTACATGGCAGTTGCCTCTGTGGCTGCGGTAGCCACACCTGTTTGATTCCCTCCCCACGCACCAGGGTGTTCTGCAGCAGTGCCACCCCACCCCATCACCTTGCTCATTTGAAAACACCCAATGAAAAACACAGTAAAAGCATGACCCTTTCAAAATATCAAAGCAAAAGCTGACTGGGAGGCTCACATTTACTACTAGTTATACAATTAGTTTACAGTGCAATAAAGATAAAAAATATTGAGCGCACAGATGTTTCTAGTCATTATCACATTTTAAATGGATAATTTTAGCTGTAGAATTTGCTTGATATTTCCACTGAATTAGAATTTGCCAAAAGTCAAGAGTATTAACATTACGCAATTACCTCGCTACTTGAAAGAACAAGGCATGGTTTTAGGTGTTTAAAATAGCACATTCATTTATAAAATGTATATCCCACCTCCTCCTGCCCAATGACAGCTCAGGGTGGTGAACAACAATAAAACATAAATACAGTAAATATAAAAAATTATCAAATTGCTGCAACCCAAAAAACCTAACTATTCCCCCTACCCACTCCCCATCCCCCTCACCAAACACCTGGCAAAACAGCCAGGTCTTACGTTGTCTATGGAAGGAGGGGAGATCCGGACAGAGACGGATCTCTGCCGGAAGAGAGTTCCAGAGTCTTGGTGTGGCCACCGAGAATGCCCTCCTAAATGCTGCCACCTGGGATCTCTCTAAGGCACTCCTGGTAGACTGAAGGGGCCGATCCAGGACATGAAGGATGAGGCGGTCCTGCAGGTAGGTAGGTAGGTCCCAGGCCGTATAGGGCTTTAAAGATAATAACCAACACCTTGAATCTGGCCTGGAAGACTATAGGTAGCCAGTGCAGAGAACGGAACTCTGGCGTTATGTGCTTGTGGTGACCCGTCCCCACCAGGAGACGGGCTGCTGCATTCTGCACCAGCTACAAGCCTCCAGGTCATCACCGAGGGTAGCCTCACGTAGAGCGCGTTGCAGCAGTCCTATCTCGAGGTGATGAATGCCTGAATGATGGTGGCAAGATCAGAGCCTGAAATATTAGTTTAGTGGACTACATGATCCAAGTTATTTCCCTGTTTTTCTACAAGAAGTTCAATCTGATGTTATTATAGTGGCATAAAAATCAGCTAAAAGATTACTCATGTTTAATCATCTTCCATTGACTCACTGGGGGAGGTTTAAAATCCTGAGCTGTTCTTTAAACAAAGCCTTCCTCCTTCTCCTAAAAATGCATACAATAAAATACATTTACAGAAAACACAAATTAGAAGTCCATGCAAAATGCATTCACACAAACTGTTACTGCTGAGCTCTGAATTCCATTGAGACTGGCTGCCAGAGATTTCAATCTCCAAATAGAAAATGAAGACAGGCTGATACAGGTTTCTTAAATCCTATATTGTGGGTGGGGGTGGCAAAGAGGAGAGAGACCAATGCTCATCTCTAGTCTCCGCTGAGTTGAGTTTAAGTCCTTTTTGAAGGCAATGCTACCCCCTTGTGGCCATTTGGACAAGAATATTTTTCATTTGATGTTAACCTCTTCTCTTAGTGCACAATAGTAAGATAAGTGGAAAGGGATAAAATTTAATGAAAACTGAGGGCACAATCCTTCACTGGGATTATTTCTGATTGATTGGAGAATTTCAGCCTAAATCCCATTGATTTTCAATGGGAGCGGAGGCTAAACCAGCTTCTGAGAAGCAAATACAAGTGCTTTTGAAAATTTTACCACAAATTAGTTCTGTAGGTAAGACATTGGTACCAATTAGGTGGGGTGAGGGGGCAATTTCTTCAGACTAAGAAAATGTCTTATTTTTGCATGCAAAAGAAATGTGCAGGGGAGCAGCATCTCCCTTCCTCCACCACACCACACCTTAGGTTTGGGCCTGCCCCCAGATGCTTATTTGAAAGTGTGACTACCACATACAGGAATGCCTGAATAATTGGTGGTACACATTGAAGTTGTAGTGCTTTAAAAGCCCAATAAATTATTGTTACACCTCTCTAATCCAACAAGATGTCCAACTCATGTGGCAGGGTGCCAGGAAAAGCATTTACTTACATAAGATAATCATGAAGTGATACATGACAAAGAAATCATCCAGGCAATTGGTTCAAATCTGCAGTTAGGCCAGTTGTAGCTATGATAAACCACCCAATTGCTATTTAATAGCCTTCTAATGAACTGCAGCTCAGTAGCCTCATAGATGCTGCTATTCTCCAAATCAGCACTGTACCCAATTAGTTACTGGAGGTCCACACCCCCACTTTACCGGGTTTGAGTGACTCAGTTTCGCTTGCGTACAGCCCACTTGGATCAGTTTTCTCTTTCTGTAGGAAGGTCTCCTGGTTGAGTTCCCATTCGTGGGAAGTGGAGCCCTCTCTGCTGAGCCAATCTGCCTGTTGGTTCTCAGAGCCCGCCAGGTGCATGGCTACCGGGTGAACTCCCCTGGGGATGCACCAGTCCCAGATCAGCTGCGCTTCTCTCATTAGCTGCCAGGATCTGGCCCCCCCTTGGCGGTTGAGGTAGTACATCGCCACCATGTTGTCTGTACACAAGAGCACTCTGCGGCCCTCGACTACAGGGAGGAAGGCTACTAGGGCCAGTCTGATGGCCCGCAACTCTAGCACGTTTATGTGTAGCTGAGAGTCTGATGAGGCCCATAAGCCATTGACGGACAGCGCTCCTGTGTGCGCCCCCCAGCCGAGCATCGAGGCGTCGGTAGTGATCGTCAGCTGAGGGGTGGGGGTTCGGAACGGGACACCCCTGCAGACATTCCCCTCGTCCAGCCACCAATGGAGCTGGCAGAGGACAGCCGAGGGGATCC
>QEPC01003665.1:256925-297018 GCA_003113815.1 Sphenodon punctatus
GTCTGTTTTTAAACAAAAATCCAGGCTGGGCAGGGTGGGTGGGGGGTGTCCCCCCTTCCACCTGCGCAGCCTGGACTCGGGGAGGGTTTTGGTTTTTTTTAACTTGGGGCTTTAAGTTTTTACATTGCAGCCATTTTTAAATGGCTGCAATGTAAAAAATCCGGTACCCGGAATCCGGTACCCCGGACCGGATTACTGGGTCGAATCCGACAATGCCGGTACACCCGGTACCGGCATTATCGGATACCGGATTTTACCGGTTTCCCGCCCCTACTCACTTGTGTTCCAATGTTAGACACAGACACTTCTTCATAAAGATAAGTTAGTTTATTGATTACATAAGCAAGATAGTAGATACAGAGTGGTTACTAGAAATCAAAGGTAAACATAACACATTCCTGATCTGTACTGGTTGAGTTCCTAAATAAGCATCTTACCCTACAAAGGTCCATAAGTTCTTCTCAGTCCTTGATGTTAGCGACTGGGTCTTCAGACTTCAGAGTTGCTAGAGAGCAAAGTCCTGTCTCTCAGTTCATGGTTCAGCTCAGCCTTCCTGGCTGCAAGATGGTGAGTTTCTGATAGTCTCTCCCCCTCTGGGGTACAACTCCTTATATCCCCAGGAGGAAACTCTTCTTGAGGCTTCTAGAATTCCCTTTGTTCTCTTTATCAGCTTTCTCTGTCTCTTGCATGTAGGCAATGGCTGCCGGCATTAGCATTTAAATGTCTCTGGCCACCTGTCTGCGGGGAATCAACAAGCTGTCTTTCCATTTCCTGGAACTTGGTCACGTGTCACAGTCCTGATTTGGGTTTTACAGTTCTCAATTGTAACATTACATACATGTGGAACCTTTTGCTTTACATATTTAACGGACTTGTAGTCTACATGTAGGCCTGTGTTACACGTGTGTGACCCTATGTTCCTCCATGACAGCCCCCCTGTAAGATTGCATGTGGAGCAGACACGACAGAGTCCCATAACATGCTGAGACTGGTGTGTCCTACTGGTGTATGTAGGGATATGCAACCCCCTTACCTTCTTGCCATGTGTTTGAATCCTATTTAAGTTAGATCTTTGGTTTTCCAAACCCTCTGTCAGCCCTGTGGGGCTATCACGTTCACGTGTTTTCCACCATGTCATAGTGGAGTGATCCTCAGGATTCAGTATTTCTGGGTTCACTCTCTTGTAGGGGTATACCCTGAGGTGTCTCAATAAGACTGCGACAAATGGGTGGGAGCGCCATGTTAACAACCTTTGTTCCCCAGTTACAAACTTTGGCCATGTTTCCAGATTATCGGGCAGCCTGTTTCTCATTAACTGTATGTCTTTTTGCCATGTCCCCACTTCTATCTCTGATCTGGCTGGGGTGTCCAGACTGCAGATCATAAGCAGTAGTATGACCCAAAGGCGGGAGTATGGCGTGCGTGTGAGTGCTTTTACATTGCTGAATACCCCCATCATATAGCACGTGTTATTTTGCATTTGAACACCCTTTTCACCTGGAGAATTGTCGTAATCCCCCGTGAGAATATTTGTGTTCATTGTCTTTTGCCTTTCCCTCCTGGCTGTACTGGTGTGTTTGAACGTTTTTGCATTCGAATCAGTCACCAAGGCAAAAACTGCTTCTGTGAAGGGGCTATTGTCAGCACCCTTTCTTGTGCCCTGCCCCCAAGTTCTGTTTGTACCTCCAGGATCCCCTGGGCCCGTATAACCATGTTTTTCTCCTTCCTGGGAGTCTGACTTTGTGACACAGGTGTGAGACCCTCCAAGTGTCCCTTCAGACCTCCTCACACCAAACTCTCGAGGATTCAGTTTATCAAGTGCAGCGGCTTGACCGTGGGTACTCTTAACCATTTCATCCCCTCCAGTCTCTACTTCAGCAGCATTTCCCTGCTCCTTCTTAGGTAAGGCAGAGGGGAGGACTACAGGGTGGTGCGTTTCTATCCCTGGGGAAGAGATACCTCTCGTTCCCCCCTCCATCCCGGGAAAGGTTTCCTGCACATTCCCACCTACTCATAAGATAGAATCCTCCACCTCCCGGCTTGCCTGTAACCCCTTGGGTTCAGTTAGCCGCTTCCCACCTTCTCTTAAGGTAGGACAACAAATCTCCAGGCCATTCTGCAACCCCCTGGTTTGAGTAGGGGCATTTGCAGCCTCTAACTCTCCCCCCGCGCTGGTTACTCGGTTTGATTCTGCAGGATTTGGTCCCTCCTGTGTAAGGTGGGGTGCCAAGTCCTGGGCTTCAGAATCAGGTTGACCCATTGACTTCACTGCCTTCAGTTCCTCATGTGAGACAGAGACTTGCAGTTCTCTCCCCGAGTCTTGTCCTCCGCTGCCTTCTGGCTGGTTTGGGGACTCCTCTTTGGGGTTTTCCTGCCCGTGAGTGGAGTTCAGAGGTTGGGGTGCAGGATCTGTAAAGCCTTCCTGTAACCCTTTCCCTCCACTAGGGTTGCTCTCTGTCTCACCATGTTCCAGGGGTAGAGGTGCAACTTGTCTAGGGTTCTCTGAGTCTTGTTGCCCCTCACCCTCCCTTCCCAGGTTGCTCTCCAGCTCCCCATCCCAGCATCCATTTGTTTATAGCATTCCCCACCAACATTTCATTTTGTGCCTTTCTGGGGAGTACTGCAACGTGAATGGGTCCCTGTGAGCCTTCCCATTCTAAATCTAGTTGCTGTGGGCAAAATATCCTTGATTCCCATTGCCAAGGATACCACAACCTTTCTATGAGTGTTTATTTTATGTTTTGGGATGAAGTCCTCCCGTACTATAACCATGTGTGCCCCATTGTCTAATCTCCCCACACAGTTTACCCAGTTAACCTTAACAGGTTTTCGTAGCAATTGATCTCCTGTGGGTGAGTTAGGGATGATATAGCAATCATCAACACCTCTGGGAACAGGTTGAATTACAGACACAAAATTCGCATTGACAGTTCCAATAATCTCATCAGACTCTCTTTTAAGGCTACAAAACTCCCTTTTTGGGGGGCAGTCTCATACCACATGCCCTGTTTGCTTACAGTTATAGCACTGTCTTGAATCATTAGTAGGGGATTGGGAGGTGTGCGCTCTTTGGAGTCTGGGTGATCCCTGTCTCCCCCCACCCCCATTCTCGTTTGGTTTGTTTTGGGTCAAGTTTCCTTGTTCAGATTGTGGATTGTACCCGTTCTGCTTATGGTAAAACCCTTGTTTGGATTTCCCCCCATTATTTGGTTTCTTTTCCCCATTAATTGGCTTTCTTTCCCCATAAGCTAAAATAGCATTTTCAGTGAATACATCAGCCCTTGTCCCTGCCTCTTTGAGATTTGTGATCTCCTTATTCAGCAGGTGTGCTTTTAAATTCAAGCTGCACAAGGTATAGAACTGTTCAAGCAATACAGAGTTAATAATTTGTTCCTTAGTGGCATTCCCACACGCATCTAACCATTTCACCCCATATTGTTTCAACATATTACAAACATCTGAATATGACATACCCTCTGCCTTCTTGAAGCTGCATAATTTTTGGCAAAAAGTTTCTGGAGTAATCCTGTAAGCCTCAAGAACTGCCTTTTTGAAAGCATCAAAAGTCAGCACTGGATTTTCCTCCATTTTTGTGTTGTAAACTTCTTTCACTTTTGGTGGAAGTTTGGGTAATACTAATTTTAGCCACATCTCGCCGAGGATCTGTTCTTGATGAAACACATGATGCACGGTTGTGAAGTAATCATCTATGGATTGATTCCCGTCATCATACAGTGGAATCAATGGGGCATAGTCTCGAATTCTGCCTTCTGCGTCGTTTCCAAAGGGTAGTGTGGGCTGGATTCCTGCATCTACCTGCATTTTGAGGAGCTCTAGTTGATGTTTTTGTTCTTTGTCTCCTCTCTCTCGCTCGGTTTTTTTTCTCTCTCTTTCTTCCTGTTTTATTTTCTCCAGTCTGAGCTCATGTTCCATTCTCAGTCTGGCTATATCGAGTTCAGGGTTTGAATCGTGTCCCCCTGGTTGCTGGTCAGTTGGAAGGGGGTTTTGAGGCACGTTTGGCAGCGCATCTCCATCTACTGGTTGCTGGTCAGATGGAGAGGGGTTTGCTGCCCCCACTCTGTTCCCATCCTTTCCATTCATGCTCATTTCAAATTCTTGTATCAGCTGTTTCAGTTGCTGTTTCGTTTTCCCTTCTGCCTCGAGACCTCTCTTTCGGGCTTCCCTGCTCAGCTCTGACCTTCTCAGGTGATGAAAGTGCTTTGGGAGCCCTATTTTGTTTACTGTCCCTGGCCTGAACTTAAAGCTAAAATAACAAACTCAGCACACTCTGTTCAAGGATCTGCTTATTCCACTCTCTCAGAGCTGAGTTTCCGACTCCTGGGGCTTTCAGTCTCTGCAGGTATGGGATTTACTCCCCTCAGAGGATTCCAGTCACCTGGCAGTGCTCCTCTACTTTCTACACATTGGTCCACAAGCTGAGCGTGACCCTTTTCGTTGGGCACCAACAGTCACGGGTTGGAGGTCCGCACCCCCACTTTACCAGGTTTGAGTGACTCAGTTTCCCTCACGTACAGCCCACTTGGATCAGTTTTCTCTCTCTGGCTGATTCAAGCCTGCTTTAGGGACAACCCCTTTGTTACTCAAGGGCCCGATCCTTCCCGTTTACAGACCCTTTAATCTCTGGGTTCGCAAGAGCTTGAGAANGATCTGTAAGGCTGCTAGAGCCTTCCTGTAACCCCTCCCCTCCACTAGGGTTGTTCTCTGTCTCCCCATGTTCCAGGGGTAGAGGTGCAACTTGATTAGGGCTCTCTGAGTATTGTTGCCCCTCACCCTACCTTCCCGGGTTGCTCTCCGGCTCCCCGTGTTCCTGGGATTGGGCTTTTTCCACCCTCCATTCCAGCATCCATTTGTTTATAGCATTCCCTACCAACATTTCATTTTGTGCCTTTCTGGGGAGTACAGCGACCTGGATGGGTCCCTTTGAGCCGTCCCATTCTAAATCTACAGTTGCTGTGGGCAAAATATCCTTGATTCCTGTTGCCAGGGATACTACAACCTTTCTATGAGTGTTTATTTTATGTTTTGGGATCAAGTCCTCCTGTACCATAACCATGTGTGCCCCATTGTCTAATCTCCCCACACAGTTTACCCCGTTAACCTTAGCAGGTTTTCGTAGCAACTGATCCCCTGTGGGTGGGTTAGGAATGATACAGCAATCATCAACACCTCTGGGGACGGGTTGAAGTACAGACACAAAATTCGCACTGACAGTCCCAATAAACTCATCAGACTCCCTTTTGGGGGGGCAGTCTCATACCATATGCCCTGTTTGCTTACAGTTATAGCACTGCTTTGACTCGTTATTAGAGGATTGGAAGGTGTGTGTTCTGTGGAGTCTGGGTGATCCCTGTTTCCCCCCACCCCCATTCTCGTTTGGTTTGTTCTGGGTCAGGTTTCCTTGTTCAGATTGTGGATTTTTGTACCCATTCTGCTTATGGTAAAACCCTTGTTTGGATTTCCCCCCATTATTTGGTTTTCTTTCCCCATAAGCTAAGATAGCATTTTCGGTGAATGCATCAGCCTTTGTCCCTGCCTCTTTGAGATCTGTGATCTCCTTATTCAGCAGGTGTGCTTTTAAATTCAGGGTACACAAGGTATGGAACTGTTCAAGCAATACAGAGTTAATAATTTGTTCCTTAGTGGCATTCCCACACGCATCTAACCATTTCACCCCATATTGTTTCAACATATTACAAACATCTGAATATGACATACCCTCTGCCTTCTTGAAGCTGCATAATTTTTGGCAAAAAGTTTCTGGAGTAATCCTGTAAGCCTCAAGAACTGCCTTTTTGAAAGCATCAAAAGTCAGCACTGGATTTTCCTCCATTTTTGTGTTGTAAACTTCTTTCACTTTTGGTGGAAGTTTGGGTAATACTAATTTTAGCCACATCTCGCCGAGGATCTGTTCTTGATGAAACACATGATGCACGGTTGTGAAGTAATCATCTATGGATTGATTCCCGTCATCATACAGTGGAATCAATGGGGCATAGTCTCGAATTCTGCCTTCTGCGTCGTTTCCAAAGGGTAGTGTGGGCTGGATTCCTGCATCTACCTGCATTTTGAGGAGCTCTAGTTGATGTTTTTGTTCTTTGTCTCCTCTCTCTCGCTCGGTTTTTTTTCTCTCTCTTTCTTCCTGTTTTATTTTCTCCAGTCTGAGCTCATGTTCCATTCTCAGTCTGGCTATATCGAGTTCAGGGTTTGAATCGTGTCCCCCTGGTTGCTGGTCAGTTGGAAGGGGGTTTTGAGGCACGTTTGGCAGCGCATCTCCATCTACTGGTTGCTGGTCAGATGGAGAGGGGTTTGCTGCCCCCACTCTGTTCCCATCCTTTCCATTCATGCTCATTTCAAATTCTTGTATCAGCTGTTTCAGTTGCTGTTTCGTTTTCCCTTCTGCCTCGAGACCTCTCTTTCGGGCTTCCCTGCTCAGCTCTGACCTTCTCAGGTGATGAAAGTGCTTTGGGAGCCCTATTTTGTTTACTGTCCCTGGCCTGAACTTAAAGCTAAAATAACAAACTCAGCACACTCTGTTCAAGGATCTGCTTATTCCACTCTCTCAGAGCTGAGTTTCCGACTCCTGGGGCTTTCAGTCTCTGCAGGTATGGGATTTACTCCCCTCAGAGGATTCCAGTCACCTGGCAGTGCTCCTCTACTTTCTACACATTGGTCCACAAGCTGAGCGTGACCCTTTTCGTTGGGCACCAACAGTCACGGGTTGGAGGTCCGCACCCCCACTTTACCAGGTTTGAGTGACTCAGTTTCCCTCACGTACAGCCCACTTGGATCAGTTTTCTCTCTCTGGCTGATTCAAGCCTGCTTTAGGGACAACCCCTTTGTTACTCAAGGGCCCGATCCTTCCCGTTTACAGACCCTTTAATCTCTGGGTTCGCAAGAGCTTGAGAAGTCTTGTTGCTCACTTGTGTTCCAATGTTAGACACAGACACTTCTTCATAAAGATAAGTTAGTTTATTGATTACATAAGCAAGATAGTTGATAGAGGGGTTACTAGAAATCAAAGGTAAATATAACACATTCCTGATCTGTACTGGTTGAGTTCCTAAATAAGCATCTTACCCTACAAAGGTCCATAAGTTCTTCTCAGCCCTTAATGTTAGCGACTGGGTCCTCAGACTTAAGAGTTGCTAGAGAGCAAAGTCCTGCCTCTCAGTTCATGTTTCGGTTGAGCTCAGCCCTCCTGGCTGCAAGATGGTGAGTTTCTGCTAGCCTCGCCCCCTCTGGGGTACAACTCGTTATATCCCCAGGAGGAAACTCTTCCTGAGGCTTTTAGAATTCCCTTTCTCTTTATCAGCTTTCTCTGTCTCTTGCACGTAGGCAATGGCTGCCAGCATTAGCATTTAAATGTCTCTGGCCACCCGTCTGGGGGGAATCAACACGCGGTCTTTCAGTTTTCTGGAACTTGGTCAAGTGTCACAGTCCTAATTTGGGTTTTACAGTTCTCACTTGTAACATTACATACATGTGGAACCATTCACTTTACATATTTACCAGACTTGTAGTCTACATGTAGGTCTGTGTTACACGTGTGTGACCCTATGTTCCTCCGTGACATACATGACAGAGAAATCAGCCAGGCAATTGGTTCAAATCTGGAGTTAGGCCAGTTGTACTATGATAAGCCACCCAATTGCTATTTAATAGCCTTCTAATGAACTGCAGCTCAGTAGCCTCATAGATGCTGCTATTCTCCAAATCAGTACTGTACCTAATTAGTTACTACACAAAGGTGGTACTAACTTGGGTATCTTCTGCATGAAGAGTAATTTAAGGTCTTCTTACTTAAAAGGAAGCTTACTTCAGGGGCAGTTGGTGTAATAAACATGGGTACTCAATGACTTCTAATTGTAGTATGAGATATTTCTGTTTGTACTGGCTTTGTAATAATGGAGTTATAGCTTATTATTATTATAAGCATTTATATAGTGTTAGCAATGTACACGGTACTTTACAGAGAATAAAATAGACACGGTCCCTGTAGAGCTTACAATCTAAAGACGGGGGGAGGGGAGACAGGGAAGGGGGAACAGAGGGAGAGACAAGGGGTGCAACATTCATGAAGATGCGAAAACTCAGGTACACATTCTTATCTTGGTTACAGTAAATTAGGAGTCTGCAGATAACAGGTGGGGGATAATCCTGGGTGGAGATGGTTAGCAGGAGTTAGGAAGGGCGGACCGGAAGAGGTGGGTTTTGAGGAGGGACTTGAACATGTGGAGGCAACGTGCATGAGGGCGGGAAGGGAGTTCTAGGCGTGCGGGGTGGCGAGGGAGAAGGGACAAAGGTGGTTGGGGGAGCAGGGGAGGGTGAGGGAGGGGATGGAAAAGGAGTAGAGTGCTCAAAACAGGTTCGGAGGGAGATCAGGGCAGAGACATGGGGGGGAGTGGAAGGTTGTGAAGGGCTTTGTAGGAGAAGACAAGGAGCTTGTGCAGAATATGCTCAGGAAGGGGAAGCCAGTGGAAGGAGAGAGGCTGCACATGGTCAAAGCGACGGGCTAGGTGGATGATCCTGGCAGCAGTTTTGAACAAAGATGAGGGAAGAAAGGTGAGAGCGGGGAAGGCCAGCGAGGAGGTTACAATAGTTGAGGCGTGAGATGACTAGGTTGTGGATGAGTTTTGGCAGAGGAGACAGACAGAAAAGGGCAAATCTTAGCAATGTTGTGGAGGGAGAAGCGGCAGGATTTAGCCACGGAGTCAATGTAGGGTTTGAAGATGAGATGCGAGTCGAAGATGAAGCCCAAGCTACGGACTTGGGGGACAGTGAGGATGGAGACCCCGTCAACGGCAATTGACAGGGAGGAGGGAGGGGAATTGGGAGGGAAGATCAGGAGTTCAGTTTTTGCCATGTTGTTTGAGTTGGCGTTGAGACATCCAGGCAGCGATATCGGAGACAGTTGGTGAGATGAGCTTCAACAGAGGGGAGAGGGAAGGAGTGGAGAGAGAGAGAGAGAGAGAGAGAGTTGAGCATCGTCAGCGTATAGGTGGTATTGGAAACAGTGGTAGGCAATGAGTTTGCCTGGGCACTGGGTGTAGATAGAGAAGAGGGCCAAGGACGGAGCCTTGGGGAACCCCGACCGAGAGAGGTAGGGAGGAGGGAGAGGATTTAGGAAGAGATACATTGAAGGAGCGGTCAGAAAGGTAGGAGGAGAACCAGTTGGAGGACAGAGTCCCAGAATTCAAGGAAGTGGAGCAATTCAAGCAGGAGGGAGTAGTCAACAATGTCAAAGGCAGCAGAGAGATCAAGGAGGACAAGAATAGAATAAAGGCAGTTGGATTTAGCCACAAGAAGATCATTGGTGATCTTAGCAAGAGCGGTTTCAGTGAAGGGGGCGGAAGCCAGATTGGAGGTCAAGGGAGGAGTTGGCAGAGAGGAGGTCGATACAACGGGACTAGACAACCCATTCAAGGAGCTTGGAAACAAAAGGGAGGAGCGATACAGGACGGTAATTAGCAGGTTCAGAGAGATCCAGAGTGGACTCTTGCAAGTGACCGTTTATAAAAATGAAATCAGATATTAAAGTATGCATTAAATCATTCATCACATTGTAGTTAATTCATTTAGCCCATTACAATAGAAAAAAATCTTAAAATTCTTCAAATGGCCTAGTGGTGTTTTTGTGTACTCCAAATACAATTTGTAGCACTGTATAATTACTACAAATAAAATTGTGCATGGAAATCCTCTCTCCTTCCTATGTGCCTTTAGGGAATATATGCTGTAGTGCTACTAGGTTTTCAGTGACTTTGCGACAGCACAACACAACTGTCCCCTTTAGATCAATGACAATTAGATCCTTTTTATCCCATCTTAATACTCACTGGGTGAAGATCACTAATGCCTGCATTTGGGATAATTGAGAACTCAATGAGATTTATTTCAGTGGCCAGAATTAGTAAGGAAGAGTGGAAGATCGAAAAGGAGCAGAACCATTACATATCAAGAAGTTTGACCTAATGGAATAAATCCTACAGGATTTCCTGTTTTTGAAATATTAACACCAGGAAACAACAGAATAGTGACATTAAAATGCAGCAAGCAATACAAAGTACAATAGTGCATTTGATTCCACCCCCAACACCCCAAACACACACACACACACACACACACACACGCAAGCATGTTTTTCACTATTTTAATTTATAATTTTTTAAATAATTTACATGTCTTGCTTTTCACAGATGAGGTATGTACAAAATTAAAATATTTAAGAGGGTTATTACAGAGGTACAGCAACAAGTGACAGACAATATTGAAACTTGAGTGGGGGAGATGACATGGATTACCCATTAAAAAAAAAACTCCAACAAAAAACGTTTTCTCTAAAAGAAGAATTACACACTCTCATTAAGGCAAGAAACCTATTTTTACCCCCTTTCCCACAGCAATCCTTTATTAAAGTGGCAGGCTTTAATTATGTTCTTGAAAAAAAAAAAAACCCCACACTATTATGTGACTTGATGCATCATCAACTCAAATGCACATTGTGCTTATATGAACTAATGTTACACATGTTCTTTTGTTGGAGTACAAAAAAGGTCCGATTTACAGTGGATGAGCATGGGCAAGCAAAGATTTAATGCCACTCCATGTACAATTGTGCCATTCATGAAATATTGCAAATATTAAAAAGGGACAGTCCTAGGTTCCATGAAATAAAGTAGAGAAAACAGAAAATGTGACCGCCTGGTTGCATAGCCAACCAAGCCATACAACATGACGCCTTCAAGCAGAGCTACTGTCAAACCTTATCAGCACACTTTCTAATATTGTATTTGGTTTGCTTTTGAAAAGTTGAACCCTGTTGGTAAATGGACTCCTTCCTTTCCGAAATAAGAGACCAGAAAAGGCTGCCCAAATAAGATGCTTTGGGATAAGCTAAATATGTTGCACAGAAAGTTATTGTTTAATGAGGTGTATTGCTTGAAACATACTGGCAAATGATGGCTCACACAAGCTTAGTATAGCAGGTGAATCCATTCAGAGAACTTAGCCATGAATGCTGGCAAGGAGAATTCCCACTTTGCCTCCCTCCATACACTCGTAAAAACTTTATTTAAAGTTATGCTTTTCATGTTGCACTACACAGCAATTGTTCCTATCCACATAAAGGAAAGAAGTCAAAGTGTTTCATTACCTTAGTTTTTTCACATTTAAAAGTTTGGATTTTTTAATATTATTATTTTATTTTATTTTTATTTTTTTACAATAGTCACTTTTAAATTAGATAAAGTTTAAAACAAATTCTCACCCTCATTCAAAACCCAACAGCAATATATTAATCTATGTAGAACAAGTAATCTTGAAGCCTAAAAATAATCCTCAAAAAAAGTACAAAGATGGGCTGCTTTCCCTACAATTGTGTGTGTCAGATAATTGGTAGTTTGGGTTGAAACTGTTGGCTTCTCTAACAGACTGTTAAATCAAATGTTTTTTCTTCTAAAGGATTCCTATTAGGACTCAGCCTGCTGTAAGATACCTTTCAAATTTTATGCAGTAAAATATAGGTTAGGAAGATTTGCACAAATTGGCTTTGATTCTGTAGTTCCTACTCACATAAACAGTTCTGGTTCAAATGAGTACAGAATGTAGTCCAATCTTGTGGATCTTATTTTTTTTCAGTTACAATTATTATTTTTAACTTCAGTTTCAGAAAAAACTTTTTTCAATATTGCTATTGCTAAGTTTGCAAGATGTGGTTGATTTTACTAACCAAAAGTGAACAGCACAGCTTGAAAGACAAACATACAAACAAGAGGTATTACAGACGCTCTTCACTCCTTCTACTATAAGACGTGAAAGGGCCACTTTCTTTTTTGCAACTAGTCATCTGGCTGTCGCCACCTTCCTCTACAGCACGAGAAAACAAGCTATTTTAGGACAATACGTTGGACAGCAAATGCACCTCAGACCTAGGCAAGCATCACAGATACCATCAACTGCTGGGGACGCAAAGAGACAAGCCTCAGCTCACGTCTGTGAAAATCAATGTCCTTGTTCTCTGTCTATAAGAAAAAAAGTCTGCCATCTCTCCCACCCAAAATAGAAGCCATGCACAGAACAGAAACATTAATGTGGAAATACCATACCTGTGAAGTCAAAAAGTTAAAAAACAAACAAAAAACCACACACCCTGCAATTAAGCACTGGATTTTCAGAATAACTATTACCTTTCCATATAACTCATTCCCCTTCATCCAGTTTCCCCTGATCCCCAATGTTAAATATCAGACCCCTTGTGTTTTGTACATTAGAAGGTGAACATCTCACATCAAAACTCTCCCAACTGCCAGATTCTCTTTTGGAGTGACAGCTGGGAAGTGGCTAAGGTAGTCTGAACTTTTTCTTCCTTCGATGGTGAAAACAGAAAATTTGTAACTGTCCACTGCAGTCTTTCTCCAGGAGACAATATGGGTCAGTTAATTCTCTGATGGTGTTCAAGGCATTTAGCCAAGACATTTTTCTCAGCACAGATGAAATAACTGAAGCATGAAAATCTGCGAGACCAATTTGCACGGAGGTGGTCAGAAGCAGCTCATTCACTTCTCTTCACACGTGCCCCAACGAGGAACAGACTGACCAGACAATTACACTTTTTGCAAAGAACTGAAATCCGACTTGAATGAAAGAGTACATCGCCTCATGAACTTTAGACTTATCTTCTTTGCACATCAAGGAAAGGAAACAAGACAGGATTCAGATACCCCTCTTCCCAACCCAACATAGGTGGTCTTTTATTTGTAAGGCAACATTCTATTTTATAGAAAATTCCAAGCTAGGACAGGAATTCTCAACAGCCAGGTCATTTTTATTATTTTTTAAATGACTTCTCAACTGTTTCATTTCTCAGCCTTCCTGAGTTCCAAGATACGATTTTATCCTCTCCATTCTCACAGGAACCACCCTCCATCAACTGCATTTGTAAGGCAGGGTAGTTTCTTCTCAGTGTGGACGTTTGCTATTTATATTAATAGCCAGATAAAATAAAACTCAGTAGCTAGACCTCTGAATTGTTCAAGCAACTGGCTGCTTTTAAGAACAAGGAACTTACAAGGGATCACTTGCTGCAGATCTCTGGCTTAACCCTGTAGCCTGCCTTTTAACCATATGCAAAAATATATAAGTTAGAGGGCGATATGGAAGATAAAGCCCACAATTAAGAGCAGCTTTCACAAAAACTTTCAGTTTTGCATTGAGCAGTCTCTGATGACTCTTTGTCACTAAGGCGTAAAGGTGAGAATCATCCAACTGATGACAAAGTAGAAGAGGAATATGGGGTAAACAACAAGAGTTTTGCGATTTGGAGGCTGGCTGTCTGCCAGGAAGGCTGTGGATGCTGGAGACAGAAAGAGAAAATGCATACTTCAAAAATGCAAATAATCAAAAGTTAGTATTTACATAGTGAAACAAATTAATTCATGCTTCCAAACTAGAGTTTCCATTACATTTTATAAAGTATCTGCAAAGCTATAATAGACAATAAACCAACACTGCTGTGCTGATGGCCTGTACTCCCTCCCTTAACTGGAAAAAACCCCAACATTGGCGATAGAGTCATTTACAGAGGAAGAGCGTAAAAGAAAGGCCGCACAAAATGTTTATGAAGTCAATATTTTCTATATGCCAGGGACTAATGGTCCCAATAATCTCATGTGCGAATAGTGATTTCCGGAATTATAAAATGCAACTGTAAGCACCTATCACCTCCCTTATAAATTAAGCAAACACACAACAGAAACAAACAACTGTTCCTAAACACATTCCCTCCAAAAGCGTTAGTAAACGGGGCTGGGGAGGGAAGAGATTGACAAATGTAGACTTTCACAGATTAGAGCCCTCGATAAAGGATGCCCAGCCCACAGATGTCTTGTCATTTAGAGTGTAGTAGCTCCAGTACAAATGTTTCTAAAAGGCTAATCATACTGGCCAATGATCTATGTCTGGAGACTGACAAAGGAAATTGTGCCCTGTTGATCACGTTAGATCTTTTAGCGGCTTTTGATAGAGCTGATCATGAGGTGGTGCTGACACGTCTGTAGAACCTGGCAGGGGTGCGCTGGACTGCTCGAGTAGTTCTGTTCGTTTCGGGGAGATCCCAGCAGGTGGCAATGGGAGATTGCTCGTCATCCCCGCAGGGCCTACCCTGTGGTGTCCCACAGGGTTCCATTGTGTCTCCCCTCCTTTGACGCATATCTGAAGTCGCTGGGCAAGATCAGAGGTTGGAGTAAAGTACCATCAGCATGCTGGTGACACCCAGCTCTACCTCTTTTTCATCCGACCCAGGTCGTAAGAACAGAAGTAGTGCTATACCGGGTCAGGTTAGTGGCCCATCAAGCCCAGCATCCTGTGGCCAGTCTCTCTCTCTCTCTCTTCATAGAAGTACCCAACAGGTCACAATGGGCAATTTCCCCCCGTATTGTTCCAGCCCCCAAAAGTAAGGGGTTATGTTCCCAAAACCTACTTGGCTAATAGCCATTAATGGACCTATCCTCCAAGAACTTATCCAAACCCCTTTTAAAACTAACTGCACTACCAGCCGTGACCACTTCCTCTGGAAGTTCCACAAGTTAATTGTATTCTGAGCAGGGAAAAAAAATGCTCTCTCTAACCGGTTTTAAATCTGCTGCCAGTTAATTTCATGGAGTGTCCCCTTGTTCTAGTATTCTTAGAGAGAGTAAATAACCGCTCCCTATTTACGTGTTCCACAGCACTCATGATTTTATAAACTTCTATTATAACCCCTCTTGGTAATCTCCAAGCTGAAGAGTTCTAACCTATGGATCCTCTCTTCATACAAGAGCCGTTCCATGCCCTTGATCATTTTTGTTGCTTCTCTAGTTCTGTCTTTTTGAGACAAGGCAACCAGAACTGCACACAATACTCTAAGTGTGGTCATACCACAGATCTATATAGAGGCATTATGAGATTTTCTGTTTTATTCTCTATCCCTTTCCAAAAGATTCCTAAACCCGTTTACTTTTTTAACTGCCGCCACACCCCGAGTTGAGGATTTCGATGTATTCTCAACAATGACTCCAAGATCCTTTTCTTGAGTGATAACTCCTAATTTAGAATCCAACGTTGTATTCATATAGTTGGGAGTTATTTTCCCCTATGTGCATCACTTTACACTTGTCCACATTAGGCATCTAAATGGCAGATGAAATTTAGTCACCCAGTCTCACAAAATCCTCCTGCAGTTCTTCAGTCTGCTTGGGTTTTAACACCTTGAATAGCTGTGTCTCATCCGCAAGTGTGATCACTTCACCCTTTACTCCCTTCCCCAGATCATTAATGAATATATAAAACACCACCAGTCCCAGTACAGATCCCTGGGGCACTCCACTAGTTAATTGTCTCCACTGTGAAAACTGACCATTTAGTCCTACTCTTTGCTTCCTATCTTTTAAAAATAGAACCTTAGAGTTGGAAGGGATCTCAGAGGTCATGTAGTCCAGCCCCCTGCTCAATGCAGGAAATCCACAGCTNTCCACTGTGAAAACTGACCATTTAGTCCTACTCTTTGCTTCCTATCTTTTAAAAATAGAACCTTAGAGTTGGAAGGGATCTCAGAGGTCATCTAGTCCAGCCCCCTGCTCAATGCAGGAAATCCACAGCTACAGCATCCCTGACAGATGGCTGTTCAGCCTATTTGAAAACCTTTAGCGAAGGAGAGCCCATCACCACCCTAGGCAAACAGCTCTTACCATTAGGAAATTCTTCCTAACGTTTAACCAGAATCTGCTTCCTTGTAATTTGAGCCCACTGGTTCTAGTCCTGCCCTCAGGAGCAACAGAGAACAAGTCTTCACCATCTTCTATGTGGCAGCCCTTCAGATATTGGAGGACTGCTATCATGTCTCCCCTTTGTCTTCTCTTCTCCAGGCTAAACATACCCAGCTCCTTCAACCTTTTCTCATGTTACCAATCCATGATAGGACACCGCCTCTTATTCCCTGACTGTTTAATTTCCTCAAGGGTATCTCATGATGGACCTTATCAAATGCCTTCTGAAATTCCAGATACAACAGACTGGCTCACGCTTATCCACATGCCTATTTACACTCTCAAAAATTCCCAAGAGGTAAGTGAGGCATGACTTCTCTTCCCTAAATCCATGCGGACTCTTCCCCATTAAGCTGTTTTATCAATATGCTCAGTAATTCAGTTCTCAACCATTTCCACCAGTTTGTCTGGCACCAACGTCAAGCTCACTGGTCTGTAGTTTCCAGGAGCACCTCTGGAACCCATTTTAAATATTGGTGTTACATTTGCTACCCTCCAACCCTCTGGTAAACCAGCAGATTTTAGCGATAGGGTACAAATTACCAATTGTAGGTCTGCAACTTGATATTTGAGTTCCTTCAGAACTCTGGGATGAGCACCATCTGGTCCTGGTGATTTGTTATTATTTAGTTTGTCAATTTGCTCCAGAACCTTCTCCAAAATCACAGTTATTTGGGACAGGTCCTGCAGTCTTGGTGTTTTCCCAATGCCTGGCTGCTGATGGGGACTGGATGAGGACGAGCTGACTGAAGATGAATCCAGACAAGGCTGAAGTGATGATGATTGTCTGATTTTGTGACTTGGAGAGGAATGGGACCCGTTATTGAGGGGGTCTGGCCCCCAATAGTTACTCAGGTTCACAGCCTTGGCGTGCTCCTGGACTTCCTGTTGTGCCTGGATTGTCAGGTTGCAGTGGTGGCCAGGAGCGCTTTTCACCAACACCATCTTGTGTAAAGGTTACAGCCCTTTCTTTCTGATTCAGATCTGGCCACCATCATCCATGCTTTCATTTCATCTAGACAACTGCAATGCGCTCTACGTGGGGCTGCCATTGGCAACTTTTTGGAAACTGCAGCTGGTGCAGAATATGGTAACCCAGCTCCTCTCAGGGGTGGGTCGCTGTGAACACATTACACCTGTCCTGTGCTCTACAGTCTGCATGGGTTTTCTATAGCTTTCAGACACAATTCGAGGCACTGGTTTTGACCTTTAAAGCCATAAACAGCTTGGGACCCACAAAGCTCCTTCCATGCTTAACTGCGGTTGGCCGGGAGTACCTTCTTGTGGGTACCGCCTGCCAATCTTGTCTATACAACAAGGGTTCGCAGAGACATTTTCAGTTGCTGCCACAGTATTATCGAACTCCGTTCCCCTGGAGTTTCACCTGGGCTGGAGAATATTCCAGAGGCAATGCAAAACTTTCCTTTTTGGCAAAGCATTTGGCAGGTGGGGATGGCGGTTGGGATGTGTGGGTGGGTTTTGGGGGGTGAGGATATGGATTTTCAGGGGATTTTATTGTATTGTATTTTTTTCTGTGTTTATTTCTGTAAGCCGGCCTGAGCCTTTGGAGAAGGCTAGGGTTTGAATTTTAATAAAATAAATAAATAAATACTTGTTTCTGGAAGTGCATCATATGGAGAGAAGCAATTTCCCAGATACCATAAATTAAGGGCTTCATAGTTTAACCTTCAGCACCACAAATTCCTCTTGCAAGCCAATGCAGATCACGGAGCACTGATTTAATGTATGCCAAACAGGCAAGTCTAGTAAATATTAGTTCTCAGAACTGTATTCTCTCTCTGCTTTAAAAACAAAACAAAAATTAAAGAAAAAAGACAACCTGAACTCTGATCTTATGAGTTATGCTACCAAGAGTTCCCAGGGGGTCTCCCACATTCGTAACCAGCAGTAGCATGCCACCCTACACCCCATTCCATCCTTACCTAGTGTTGACCAGCCAAACATAGCAATCACTACAATTAGCCGTACGATAAAGCCGATGGTCCCAGTGTCTGCCAGCAGCACCAGCCTGCAGACCACCATAGCCACAGTCAAAGGCAGGACGCAGTAACCCAGGACACACAGGCTCTGAAAAAAAGATCTGAGGGGTGGGGGTGGGGGGGGCACAAGTCAACTTTCACTCGAGTATGATTCCACCTACACTAGAGGATTCTCATTATATTTGCATCAGCAGTTTGACTAACTCAGGATTCACACAGGGAGCCCTAACCCAGAACTGAGACACTGCAGGAGGAATGCAGCACTATTTGTGATTTCTTAAGGAGACAGAAGCCTTCGAAACATCACAAACGTCTTCATTTTATTCACGTCGAGCCCTAAAGTTGATGCCATGTATCATATGCACCAATATTTTTATGGAAGAATCTTAGCCTTGCTGAGCTGGATTGACTGTTATTGCAAAAGAATGCTGCATTGTGCTTTAGGATCCCATGTTTACCACACTGCAAGAGTTTGCAACATCTTTCACGGTGACAGCCAGTCCCTGTGGTAAATGGCTGAATCCTGGTGAAACTGCAGTTCTGCTTTGTCAGGTGTAGTGGCCTTTAATTCCAACACCAAATTTGCTGGGCGAGACAATGGGAGGAGTCCAGCTGCCGCCACTGGGAAGGTGGGGACCCCCTACTGCTGATGGGAGACGGGCTGAATCCCTGTTGCTGTCATTGCTAGCCTAACTCAAGCTTTAGAGCAGTCAGCCAGCCTGACCCAGGGGGAATGCAGGCATGGCTGAGTAACTGAATTGGGGCAGTTTATATTTTAAGGGATGGAGAGGAGGGGCCCATAGAAAGCAGAGAGATGATTTGTGGTTTATACCTTTAAAGGGGAAAAAAAAATCATGCACTTGGTAAGGTTTTTCTTTACTTTTAAGCAGCATGTATGGTGTCCCCTCCCACCCCTTTGATCATAAATTTGCATAAATGAATATGTAGCAGAATGCCCATACTTCTAGGTTAAGCATTAAATCAGTTTTAGCAACTATTGGGTTAACTGAGGGTGCATTCACACCCGTCAGTCTGCACATGTTTTGGCTCTGGGAAAGAATCCAGAAGCCAAAACATGCACGGGGTTCATTAGGTGCGAATGCTACCCATCCGTGCAGCTTTGCCTGCGAACCTCCAGAAGATTGCAGAGCTGGATTTCCTTACTCTGCAATCTTCTAGAGGATCACAGGCAAAGCCACATGAGAGGGGCGTTTGCACCTGACAAACCCCACATTTTGGCTTCTGGATTCTTTTCTGGAGCCAAAACATGCATGAACCCGTCATGTGTGAATGCAGCCTGAGACAGGTGTTCTAACATGATTCAGCCAGCCAGCCTGGTAAATGAAGTAGCCAATCAAATTAGAAGAGAGGAGAGTTCCATCGTGGCTGGCGAGAGACAGTTGGGAGGGGAGGGGGGGAAGATATAGATGGGTGGAGCCAGGACACAACTCTGCCTAAAGCTCCAACTGAAGAAGGGCCCAGAGAAGAGGAGCGAGGGGGAGAGTGCTTGTGGTAATCGCTGAGAATCTGTCCTACTGAGGGATCTGTGGAGGGTAAAAGCAGGAATGAGACTTGAAGAAATGAGAATCCAAAAGAGACTACGGAGGCAAACCAAGCACCTCTTATTGGAGTGATAAGAACTGCTTCTCTTCTAATCAAAGAACTGCAATGCAAGCTAAGAAACCACCCAGAACAAGGATCTGAAAAGCAGAGACTGACTGACTATAAGGCTGAGACTCTGGTTCTCGTGTTAGCATTATCTCAATTAACCTTGCTGAGTTACAGCAATTTCTCTTTAATTATCCTAGACATTGAATAAAGTTGTTATTCTTAAAATAAAAGAAGTGTGTGGAGTCTCTCTCGCACAATAGCCACACCAGGCTATGCCAACTTCTAAAAGAGGAAGACAGACGGATACCAAGAACAAGCAATGCCAAAGGTGAACCAGCTGGGGATGAACTTTTTCTGACCCAGTCAGATATCAGTATACCCGGGTGGTGGCAGCAGCGATAGCAAGGCCGCTGGACAAAGGAGGTGGAGAAGCACTGGACTTTCTGTCACAGCATATATGGAACAAAAATGTGAATTATGCAAGGTTATCTGCTCATGGCGAACATGTAGAATTTGGCTTCCCTGGTTGCAGAATTGAGAGTGAGTGAGCGAGTGTAACACAGATCTCCAATTACACTAATACCACCATGAAAACAAACCCAGAATTCCACAGAACTTCCACTAGGATTATTCATTCAGTTACTTACATTGTTCCTCCAAGTAGTTTTGAATTTAGTGTTATGACAACTGCTCCAAACCAGATAATAACGAAGACCTCAGCAAACTGAGGACCGGCATCTTCTTTACTGTCTACTGCCCCTCTTTGAAGCATTCTGGGGTAGAGAACAGAGCAATATGCTAGATGAGTACAGGACCACCACTACATTTCACTTCTCTAATATATCATCGCCATTAAGCACGCCATGAGGTGATTTGAGTCAGGTATATTACTAGAGTGCTAACATGGTGCTCAGTAGACAATGGTGCTCAAGAGACAATTTCTAACCCATGTAATTTATAACCCAAACTAGACAAACCTAATTGGATTCTACCACGATCAAGGGCATAGAAGCCCCTAAGCTACAACAGACTTGCTAATTTGCACCTGTTCACCCAACCTCATTCTGTAAATTTGATACCCCCTTTTAGTCTACAGAGTCTGAACCAATACTCAGGCAGGCCTCTCCCCCCTCTCAGTGATTTCTGCAAGGCTGGGCTAAAACAAGTTCAACCCAAAATACTGAAGGTCATATTTCAAAAGGGCTGAAGCACCACCTCATTTTCTGCTTTATCCAAAAGTGTAACATGAGAGTCTTCAAGCAAGCACATATACAGAAAGAGATACATTTCCTTTTTCACATATTCCGTGTGAAGAATGCATGCATTTAGTGCCAGAATAAAAAAAAAAGTCCTCTATAGTTATCAATAGGAATTATAATCAGAGCAGCTGAGCCAGAAAGGAATGGTTTGCTATATACATTGAGGATCCAAGGCAAAAACAAATTTGTCTTGGCAGCTCAGCATTTGACAAATATTTTACAACTTTGTACAAATAACTTCTGTGGGGTACACCAGCTTAAGCACTGAAAATAACTGCCATGAAATGTTCAGTCAATTCTTTTGTCCATCCACACCTACTGTGCTGGTTTCCACTAGTAAACTCAGAAAAGGCAGATACTTACAGCGCAAGTGAAACACACAGCACCAAGGGGCCCCAGAGATCCCCTGTAGGGAAAGAGGACAATAGTGAAGCTGAAAACAGTTCCCCTCTCTTAAAAGAAATAAAGCAATATGCAAGTCCTCTTTCCAGTGCCCAAGCCGATCATTCTCTTCTGTGGAACAAGGTGTCATTCCCAGCATACTAACACATGCCACTTAAAGACTGAATCCTTAAAACTACTTGTTTCACTAACCTCTTCACTTAAATAAAACAAATAATAGATTTTGTTTATATAGCGCACCCACCAAATGGCACTTGGGGTGCTTCACAACATTAGTAAAATACAATAAGACACCATGGAACATCTTAAAATCCATATAAAATCCATTTAAAACAATTAAAGAAAGGGGGAAGAAAATATACATTAAGGGGAACCAGCATTGGATCCTCTAAAATAGTGGTGGGGAACCCGAGGCCCAGGGGCCAAATGCAACCCTCGGCAAGTTTGTGTGTGGTTCCTTTCCAGTGCCTGGATCTGGCTCCTAAATTCAGTCTCTCTATCCCCAAGCACTGAAAAACCGAGCTCAGGATAATGGAGTGGACGCATGGACACAAGGCTAAGGGATAGATTCATGGCCCAGATCCATGATCTGGACCCTCCTTTTTTTGAATACACCTGTTAAGTACCCCTGCCGCCCACATTTATGTGGCCCTCGGAGCCCATATTAATATTCAATGTGGGCCCCCAGGACAGAAAAGGTTCCCTACGCCTGCTCTAAAAGCACCTGGAGAATAGAAAAGTCTTCAGGTGTTTTTTTGAAGGCGATGAGGCAGGAGTACTGGTATGCCTCTCTCTCCCCCTCCCCCACCGGCCTTCCAATTTGCTTTTATACAATTCAGCATCTTGCAGAGAAACAGTAGAACAATGCTTTCCACTCCCCTAAATATTTATTCAAAGGCTAGCCTTTTCACATAAGATGTCTTTCAGGAAGCTTTTGTGGAAGAAGTTCCTTCTAATACGTACAGTCTCTGAGGAGCGCACTGCTCTTTTTGGGATACATGACGTGCACAAATTTCTTCCCAACTGCCTTTAGATCTCGCATCTGAAACACAGAAGCAATATTTCCAATACGTTATTTTGAGAAAACAGAGTTTTATTCTTTGGCTGTTTAGTGTCAGTGCTTGCCGTGTCAGCCTGGGTCCCATTCACTTCAAATGAAACTCATGCCAGCACCAATGCCAAACACAACTAGGAAGTTGTATTCATATATATGTCAAGAGACATTTAATCTTGATGAGACTTGTGCTTTCCACCGCTTTATAACTGAGTGTTTTAAAACAAGCAAGGTTGGGGGGGGGGCGGGGGTATGTGTGTGTCTGTGGCTGCTGAATGATGCCACTCAGGTGGAGTGCGTGGGGAGGGATTCTAATGGTTGGCTCCCAGCGTGGCTACTGTGGCAGCTGCCTTGCACTCCACCTGCCATGGACCATGAGGGAGGGGGGAAGCATGCCAGGCTGGCCTTTGAAATTGACATGTCCCAGCTGTGAGTGCCAAGGAACTGGGCTCCCCAGCGCTAGCAGCCAGTTCCTGTGACTTGACAAGGCTGTGCCCCCCACCCACATTGCCTATGAACAGGGGACCTGTCTGCTGGCATGGGTGGACAGTTCATACAGGCAGGGGATGTGTGGGTGACTACTGGCATGCACTTTTTTGGCTTGCCCCGCATGGCGCACTCCGGCTTTTTTGGCAGTGTGCCATGAGCGGTTATAGTGGGTGCTGAGTGGCTCACAGGAGCATGCATCTCCCCGCACTACCATCAGACAGGCAGCTGGCTAAGTGGCTCCTGGGTGGCATCTCATCTAGAAACACCCAGGGAATGGATCACACCATTGTGACCTGCTGTGTATTTCTCTAATGTGATGGATGGTGGCCACTGTTAATGCTGGTGTAGATAGATTATTAGTCTGGCCCAGAAGTATGGCACTTATGTCCCTACAGAATCCTTTGTACCCTCACAGAAATGCGATTACATTCCCATAACAACTGGATAATGAGCAACTGACCATTAAGCCAGTCAGATTCCTGTCTTCATAACATCCAGCTGATAACATGCATATAGCCTCAGGCAAGGGATATCACTAGCTAGTTCATTTCCACCGGAAGCCCGATCAGCAGAACTGTGGAAGCTCGCAGAGAAAAACATGTAGCTTTTCCATGATTATAATTCAGACGCCACTCACTTCCCGTAACTTTCAGGGTTTTTTAAAAAAAGATTAATTCTTAACATTATAAGCGGGGTGGGGGGGATATCACAATCTTGTATGTAGCATTTGGCACATGAAATCAGCAAAACTTAATTGTGTTACCACAGCAATAGTTCACGATATTAACTCACAATCGTATCCTTAACAGGCTCATCGAGTGTTGAGTAGTCCTCATCTGGGGAGCGAGACCCCATGGGAACTGTGATCTCCCCTTCCACTGGGATATCTTCTGATATTGACACATCCGAGAGACCTGCAAACTAAATGATGTTTAAGAAGCTTTTTAAAAATATACACTGAGAGCTACCATCTTTCCCACCAAGCTGCAAGAAGTTTTCAGCAGTTTAAAAGACATATGACTAAAGCAACTACCATTAGCTATCCTGAATATTAACTGCAATTCAGTAGTGCCCTCCCAGTTCCAAAACACTCATCATTTGTAAAGTGGGTCTGATCACTATGCATGTATACAAGGGATAAACACAGAGTAATTATTTTGTTATCACCACTCATTTCATTTTCCCCATGACACCGAATCTCTCTTCTTAATTAGATTGTAAACTCTTTGTGGCAGGATGTAAGCCTGCCAGATAAATATTTTACAATAGTGGAGTAGGCCACATTATGTTAGTGGAGTAGGCCGAGCTGTTTGCAGGATGGGCGGGTAAATAAATAAATGTTCTTCCAGAGAATGTAGGAAGCATCGTTAGGAACCAGATTTACACACATCTGCAACTCCAGTACAAGTCCCAGCAAGGAAAGATATACAAAATCCATTCTTGTGAACAGATTCACTTCCACACCATTATAAGTTTTTATAAATGGTATTTTTAGACACCTGCGAATGTACAATGCCAACAAATAAGGAATACCCTGCCTGGAGGGCATGGGATGCAACACACATGTAGTACACGGAAGTCTTCAGACCAACAGAACAGTGTTGTGCTTTAATTAAAAGGGAGCATTCATACTGGAAGTTTTAAAAAACCAAGATGGATAAGCATCAGAGATTATTTAAGCCAAGGATAGGGAATCCCTAGCCTGTGGCCCAAATACAACCTGCAGTCAGTTTTATTTTACTCTTTTCTAACTCCTGGATCTGACCAATGAATCTAGCCCCTACCCTCAAGCACTGCTAGAGAGGAGGGCATGCACTTACACACATAAGGACAAGGAATGGATCTTTAGGTCAGATCATACTATTTATAATTTCTGTAGCACTACTAGTCATATTCAGCACTGAGTCACCAGTCTATAATCTAAACCCTTCCCTCTCTTTCCCCATCCTGAGTGCCCCCTCCCCCCCAGTTCCCCATCAACTTTCCTCTGATGTAGGTCCCACAAAGGTTTGACTAATTTCAACAGTACCTCAAGGAGGGGGGAGGAGAGAGAGAGAACCTCTGATTTAAGTGTAATTCATTCTGTCTGTTGGCAGGGGAAGGACAGAGGAGATGTATATATATTAGTACCAACAACGAACTTGGTACCATACAATCATTCATTAGAGATAGGGCCCTGCCCGACTGGGCTTAAAACCTAAGAAAGACAAGGGAGCAAAGTCAAATGAAAGAAAAAGATATATTCACAGTCATTAATGGGTGAAAACAGACATGACGCTAACCACCCTTTAACCACCGTTGGTGGTTATTTATGCATGTTGCAGGGCTTCATAGACCACCAATGCAGCCCTGCAACATGCATAAATGACCACCAAGGGTGGTTAGCATCAGGTCTGTTTTCACCCAACAAGAAGAAAGGGGGAAACGAGAGAAAAATATATGTTCACAAGAACTGAGAAGTCACAGGTGCACATGATTGGCTTAGTTACAGGGGGAAAGGGGACCCTACGTAAAGGATGGAAGAGGCAATATCAGTGAGGCATCTATGGGGATGAGGAGCTTCTTTCCCCACTATTAGAAAAGTCTGATGGAAGAGGTAGGTTTTTAGGAGGCATTAGAGATCGAGAGGAAGGAATGACATTTCAGTCTCAGAAACTTTCCCCTCCACTCCTAAGATGCAGCTGTCCCCACTTTACCCGAAACCTAGGACACTGACTTGCCTGAGGTCCCATGGAAAGTCAGTGACAAAGCTGGGTGCCCCAGGCCACCAGACTTGTCCTAACCAGGACCAGAGAACCCAGATGCTCCTATCCCCAACCTCTAGCCACAGCTAAGCCAAGAGTTCCGGGCCTTCCCCATCCTGGGGGCAGGGCCCCTTCTGGGCAAAGCGGCTCCCGTCTCTCCTCCCAAGGGGCAGAGCTGGGTCCCCGAGGAAGTGAAACATTGAGCCTCTCCCATTCCCCGGCCTCCGATGGGAGCGGCTCCTTCAGTCTCTCACTCACCAGCGGTTTAGCGACTCCCCCATGACCGCTCCCCTCCTCCGCCGCCGCCATCTTGGCCCCGCCACCACCCGGACAGCTGCTGCTGCTGATACGACGTGGAAACGGAACCGTCGCCTCCACCTCATCGAGCCACGTAGGGCGCATGGTGAAGACGTCACGGATCGCTCCGACCACCATCCAGCCGCCAGGGGGAGCGCAGGGGCGGCTGGGAAAAGAGCTGGGTTTTAGAGCGATTGGCGCTCGGCTTCTCTCACACGCGGAGCGGAGCAGCGGTGCCTTCCTCCAGAGGCGAGGCCAATGGGAGCCCTCAGTCAAAAGGCTGCCGTCGTGCTTCTTTCCCCCACTGTTAGGACTATACCAGCCCCTTGGGATAAATAAAGCACCCCCCGTCTCATCTGCTCCCCTCACCGCGATGCCGTGGGGGTGAGGTAGCCAAATCCCCTCGCTGCTGTCCTGGCCTGTGTTGTATGGGGTAAGGGGGATCGCCTGACCTGGGAGTTAGCCTCTGTGTCCCGAAGGGGCGCCATCCACCTCAAGGGGCTTGCACCGGAGACTCCGTGAGCATCAGGCTGCCCGTAGGAATGCGAGAAGAGCAAAGGGGAAAGATCCGTGCGTGGCTTTGTCTTTCTGTTTGTCTCACTCAGGGTTTTCTTTGGCATCTTTAGGGAGAGCTCTTGTCAAACTATCATAAGGTTCTCTGGCTTCATTGCGGGGCGGGGGCAACAATAGTTTTGTTACTTCAGCTCCAGTCACGCCCCCCGCCGGCTAAATTGGTGCTTTCACCATTGGAGGCTAACTTGACTCGCTGGACTTCAATGTGCCCTGTGACGGTCATGCTAGCTGCGCTTAACGTTGTGCTAGTTTACTGAGTGAGTTCTATAGTATGTCCCATAGCTCATTGCTTTGTCCCTTGTTTATAATGACCATCAAACCTGGGTAAACTTCTCTGTCAGCGTTAAACTTGGGCTGAAGGCAGGTGAGTAAAGGCAACCCATGCACAAATGGTGTAAGGGCAGATGGCATTTAAAGACCAGCCAATCTTAAACTAATGTACAAACAGGTGTGTGGTTAATATAACCAAATAGTTCTTCAAGTTTGGCATGACTTCTAATGTAGACAGGAATTCACCCTTTTAGGGAATTCCGCCATTGTGTCTTTCCTCCAAGCTGTAAACTTCATGTCTACAAGTGAGAGCACAGATCAGGCTCCCTGGTTCTTTTTATTTGTGGTCTCACTGAGCGTAGACGAAAGGGACAGTTGGGATCTGGACCCACTGAACTCATTACAGAAATTTTCAAGTTTCTTGGCTATTTACAAATGTGGAAATAGGTTTGAGTCAATTAGTTTATTCATTTTTTGTTAGCTGTTTGCATTTACAAAATAAGAGGGCATTATGAAAGCCCAAACCTCTGAAAATTACAAAAACATGTAAAAGATAAAATATTACTTATGATTTAATTGTAATAATTAAAACTATATAGAATAATGAATTTAATATTTAAAATTTAATATTTAAAATCCTCTACTTCTGATCTGAGACATAACATCTGAAAGAAAAAGGTTTAGGGAGTAGTTACAGTCTTAATATATGTTATTTTGTTTCAGAAAAGAATTAGTAGTTTTTTGGTTGTAGAAAGGCAAATATATGGCTTATTTGGAAAAAGAGGCAGGATTGTTTTGAATTTTATAGCTAAGTGGAGAAATAGATACATTTAAGTAATCTTCATTATTTATTTATTTTTAAAATTTTATACCCTGCCCCTCCTGCACAGCAGCTCGGGGCGGCTTACTATCTAAACAGACATATTAAAATACAGATATAAAAACTCTTACAGGGGGGAGAAACAAAACAATGAACCCTCCCTCCCTTACTCTCACCCCCCACCCTACTCATCTCCCTTGCTAAAACCCTGATGGAACACCAGGTCATACAAAGACTCCTAAAAGAGGAGAGGTCTGGAGCCACCTAGGCCTCTGCCAGGAGGGAGTTCCACAGCCTTGGTGCAGCCACTGAGAACACCCTCTCCCTAGTGGCCCCCCAGGAAACCAGAGGCACCTCAACGAAAAGGCACCCCCGGTCAATCGCAGGGGCAGATCCAGAGCCCAGGGAGTGAGGCTGTTCTGCAGGTAACTGGGGCCCAAGCCGTGTAGAACTTTAAAGGTCAACACCAACACCTTGAATCGGGCCCGGAAGACTATAAACAGCCAGTACAGAGAATGGAGCACGGGTGTAATATGCTCCCAGCGGCCCGTCCCCGTAAGGAGACAAGCTGCCACATTCTGCACTAGCTGCAGTTTCCAAGCCGTCGTTATGGGTAGCCCCACACAGAGCACGTTACAGTAGTCAAGTCTTGAAGTGATAAAAGCATGGATGATAGTGGTCAGGTCGGAGTCTGAGACATAGGGCCGAAGCGCCTACACCAAGTATAATTGGCTGAATGCGCTCCTCATCACAGCCCCTACCTGAGCATCCAGGCAGAGTTGGGAATCAAGGAGCACTCCCAGACTCCAAATCTGGGNGTATGCCATACCCGATGCCTTCCCCACTAGCATCACCTCACTTATTGGGATTCAGTTTCAGTCGGCTCGCCCTCATCCAGTCCCCCACAGCCGCCAGACATTGGGTAAGCACCAAGGCTGCTTGGTCTAGGTCAGATGTAAAAGAGAGTGTCATCTGGCCCCACAGTTGCGGGGGCGGCTCCCTGTGCCTCACGCACCGACGGCGGGGCCGAGCCCTGACATCGAGGCACGTGTGGGGGCGCCCCCCCTGACCCCAGTTGTCCCGGTGGTCCCAACAAGCCGGCAGGATCTGGGCGGGGCGAGTCCTGGCGTCGTGGGGGTGGAGCCACGCGCCGTGCGGCGCTCTGCGAGGCTCGTGACGCAGCGGGGGGTGAGACCTTATCCATATAATACCGGCGCTGGGGATACCCCAGCGCTGGTGAACAAAGCGAGACCGGCCACTTGAAGCTAAGTAGATGTATTTCTCTTGTGACATTGTGATATTGAACCTTGTAGTGCTTGTTGTGACCTCCCCCCCTTTTGCCCTTCCTGGAGTTAGTGTTACGTGAATGTGCGTGCGTGGGTGAGTGCTTGTGAACGGGTGAGTGTGGGCCCCTCCTCCCTCTGCCTGGGTATACCTCCGCCTCCTCCATGAGCATCCCCCTCCCTTGCCCCCTAGCCCGGACCACTTCCCGGTCTTCCCCCACTTGCCTAGCACCTTTCTTCCCAGCCCCTTCTCTGAGTGGGTTGTGAGTGTGATTGGAGTCAACGATGTGGGCCTTGTCCTCCCTTTGTCCTCCGCACCCTATGATGATAGGGGTCTCTGTGAGACCCTGTGGTCCAACTTCTATCCTGACGCGAAGTTGTCCCCCATCCGTGCAAGCCCAGGAAGGACCAGGACACAAGGCGCGTGGGTGTTGTGCGACAGTGTGTGTTCCCCCCCTTACCCACCTGACAGACTCGCCAGCATCTCCCATTCTCCCCCCCCCCCCGGGGTGTGGGGGTTATGGAATTGGCAAACAAAATGGCAGAGCTTATTAGAGAAGTCCGCTCCCTGGCCCAGAAGGTCAAGGGCCTGCAGGATAGGCACACGGAGCTGGCCGCTGCTGTGACCCAGGTTGCCAGCCCCACCGGGGCGAAAGGTAGAAGCCTTACTGCGTTGACCCCCGTCAAAAACCATGAAAGCACCGAGGTGCTTCCTATGAAGCACCAACTACTATAGACAATATATCCCCAATTATGCTGAGATCACGACTCCCTTGACTCGACTTCTCAAAAAGAAACTAGTGTACTTGTTGGGCCCCGAGCAACAGCATAGCTTTGAGTATTTAAAACGAGCCTTCACTATGGCACCGCTTTTGCAACACCCTGTATTCGAGAAACCGTTCCATGTAGAATCAGATGCCTCCAGCGGAGCCCTCGGCGTGGTCTTGTTGCAGGAACATGCTGATACCAAGCAACTACTTCCATGTGCATGCTACTCCCACCAGTTGACCCCAGCGGAACGTAACTACACCATTTTTGACAGCGAACTTCTAGCAATTCAAGCTGCCTTCGCAACATGGCGACATTACTTGGAAGGAGCTATGTATCCGGTGACCGTAATCACGGACCAGAAACATCTTACCTTCCTACGAACAGCACAAATCACCAATGCCCGGCGTGCGCGTTGGGCATTGTTTTTCACACGCTTCTCTTTCATCGTTCGATACCAACCAGGGCGCCTGAATGTCCTGGCGGATGCACACTCTCACTACCAGGAAGAATGGACTCTGGAACAGAAGAAACGAGGGGGTATGCTTGACCCCAAGGTCTTCGGAGCAAGTTATGTACAACTGGAGCAACTTCGTGAGGCAAGTGCTCGGAGGCCCGACCCCCTTGACGACCCCTCGTACAACCTCGAGAATGGATTGTACAAAAAAATGGACTCATCTTGGTACTGCCGACATGCCGACTGCAGATTCTTTGGGCACACCATGATGCTCCCCTAGTTGGTCATCCAGGACCTCAATGCACCCGACAAATGATCCTACGGACCTTTTGGTGGCCCTCGTTAACTAGGGATGTGCAGCAATATGTAAATGCCTGTGCCATGTGTGCACGAACTAAAACTCCCAAGCAAGCACCCTTAGGTCTTCTTCAGTTATCTGACCCACCTCAGGGGCCCTGGCAACGAGTGGGGTTGGACTTCATAGTGGAATTCCCCCTCTCAAGGGCATACAATACCATCTTCATCACAGTTGACCATTTTATGAAAATGGCACATTTTGTAGCTTGTAAGGGTGTGCCATCTGCACACCGTACGGCCCTTCTATTTATCTGCCATGTAGTGAAACTACATGGATGGCCCTTAGAGATAATCTCTGATAGAGGGACTTAATTTGTCTCTTGTTTCTGGAAGGCCTTGTTTACTGCTTTGCACGTAACCCTTAAACCAACCACGGCATACCACCCGCAAGCAAACAGGCAAGTGGAGCACGTCAACCAAAACCTCGAACGATACCTCCAATGCTACATAAATCACTTACAGGAGGACTGGTATATGCGGTTACCGCTCGCGGAATTAGCATATAACAACACGCCCAACACCTCGCTTGGAAATTCACCGTTCTGTGTCCTATGGTTTTCACCCACAAATTGGGGTGTTTGACCTCCCATCTATACAAGTCCCTACCGCCGGTGCTCTAGGGTGCCAAATCCGCGAAGCTCAAGGGTTGGCCAAGAACACCCTTGAACTTGCTCGGCAACAATTCAAAAGGGGCGCCGACAAACATTGATGACAAGCCCCGCCCCTGCAACCCGGGGACTATGTTTGTATTAGCCATCGCCATTATCCCTCTGCAAGGCCCTCCCCAAAGCTAGATTATCTATACATCAGACCCTTCCCAATTCTGCGGCAACTTAATGATGTCACTTTCACAGTACAATTGCCCCCACATCTTCACATTCATCCCACCTTTCATGTGTCCCTGTTGAAGAAGGCGACCCCTGTTGTGGGGCCTCCTGCCTCTCTGCCCCCTGGCCCCGCCCTGGTGACCTCTTTGGGGCCGGAGTATGAGGTCCGCACGATTCTGGACTCCCGACTCCGGTATGGTCACCTGCAGTACCTCGTTGATTGGGCGGGCTTTGGCCCCGCGGAGCGCATATGGGAGCCTGCGGCAGGTGTCTTGGCACCCCGCCTCGTGCGACTTTTTCACCTTTGCCACCCCGCCAAGCCGGGTCCTACCTGGACCCTTGGGCAGGGGGCTTCTCCAGGGGGTATTGTCATCTGGCCCCACGACCGGGGTGGGCTCTGGCCCCATGGTTGTGGCTACGGGGGCATCTCCCGATGGCAGCACTGGGCCCTGACATCGAGGCATGTGTGGGGGCCCCTCCCCTGACCCCAGTTGTCCCGGCGGCCCCAACAAGCCGGCGGGATCTGGGTGGGGCGAGTCCCGGCATCGTGGGGGCGGAGCCACGCTCTGTGCGATGCTCCACAAGGCTCACAGCGCAGCGGGGTGCGGGGCCTTAGCCATATAATGCCGGCACTAGGGGCACCCCGGCGCTGGTGAACAAAGTGAGATCGGCCGCTTGAAGCTAAGGAGATGTGTTTCTCTCGTGACATTGTGTTATTGAACCTTGTAGTGCTTGTTGTGACTCCCCCACCCCTCTTTGCCCTTCCTGGAGTTAGTGTTACGTGAATGTGCGTGCCTGGGTGAGTGCTTGTGAATGGGTGAGCGTGGGCCCCTCCTTCTCCCTCTACCTGGGTATACCTCCGCCACCTCCATGAGCATCCCCCTCCCTTGCCCTTTAGCCCAGGCCCCTTCCCGGCCTTCCCCCACTTGCCTAGCACCTTTTTTCCCAGCCCCTTTCCTGAGTGGGTTGCAAATGTGATTGGAGTGAACGGTGTGGGCCTTGTCCTCTCTTTGTCCTTCGCATCCTATGATGATAGGGGTCTGGACTCTGTGAGACCCTGTGGCCCAACTTCTATCCTGATGGGCAGTTGTCCCCCATCCGTGCAAGCCCAGGAAGGACCAGGACGCAAGGCGCGTGGGTGTCGTGCAACAGTGTGTGTCCCCCTCACCCACCTGACAGAGAGGTAAAGTTGGGTGTCATCATCATATTCATGACACCTAATATTAAACTGTGTCACAATCTCGCCCAGCAGCTGCACATACAAGTTGAACAGGAGACGGGACAAGATGGAACCTTGCTGGACTCCACACGGGAGGTCCCGGGGTGATAATAAATAATCCCCGAGCTCCACCCATTGGGTCCTTCCGGCCAGGAAAGAGTGGAACCATTAAAGGACAATCCCACCCACCCCGACACAGTCCCACAGGCAAGTCACCAACATTTCGTGGGAGACGGTATCCAAAGCAGTCAACAGATCTAACAGAATCAACAGGGTCGAACGACCCCAAAAGATTGGTGTGTCTTTGTATCTGAGTTAGCCATGGCGATAATTTAGACTTAAGAAATATAAAATGCCTTTACAAGAAGAACATACTGTGATGACTCACCCACCGCCAGGCATGGCCTCCCCGTTGCAGACCCCAGCATTGACCTGCAGGCTGGCAGGTCCCCGACGACAGTGAGGTTCCCAGGTTGCGGTGTGATTACATCATCAGGCCGCACATCCCTACCCCTGGGGGTGGGGCGGCCCCAGGAGGAGAGGGACAGAGCCAGCAAACGGCTAGACTTAAAGAGCCCAACACCAGCACAGAGGGGCCAGCACAGACAGACAGGCAGATACATGGATGGAGACAGGTCTGCAGCACTTTACTCCCTGACATAGCCCCATGAGGGCTGCAAGCCAGCCCATGAGCAGAGTGACCCCCAGATAGGACGGGGGCTTTCCCTAGCTGCCGTTGAAAAGGAGCTGTAGCAGGCTAGGGGTACCCCTCCATGGGACCCAGCCTTGAGATACCACTTTGGGGGTTCTGAGACAAGGGGAGGAACCTAGGGTGACTGGGCACAGGGACGGGGGTGTCAGTCCCTCCTTCCCTAAAGTCCAGTGTGGATGCCCTCCCAGAGCAAAAACCACCCAGCAGGAGTCGGGACAAGGGTGGAGCCCCTACCCTCTTTTGGTGGTATTCACAACTTGGTGAAGAATGCAGGTGTAAACCCCATCTTGGCATAAAGGGGGTTTAACAAGGAAAAAAAGAAAAGAAAACACCCCCCCCACACACACACACATTTAGATAGATTAGATAGATAGGAGGACTTCATAATCCAAGGGCGCTGAAATTGAGGACTTAGATCACAAGGGGAAGGTTGGTCCCCTCTGCCTCCAGACGACCCCTTTGAGACCAGCCCAGGGATGAGAACCATGAACTCAGAGGCTATGGTGAACTGGCTGGCTGAAACCCATAGGCTACAGTCTGCTGAGAATCAACAACTGATTCGACAGTTGGTGACTCAGTAAGAGATATAGCAAATGCAGCTGGTGCAGGAGTTGGCAGAAGCCCAGGTCCATTGGTCGCAGAGATGTCATCATTGTTGGTGCCAGGCAGCCAGGGAGCACAACAAGCCCCTAAAATACAGGCTGCACCCATACATCTTAACAAGATGGGGCTTTAGGATGGCCCAGAAGCCTTCCTCCGAACTAATGACCGTGGCCGCCAAATGGCCGCCCAATCAGTTAGCCACACTGCTAGCTCCCTGTTTGACGGGGGCTGCGCAAGCCATTTATGATACCTTGTAACTGACTGAGATGGCAGACTTTGCCATGATAAAGAAAACCATCTTGAAGGGCCTGTCCATCACAGAAGAAACATATATAATATGGTTTCGGGAAGAGCGGATGCAGAGAGACACCCACCCAAGGGAAGTCACCCAAAGGATGCGATGGAACTGCACTAGATGGCTAAAGTCAAAAGAACGAAACACTGACCAGATGTTGGAACTCTTCCTGGTCGAACAGTTTGTACACGTTTTGCCTCCTGCAGGACAGACCAGGGTCTGTTGGAACAATCCCTTGACCCTAGAGGAAGCAGTTCAGCATATGGAAATCTTCATGGCTGCCCTAGTACAGGGCTGAAATGCTGGGCGAATCCGTGAGGCCAGCCCAAAGACTGGATTTGGCTCGAGGCAACAACCCTAGGGGCGGGACAAGTGCTCAAGGCTGGACACAAGAACCCTCTCATGGAAGAGGATACTCGCCCTGAAACCCTAGCTCTGTAGAGCCCTGGGGGGGCTGCTGGAATGTGGAATGCGCCATCCATGTGAACCTCTCCTGACAAAAGACTCATCCCCACCAACTGCACCGGGATTGTAAGACAAACCTAAGGCTGCCACAACCCACACCACATGCTTCGCATATGGAGAAGGACATTGGCAGAAAGAATGTCCTTTACTGGACTGTTCCCACACTGATGCTTGGCTAGGGGTTGACCCAGCCTTACTGCTGATATCCACGCACCTGATGACACCAGCCTGGATTGTGGGATACCAGTATACTGCTCTTTTAGACACCGGGTGCAGCCAGATGTTAGTATGTGATGGACTAAAGGGAATAAACCCAGGAAAGCCATCGGGTATCCATATCCACTGTGTACATAGTGATGTTAAGATGTATCCCACCAGCAACATGGAATTGACGATAGCAGGGAAAACAGCCTCTATAGAAGTAGAGGTCATACTCAATCTCATCTACCCCATGATAATAGGACGGGATTGGACTCCACTGCCACATCTGCTAGCTCCAACAGTGGCAATAGGCGAGTCGAGCACAGATGGCATAAACCCACTTCTCAACATGGCCATAGTGAGTACTCTCGATATCGTTCAAGAACAAAAGGAAGATCCCTCCTTTAAGTGAGCTTATGAAAATATAAGCATTGTAAATGGGAACCCCATCAACCCCCATATTCCCTTATCCCCACTTTGAGATCGAGAAGGTTGCTATACTCTGCATCTAAAAACACCCAAAGTGTAAACCAAAGTAGTACTGTGCCAATTTCCCCCCAGCTGAGACATAATGATCACTGAACTGTGGTTGCCACCCTCACACTGATAATTGTTCACATGACCTATTACTTTGAAATACAAACTTACGGGGGGTATCTACTCCTGATTTTTCAGGTGTGCGTACTTCTCTTCCTTCTTCTGAATAACATCAGATTAGCACTCTGCTTGTGTGAACACTTAAGGAGTAAAACAGCAATAAGGAACTGTTTGGAACTGTGACCATAGTCTAATCCCCATTTGTGTATATTACAAAAGCATCTCACAGTTGTTGGCTTGACTATGAAGCTCAAGGTTGGAATAAGAATAGCAGAAAATGTTACATTTTGAGAATGAAATGCACAGGCAGAGCTAGGGAAAGTGGTATGAATGGAATAACGGGGGTTACTGCTGGTCAGGATTGTGGTGCATCAGCAGATCAGTTTAGAAGAAGATTGCACAACTTCTGTATTCTGCTTGACTCAGATCCATGTCACCACCCCCTTTAGTTCTGAGTAGCAAAGAAAAAATGAGCAGTAAATTCAATTGTACTTGCTGAAAGGGGATATTAGTAACTGGTTTCCTTCCTGTTATAACACAGCCTAACTGTTAGAAGAAAAACCTTATTGTTTAACATGTAAACAAATGTTGTCTTCCATATTATTGGGAACTGTGTTTGTCTGAAGTTCCAGATTGCTAATTGTTCCAGGCAGCGGAGTCATGGAAGATGAAAAAGTCAACATCCTGACCTCAAGATAGGTTTCTAGTGCTTTCATGTTTATAAATCATCTTCCCCTTGTTAATGCAACAGTGCCAAACAGAGCAACTCAAGCAAGAGAACTAGGACATGGTTCCAAACCCCTTGAATTGAGGTAAAGATCTAACTGATTTATTGGGGCAGGATTGGGTTCTGAGAAGTGAGATTCTGCTAGGCAGTTTTATTAGTAATGAAGTACATTTCAGAATGTAATGTTGGGTGTTGACAAACAGGATGGTGGCCCGCTTTTGTCTGTGAGCCACTGGCACGTTTGTTGCTGCGCTGCCAGATGTTTGCCGGGGATTGCTCCCGGGCATGTCAGTGGTGAGCCTGGGCTGTGATCCCGGATCCTACAGCCCGGGCTTCTAACCGCCCAATGGTGTCAAGCCCCGGCGGGGAGAGCAACGGAGCCGGCCGCGTGGAGGGACGCCGGGGAAGCCGGAAGCACCCCCGGACCCGACAACAGCAGAGATGGAGACGGCGGGGATTCCGCCCCATGCGTCCTCCACGTCACAGGGAGACGCACACCCGCCCACAGGAAACGCCCCTCCAGGGTAACAGGGGGCGGAACAGGCCCAGGAAAGTCCCGACGGAGCACAGAAGGAAACCCCGCCCCCGTTGCTTCGCTCCACACGCTTGCGGGAGCGCACAGGGGGCGGGGCCCTGGGTACAAAAGCCAGCGCCGGGAGGCACTCGGCGCTGGTGATTGAGCAAGAGACTGGCCCGTTGCGTGAAGCTAAGTGAATTACCTGTTGTGTACTTGAGTTCCCTTGTGTCTTGAAACGTTTGGGATAGAGAGTGTGATTGTGTGAATTCCCTACCTGGCATTCCTGACCTGAGCAAGTGTATTGGTGAGTGAGAGAGTGGTGGTAGTGAGAATTGTGTTCCCTTCCCCCTCTCCCTTATTTCCCTGAGGCTCCTCCCTGTCTCCCCCTTCCCTCCTGTGATACGTGAGAGAAACCCTTGTACTACCCTGTGTCCCTGGGGTTCCCTTCCTTCCCTTCCCAACACTAGTTCCCCACCGTGGTCCACATCCCCCTTTTTGGTTGTGGGTTGTGCTTGGAGAGAGAGTCTGACTGGGGCTCAAACTCACTATACTCACCTGGCGCCCTATGATGATAGGGACTTGGGCACTGTGAGGCCTATAAGTCCATCCACTATCCTGACGGGCATTTATACCCAGATAGAACCTTTCCAGGTCAGGAGTCTGAGTCAGTGCGTGGGGACATTGGGTGTGTGGGTGGTGTGGACCTCGGCTAGCGAGGGTGTGGGCAGGGGTTGTGCCCCATCCCCTGTGACAAATGGGGCCACAGCGGGCTATCATGTTTGTTTTAGCCCAGCCCAAATTGGGTCCCCCATGGCCGGCCACCATGTGTGAACACTTCAGGAGTAAAATAGAAGCAAGGCCCTGCTACGTCAAATGAACAATTTGTTGGAACATGGCCATAGTCTAATCCCTGTTTGGCTGCCCGTCATGGCAGGTGGAATGCTGGGTGCAGTGCGGTTCTGGGGCCAGCCGGCTGCCCATTCATGCAGCTTCCTGTCCTCCCTGGCAGCCTGGGTGGCGGCATGTTTATTGGCTGGCCTGACGTTGTCAGGACCATGTTGGCAGTGGGTTCTCGACCCAGGTTGGGTTGTGATGGTGGTAATTTGATTTGAGTCTGTTCTGTTTAGAGCAGATGAAACTGGGAAGATTTAATTTTACTAATTCATGCTTCCTGCATTCTTAAAAAAATAAAATAATTTTCTGCATAGAAATAAAAATGTTGAAATGAAGCAAAAAACATAATTAAATGCTGTTGTAATTCTTCATGTAAACTAGAAACGTATTTTCCTCCATCTTGGTTTTAAAAAATGGATCGAGGTAGTAGGCACAGTGAGGAACTTTTAATGGTATATAATTGAGTGAGTGTGGGAGGGAAATCTCCCCTAAATTGAAAATCATGTGTAAAATAGCATGCAGATTATGCTTATATTATTATTATTATAAACATTTATATAGCGCCAGTCATGTACTTGGTGCTGTACAGAAACATAGAAATAGATGCAACTAACTCCCAACACCCTCACATCCCGCAAGAGCCGCGTCTTTGACTCGCGGCCTTCGGCACGCAGCCTATGGCAGCGCCGGGGTCCTGGGGCCTTTTAAAGCCCCCGGCTTCTTCTCCCAGCTCTCGCTGCCAGCTGCAGGTGTGTAGCCCCGTCCTCCCACAGGAGGATATAAAGATATTTACACAAGGATGAGCAACCCTCTGCCCATCTTTGCTCCACTCGCTCACAACTCTTGTTGTGACTCACCCCAGAAAGGAGAGAGGGGGATAGGGAACCTGAAATTGCCTCTCCAGCCATACAGTCCCAGACAAGGATATCTATGTCCCTCCTCCTGGTGATAGGGCCTCCAGCTGTAGAGTCTTAGGGGAACAAACCTGACCATAACTAGGCAGGGCTTGCCGTACAACAGGGTGACTTGGGGCAACTGCCCCAGGCCCTGCTATTTTCTCTATTTCTGGGGCCCCACAGCAGCTCCTGTTTTCACCAGGGCAGGATGCGGGGGCCCCACTCCCTCCCACGGGGCCCCCAAATGCAACCACTTGAGGCCCAACAGTGGGTGGGGTCACCAGGGCTCCCACATTTTGTCTTTGTCCTGTGCCCTGCAAATCTTAAGACCAGTCCTGTAACTAGAAGTTAAAAACTACTGCCCCCACCCCCTGGCAGGAGTTGTCCTACCTTCCAGCTATCCAAGTTCCTGCTCTGGACCCTGCAATTTTGCAACTAATATTGATTTATTAACATTTTTACCCCGCCCTTCCCCAAAGAATCAGGGCAACTTACAAACAATATATAATACAATATTAAAAATAAAACAAAAATCTTCCCACACCAAGCCCAATGCCCCAACAACCTTCCACCTAATCCCTATCCTTGCCCACCAAATGCTTTTCTAAAAATAAAAGTTTTACACTGCCTCTGAAAGATGCTCAGGCCTGGACTCAGATGTACCTCCAGGGGGAGGGAGTTTCACAACATTGGGGCAGCAACCGAGAATGCCCCTCTGCATGCCCCTGTTGTACGAACAAGAGTAGGCAGTAAAACCCACAGGAGAGTGCTCCTGGCTGAAGACAGGGGCTGCAACGGAGCATGGTAGGAGAGATGTATGGGGCCCAGATGGTTTAGGGCTATAAAGATCAAAACCAGCACCTTTAATTGTGCCCGGAAAGCTGTAGGTAGCTAGTGCAGACTCTATTAGCACTTGTTATAATATGGAATTGCATTCCAGAATATTTTCCTCTTCTGCAGTTCCCTGTGTAGGGAATGAGTCCTTTGAGGTTCCCCTGAGACCCTCCAAGAAATGCCTGCCCACAACAACACAGACAAAACGTACGCATTTCTTTGCTTCCAATCCAACTATAGCTAGTTCAAAAGACCAGGATTTATTGGACTGTACTGCTGGGCTGAATACTCAGTGACAGTTGTTTGATGAGGGTAACACTGACATTTCAGTGTAGCTAATTTGATTAGAACAGTCCATTAAATCATTAGCAGGAGATGCTAGATCTTACAAGCTGTGCGATGAGTCCGTCTTGGATATTAGGCTCAGGGATATGGATAAAAAGTTAGATGCGTTTACTGACCTTTTCCAATGAAAGGTTTTTTGGGGGGGCTCTGGTTGGAATTTTCCAATGCCTTAAGGAATGCTGTCAAATCTGGAGAGCATGTTGTTAAATTGGTTGACAGATCCAGGTAAACCACAGCTGCTTATGACTACCGTAGGTACAGAGACAGAAGGAGGTCTCCCTATTCAGTTAGGAGGTTTATATCCTCCTTCTCCTAAGAGAGTTCCAAAATACTTAGCTAGAGTATCTCCCGTATCTGATATCCAGAGCTCAATTTATGGGGCTGTAGGAAAGAACCCTCCAGATATACTATCTGAAGGTGATTGTATGTCCCCTTAGAAAAGAATTATGAGGTAGAATCCAGAGAGGCTTGAAGTCTGATTCCCCTTTGAAGGTGTGGCTGCAAGAAACTCAGGAGCAATGGGTTCCAACCTTAACTTTTAACAGGGGCGGCTGGTGGGTTTTGATGTTGGAGGGGCACTGGGGTAGTAAGGTCGGGCCGGCGGGCCTAGGGGCGGAGCCAGGGGGATGGTAGGTGGAGCCAGGGGGATGGTAGGCCAGTGGCATGGCATAACCCAGCAGCAAGGAGTTCCCAGGGTTAACATCGGATGGAAGAAAACACAGTCTACATGCACATCAAGCTTAAAATAAATAATTT
>QEPC01003665.1:297611-340015 GCA_003113815.1 Sphenodon punctatus
CCCCCCCCGCTCTCCCCATGCAAGGCCCCGTAATTTAATACTCACCATCATCCATGGTGGGGCCACCGACTCCTCTCCGCTGCTTCTGCATCCAGATCCAGGGAACACGCAGGCAGCTCTCTTAGCCTCCCCAAGTCCCTCCCTCCCTGCCAGCGAGGGAGGGAGGGAGGAAGGGACTCGGGGAGGCTAAGAGCTGTGCGCGTCAGCAGCTCCCAGCCCCCTGCCCAGGCTGGGACCCAGCCTGTGCAGGGGGCTGGGAGCTGCTGACGCACATGCAGCTCTTAGTTCATAATGGGGGTGCCTCTATTGCGTGCCCCCATATGAACTTTCCCTCTGCCTGGCCCCTGGAATGCGGAATGGACGGGTCTTCTAGCCGTCCACTCCACATAAAGGGAGAACGGTTCCCTTTTGACCCTGAAGGCTTCCTTAGGAAGGCTTTCTTAGGAAGCCTTCAGGGGGGTGGGGGTGAGTCACCGGTTGTGTGCGCATGTGCACACGCAACCGGTGAGAATGTGCGGAGCCACCTCAAAGAACCTTGTTTAGCAAGGCAGAGACCTTCAGAAGGTCTCTGCCTTGCTAAACAAGGTTCTTCGAGGTGGCACTGCACATTCAGTGTGATGCTGATGCGGCCGGGTTTTGTTTTTTGTTTTTAAAGCTGCCGGCTGCCGGCCGGGGAAGTCCTGGGGGGCCAGGAGGGGCATTGCCCCTGCCTTCCTGGAGGGCCCACCGCCCCAGACTTTTAACATTAGTAAGAAAAGGAAATAATATTGCCTGTTGCGAGATTTAGGCTGTTTTTACATGAACGCCCTTGGTGTTCAGGCAGGTGTGCGGGGGGGGGGGGAGGGAATCTGTGTATACGGCCAGTGACGGGTAAGGGGGTGGGTGTCCACTCAGTGTTTGCCATTGTGAACACCAAGCAGGATAGGGCAGGGGGGTGCACGCTCCCACACAACACCCACCTCCACCCATCGCACACCCATATCCACCCAGTTTTCCGGAGGGCTCCGTGGAGGAGGCTTCGTGGGTGGAGGGTTTACACGGACACACATCCACCTCCAGCCACTGCAGCTAAACACCCATCCCCCCACTCACCTCCATCCGTGTAAAAAGGGCTTTAGACGTTACCTGATTTTAAGGAACTAATTAGGTACTATTTGAGGCTGGATTTTAAACTAGATGATTTCCATTCTGTGTGGTTCCCTACGTGATAGGAATCATTTCTCTCATTGGAAAGTTAAATTTGCTAACAAAGGAGTGACTGTTCATGCTTGGGGGGCATGTAGGACCTTTAAATCATTGGGGATATTTTTTCAGAGAGTAGAGAATTTCCTAGCTAGGGCAATATTATGTGCTACGGATGAGGTGTTTGACAGTGCTGAATGTCAAGCTCCTGTAAGAGAAGAACAAAGGAGGTCGGGGATGTCACTTGGAATTTAGATACCTCCCTAGTATCATCTAAAGAGGGACATCTATGGAATGGCAGCTCACAGAATGGCGGATCAGACATGAGACTGGTTCCCCAGAGGATTGGGTCACACTATTATATAGATGTTTTTATTGATTTTATAGAATTGTATTTTATATATGTTGTTCACTGCCCAGGGCTATCAGAGGCAGGATAGGAGGGATAAAAATGAGATATAAAATATATAAATACATAAAATAAATAAATAAAACCTCCGTTTACTTCTCTAGAAAAGGAGGTAATAGCATTGCCTTGGTCAGAAAGAGTGGTGAGGGTCATGGGAATATGAATCACAGAAGAGAGATTCTAACTCATGACTCTTCTCCTCCACTTCAGGGAACATTCAATAGATGTACGGGCTGGACAGAAAACACAGAGGGCCTACATGGGACTCTTCTGTTCACTAGCACAGTAATCAAAAGGCAGAAAAACCTGCACAGTACTCAGCACATAGAACCTTTCACAGAACTTTTTTTTTAGCCTATAACGAACAGCTGTCTAATTCACCAAAATTGCATCTTTAAGAACAACAACAACAACAAAAAAGGATAGCAAGTCCCATTGGTCAGATACATGATTCTGTCAAGTTTTGTGCAGCGAAATAAAATAGTATAAGGAACAGCCATCAACAACAGATGCTTGTTTGAGGGAGGGAGGGAAACAATCAGCCAGGGTTTTAAACTATTCTGATTAAAAAATTATGAAGGGAAACTAAACTAGAACTGCCTAGAAAATTCAAAGAGCCAAAAAAACTAACCTTATATTAAATTTCACACCAACTGGCCACTTACTTCTAGGGGAAACCTTTTGCCTCATTTTAGAACAGTGCCCTAATTATTGTAATTTTTTTAGGATGTTGAATGGGAGGAGTGACTTACCAGATGGTGGTTGTTCCAGGGGTGGGGGTTGTTTTTTGAAGCTGCACAAGATGCTGTTGAAGGAATGCAAGGTGAAATAAGCAGTAGCAATTCTATACAAATCAGATCTTGCCACCGTCATTATCTCAAGGCTAGATTACTGTAATGGGTTCTACATGGGGCAGCCCTTGATGACTGTTTGGAAGCTGCAGCTGGTGAACAATACAGCAGTCTAGCTCCTTTTGGGGACAGGTCGCCATGAGCACATTACACCTGTGCATTACAGTCTTCACTGGCTGCCTATAGCTTTACGATCACAATTCAAGGTACAGTTTTTGAACTTTAAAGTCCTAAATGGCTGGGCCCTACATATCTAAAAGGGCCCTATCATACTACACTGTGACCCCTGCAGTCGGCTGGGAGTGCTCTCTTGCGGGTACCACCTGCCTACCTTGTTCATACGACAAGGGCCTGCAGAGAGGCATTCTTGGTTGCTCCCCCAGTATTGTGGAACTCCCTTTCCCCCAGAGGTCTGTCAGAGCCCAAGCCTGAGCATATTCTATAGGCAGTGTAACCTTTCTATTTGGCAAAGCATTTGGCAGGCAGGGATAGAGGTTGGAGTGCATGGGTTTGGGGGCAAGGGTGTGGGGTTTGTGGTTTGTTTTTTTAAAGGAATTTTAATGTATTTTTACTATTGGCAGCCGCCTTTAGCCTTAGGGGAAGGGGGGAGGCAGAAATTTAAATAAATAAATAAATATAGTGAGAACACTACTATAGACCTCGAGACTGCAGTGCCTGTGACCAGCTGATGCCTGCTCTACACTATGAACATTATTGATTTATCTTTGATAGTTTCAGGAAGTTGGTAACGGTTACTCTAGGAGGCGCTATTGGACAATTAGAATATTGAAGATTTTAAGAACAAGATGACTGATAAGGAATGGCTGGATTTTGTATATTTGTATTCCATACTTTGCTTTCAGGAAACTTGGGTCTCAGGAGATGAGGGCAGGTTGTTGGAAGTTGTGGGACACCAGGTATTTTTCAATCCTGGAGTTAAAGGAAAGAAGAGGGACCATTTTGTAGGTGGGGTTGCCACTCTGATCTCTCCCAGTCTTTCTGGTGTTTGTAAATTAGTAACAAACAAATGGGAAAAAGAAAATCCACCCTCAAAACTCTCACACACTAGAAGATGATGCTTAGAGTAATTTTGTTATGTATTCATAGTATTTTGTAAGTTTATAATTTTTTATCTTGTATTGTTTTGCTTTTATGGAATTTCTAGTGGAATTAAGATTGTAATAGCTTCAGCTTCACAATAAACTTTTTTATCTCTCTCACGCTAGAAGATGGGGCTGCCGTATTTATAGAAAAATTCAGCACTTGTAAAAAAGAAGTTTATTTTAAAATTGAAGCCCACTAAACACTTCCAAACTCACACTTCTACTAACACTGCCTTGTGTTGGCCTGGTCTAACCAGAATGCCCCAAAATGGGCATAAACATGTACTACTGACAATTCCAACACGTCACTGTTTGAAGTATAACTTCTAATAGATAATTTGTCCAGATTTATACATAAGTATAGGACTGTATACAACAGTGATGTGTTGGGATTTTCAGAAGTACATGTTTATGCCCATTTTGGGGCATTCTGGTTAGACCAGGCCAACACAGGGCAGTGTTAGTAGAAGTGTGAGTTTGGAAGTGTTTAGTGGGCTTCAATTCTAAAATAAACTTCTTTTTTACAAGTGCTGAATTTTTCTATAAATTGGGTAGTCCCATGCCTGGTGTGTGTGTTTGTAAATTAGTCCCAACCAGTTTGAAGAATGTATTGGTGGTAGAATGGTCAGCTGGCTGGAAACTCTTATATCTGATTATTAACATATATATTCCGCCTACAGCCTCATTGTTTTATGCTAACACTATCTGGTCCCAACTTGACAGCTTATTTGATCACTTGGAAAGTACTTTTCCTGAGGCAATTTATATTTAGGTGGGTGATTTCAATGTTCGTACAGGTACCCAGTCCTTGGAACTAGTGGATGTGAATTTGCTTAATGTAGTGGAAATTCCTTCTAGGACCTGTATTTTGTGATTAATGACACAGGAGAGCTTTTACAAGAGACCCTTGGCTAACATAATTTGATCATTTATAATGGGAGAACTGACACTGATCTGTTTGGGGATTATACTTACGATTCCCCAATGGGATCTAGTGTGGTAGACTACTTCATTGCTTCCCTTTTCTCCTTTAGATTCTTATTGATGGTCATCATCCCGTAACTTTGGGTATTGTGAGTAAAGATTATACAGAGGAGTATAATTACGTCTCCTCATCATTCAGGGAAGTTGGCCAGCCAGGAAGGTCTTGGGTTAAATGGTCAACTAAGTCTTTTTTGAAAACTATGAATCTGATGCATACTCCTGAAATTACCCAAATAAGAGATGAAATTTTGGCAGATGATTTTTGTAAGTCCTCTGAGGTAATTTATGAAAGGTTAGTTTTTGTCCTGGAGGGAGCTGTAGCTAAACCTGCCACCAGGTCACACAGTCCTTCTACACAAGATAGGCTGGTTTGACTAGGAGGGCCGTCCGGCTAAACAGGAGTTATGGCATCTCAGAAAGGCCTGGTATTGGCAAAGGATTCCAGGTGCCTGGGATACCTTTATTAAGGCTAGAAGGGCCTATAAGAAATTACTCAAGGACAAGAAAAGACTTAGATCAGTACACGTTTGGGCCGAATTGCAGATCGCTGCCAGTTTAAAGGATTCATCTAAGTTTTGGGAAATTACAAATTATTGCTTCATCACTTAATGTGAAAGGTAGCACTGGACTAATTCTGGTTAAGGGCTGGATCCAGTATTTTGGGGCAACGTTTGGTGGCTCCATCAAGGTGCTGATTAACTCTGAGTTCCCTATTTCCTCGACATCTATTAATGATGTTCTGGGGGTTATGTCCCTGTCTACAGTCACAGAGGAGCAAGTCAGTTGATATATTCTGGCTTTAAAATTAAAAAAGACCCCGGGTATTTTATGTCACCTGAAATCTACTGGGATTTTGCTTCTTGGTGGGACCCGTTGCTGGCAAGATTATTTACGTTATTCAATCTACGCAAACAACTCCCTGCTTCCTGGAGCCTAGCCATTATAGTTCCAATTTTTAAGAGGGGGAGTAGATCGGATCCTGCTTGTTACAGACCTATAAGTCTGTTGCCAATTGCCGTCAAGATGTACTTCTGTTTTCTCTTGGAGGAACTGCAGGTTTGGGTAAGAGAGAAACAGCTTCTGGCAGAAGAACAGGCAGGTTTCCGCCAGGGCCGGTCTATCAAAGATAACTGCTGTACCCTTATGCATTTGGTAAATAAGTATGTTTTATTTTGAGGTGGCAGACTGTATGTTGCTTTCATTGATTTCTTTAAAGCCTTTGGTATGGTGAACGGAGAAAAGCTGTGGGCTAAATTATTAGATATGGGCATCAATTGCCACCTTTTGGATATGATTATTCAGTTACATTATGATATGAAAGCTGCTGTAAGACTCGATTATGCTGGCAACCTTTCTAGGTTTTTTCCAATCAAGACAGGGGTAAGGCAAGGATGTTTGCTGGCACCCCTGCTCTTTAATCTTTTTATAAATTATTTGGCTGGTTTGATTAATAGTGTTGCCCAAACACATCCTAAGATTTCTGATAGATCTGTGGCTATTCTGATGTATGCAGAATGATGATGTATTATTGATGTCCCAGATCCTAAAAGGATCTCCAGAATTGTTTGAATCATCTGCACCATTATTGTACGGATAATAGCATGACCATCAGTCCTCAGAAATGGCGAGTAATTTGCTTTGGGCGTCCTCGAGTCAAATGCAGGTGGTTATGGGTGAACATAATTTACCCCCAGGTTTCAAATTATGTGTATCTGGGGGTTTGTTTTTCTGCTATGGGCATTGCACTTTAAAAATATGATAAAGACAGCTACTAGCACCGTAGCAGGGATTTTGCGATTATCTAGATGGATGGAAAGGCCAACTGTAGAGTCTGCAGTTAAGGTCCCTAAAGCAAAAGTAGTAGCCCAGATCTTATATGGAGCGGAGATTTGCTTCCCTAGTTACTCCAAGGAAATTGAGGTGGTACAAAATAAGTTTATTAGAGGTATACTGGGGGTACCTAACTCCACGCTGATACCCATGCTGCAGGCAGAAACAGGGCTGTACCCAGTGAGTACATTAGCTAAAAATCCTAAAATGAAAACCCTATGTTGTTGGAATAAAATTCGATGTCAGGAGACGTTGCAATTGACGTACATGTGCTGGGCTGAACAACTGCAGCATGAGGGTAGTAAGTGTGGTGGGAGGAGGTTACTAAGACTTTGTTTAGAATTGGCTTAGCCCCAAATTTTGTTTATCCTTTAATATAATGATCAGCTTTTAAATAATCTAAAACTGAGTCTTACGGACATTTCTGCCCAAGAGGTACTGGCTAAAGTAGTATCTGTGAAGATAGCCCCACGGTATCCTCCGATTAAGATTAATTTCCATTTGGAGCCATATCTTATTCAGCTGCTGGATTTCCAGCTTCACAGAGTGCAGACTCTGATCCATTTCCAGCTATTCGAGTCAGCAGTAACAAAGGGTAGAGCTGGGAAAGTAAACTATTGTGACAGACTTTGTACCTGCTTCATCAATGAGGACAAGTGGTTAGAACAGGTCTCGGGTTTTTTGTCCCTTTTTATGATGATTTGAGGGCCTGCTGGTTAACGCCTTTATTCGAGAGAAGGAACCTTTCCTTACTCAGTCACAAAGGATAGTATTCCTACTGGCTTCCAAAGATATGGAGAAGTTAGCCTTAGCCCTTTTCTTTATGCTTGCACTTAGTCTGAAGAAAAGTTCCTCATGAATTGCATATATTTCTTCACTCGGCTGGCTGAAGTCTGTTTATGTTATTGAATGTCACTGCTTTTCTTATGTCTGTATTTTAACTTAAGGAAAGCTATTCCAAAATTTAGTTTTATGATTTTATTTTGTTTTGCTTTATTTCTATATTTGTTTAATGACAAAAGCTGAAATAAACTGATTTTGAGTTGAGTTGCAGACTCTAGAGCCACTGGTGTAATGTGCTTCAATAAACGTTTGGAGAAACAGCAAATTCATAGGAGGAAAAGACAAGAGATAGACATGCTGTGGGGAAGGCAACCCCCGCCTCCAGAAAACCCCCCTAACCTTTAGAAAAGGAGATCATTTGGCACAAGGAAAAATTCTTTCCCAGCCCTGTTAATTATTGGTGACTAAAGAAAACTCACAGTGGAAATCTGAGTGTTGAACATCAAACTAGCAACCAAAGGAAATATGGTAACCATGCGCAACCGGAATCAAACCAGATGAAATTGGCTGGCATGGCGAGGTTTAGGAACAGGACATTTTTGCTTTAATATCTTGTGAACAGTAATAATTATTTCAGTGGTTCTACTTCTAGGGTATAAAAGTTAAGCACATGTGTAAATCTTTGCAGAACTGAACTTAAATTTTCAGTTCATGTTTTTGAGTTTGCAGCTGGTAACCTTTTTAAAAGAGACAGCACTATGGAAAGCCAACATCGTATCTGGTGAACAAGACTTAAATATGTTATAGACTTTAATCCTCAAAGTGTTACCCAATGCAAGTCCTGTTCACTTTAATATTAAACTTTAGTTTAATATTTTTCAGATGGTAACTAAACAGGGGAACGGGATATTTGAGATAACTTCTTCACTGGCTCAAAAATACTGATCTCTTCCAAAACATTTAACTAAGTTTGAATGGAATTTGAAGAGACAAAAAAAGTGTGTCCTTACCCCAAGAACTTTTCTTTTGCCGAATTTCAAAAGCTTGCTTCAAACTATTAACAACAACAAAAAAGATTACAAGAAACCTTCATAGTGGTATCAGAAAGTGTAACCTCAAGTTATGGTTTTCTCCCATCTCCTCCTACTATATATGTACAAAGAGGGATTTTGAAAGAAAGTCCCATTATAAAGCTTATTTTGATAATGTCTATTTTGTAAGGACTAACACTCTTGGTCCAGTTAATTTCTTCTAGTACTAGATCTGAACTTGATTCAAGGACAGAAGCGGATGCTAACTAGGTTGTATTCTCTTCTGCACCTTCACAGTCAAGGTGAGCAGCCCTTCATAGGGTGAAGGCACAAGTAACCTGGGACAGGCAGCCCAGGTGGATAGAACATGTGCCAGCTGGAGGTCTCTGGAGCCACAGCCTGGGCTAGCTGCCACCACAACCTAGTGTACCCCAGGTTGAACATCTGGTTGCATCTGCACCCACCTGTAGGCAGGGTCCGTACACATGTGCCACAGTGGGCTGAACCAATCCACTGTCACATTTGTTTTTACCCATAGATTAGAGCAGTAGGAGGTCTGTCTTGTACCCAGCTGCTCATCACTGCAAGGGGTCATTGTGACCATCAAGAGTATATGGTCATAACCCTAGGGACGCTACTGGCATGAGTTCCTGCAGTGTGTGCTGCAGATGTGGAAGAACAGAATCTGGAAGCCAGAAAGGACCCTCCAGTTTCTCCAACTCCCAATTTATCTCCTAACATTTCCACCAGCCAGAGAGAGACACCCTATCCCCTTGGTGAATAAGCTCTGCCCCCTTTGTATTCTTACACACACACACACACACACATGTATGCACCTCCCAACATGCCAAGTGCAAAAAGAGGAAAAGAAGGTCGTCTGGTAAGTTATCTTTCTACTTACTTTCTTGTTCTCTTCATTGTCCCTTTTCTTGGGAGGCAACCAGGAAAGAGGTGCCTGAGGCACGAATATACCAACCTTTTGGGGTTTTTTTAAACAAGATACTACCATGCATGACCACACAGCAGCTACTCATCTAACCGCCCGTCTGAAGGTGCTGCGGGGGGATGTGTGCTCCTGTGAGCCGCTCACCACGCACTCATGGCTCCTCACGGTGCACTGCTGAAAAATCTGGAGTGCATCATGTGAGGCAAGCCAAAAACGTGTGTGGCAATGGTCTGCCTGTATGAATTGGGGCAGCCACCCACACCACCAGACAGGTCCTCTGCTCGTCAGCACTGTGGGTGGGGGATACGGCTTTGGCAAATCACAGGATCTGGCTGTGAGCACTGGGGAGCCTGGTTCCCTGGTGCTCACACCTGGGCATATCCATTTCAAAGGCCAGCCCAGCCACTTCCCCATGGTCCATGGTGGGGAGGGGTGTGTGTGTGCGTGGCAGCTGCCATGGTAGCCACGCTGGGAGCCACCCGTTAGAATCCTTCCCCATGCACTCCACCTGAGTGACTGTTCCGCAGCTGGGCCACTCAACGGCCACAGACGCACACCCCACATTGCCTTCTCTGGCTCGTTTGAAAACGCCCAATGACCCTTGAAAGAGGGACCATGGGATTAAGCACCCAAAGGCTGACTTTCCCTCTTAAATAGGGACTGTTGGGAGGTATTCCTCTATTTTATCACAAGCCACATATCTGAAATCATGAGAATATCAACTGCCATTTGTTAAAGACTTGCAACTCTTGAGGGCTCAGAAACCAAAAGACAAAAAGAATCTCAAATTTGTGGTGGTGGTGTTTTGGGAAGGGGGAGCGGTGTGTGTGTGTGTGTGGCTTTTAAAAAAAATCTCATGACTCTTAAACCAAACAGGATTATTTTTAGATTGGGTTTGGTGTGGAGGAAGATCCTAATATTAGGGAGTTTCTGGGATGGCAGAGGGGTCTGCTCAACTGTTATGTAGGCAGAGAACCACACTTAGTGCAAACAATGCTGAGTATTAGAGCTAACAATAGTCTATAGATATATTTAAAGAGTTCTTCACCTTTTTTAAAAAAAATGAACAACGGAGGGACAGCAAGCTGCTAGCTAGAGCTGCAGGGAGAATCTCACTTGGCTTTATTTGGGTTATTTTGAAAGGGCCTTGTTTGTTTCAATTCCCTGTAATTTTGTTCCTCTTGCAGCAGCTGAACACACCTTATTCAGCGTAGGTGAAATTCAGTCCATAGAAGAGGGCCTACACAAGTCTATATGTGCCTGTCAAGCCTTCTGTTACAGGCTCAGCTGACAGCTGGTGTATGGGCCTCGTGGGAGCCTCCAACACGGGAGCCATTCATCCTTCGTTGTTTAAGCGTTGTCTGTATTTCTCACAATCCTGCTTGATCCCGGAACCTCCAGATTTATTTTGTAACAGTCAGATTTATCCCTGGCACACGCATCCCCACTGCCTGTCTGTGAGAGTCTCTAATGAAAGGTGACAACAGAGCATCAGTCACACAGTGCTATGTTCAGGATTAGTAGTACCATGCAACCTACCTAATAAAATCAGGGAGGGACCCATGTTCGCTGCGTTTCCCTTGTTGCCACCAGTGGGGAAAACGCAGTGAACATAATGCGTAATGATGCCAGTCTGAATGTAAAACACTGCAGACAGTAAAATGATATTATCCTCCTAGTCTGGGGGTGCTGTAAAATTCTCTGATAGAGCAACAGTGTGCTCCTTAGGGTAGAGTCTTGGGATCATCATCAAGGTGGGATCCTATTGCTCCCACACAAAGTACGCAGCCAGTTAAGTGAAAAACTACAACTCCCAAGCAGCCGTGCATATGCTACAGTGTCCTGACAGGAGGGGGGCGGTGTGTTCCAGCAGGATTGTCTTGCCTGGCAGTGGCTTCATCACATTCACAGTTTCCGTTGGGAAGTGTCTGCAGCCAATATTACTATTGTGTCCCCACCCTCCTGCCTCCTTCGGTGCTGCTTTGCAAAGTGTGATTCTGGCTACATCAACAACAATGTGTTAACCCTTCACGCGTCGCTCAAGTGAAGGCAGCCAGAACGGAGAAGAGCTGCCAGAAAGCCCAGCTTGGCCATAAAGGGAGATGGTTTGGGAGCAAGACGCTTGCTGCATTAGTCAACAGCGCTCCCAGACAGTTTAAGGATAACAGCCTAGGGGATCCATAACCCAGCAGTTTTCAGGGAAACCTACAGGGGGTGGGGTTAGTAACTGAATAGGGCAAACGATGGAAGGCGCTGTTTTTAACGTGTCAGCATTAGCAGATTGGGCCGATGGGTCTGGACAAGGCAGCTGCAGTTTTTGTGTCGTGTTTATTGTTCTGTGATTCAGGGAGGGAAGAATTGACTACACTTGCAATAAACGCAAAAGTCCAGTTTCCTGGAGAGAAAATTCCGGCTGCTCCTTTAAGAGGGCAAGAGAAAAGGGAGGTGCCAAGCTTGGAGGTTGTGCAGTCGCTTGGTGCATGAGGAATACAAGGAAGGAAACCCTTGCACAAAGCAGGGAGGTGGGGGTGGGGAAAGCCTAGGTATCGGAGAGAACTGGATGGCAGTCTCTCAGCCGCCCCATCCCTCTGCCTTCATTCGGAGCAGCCAGATACATTTGTAGATTCGGCAGGGAAATTATCATCTGCAACGCAGAGAAAGGGGAAAGGCAGAACAAGAGCCTCCTGCCGCTGGCGGGATTGGAAAAGACACAGGATACCTGCTGAGGAGGAGGCGGCGGCGTAGGAAGGGGACAATCAAACATATGATCAAGTGTCAAATCCCGACTGGAACGCGGTAGAACCGGGGATATTTCGGTGTATATTTCAGCTAACAACCGGCTGCGCCTCCTTTCCGTGACTTGCCAAGGAAGCCGGTTGCTTCAGACAGACAAGGATTTCAGGACCGTGCAAGTCACTTAGAGGTTATTTGTTTTAAATGTATAATAAATGTTTAAGGTAAGGGGTGGGAGAAACACCCTAGATTACTAAATCGTTATTTCTTAAAATTTCCTTTAAAGAAATGGGGCACCCACCGCTGGAGTTCAGCGATTGCTACCTAGACAGTCCGGATTTTCGAGAGAGGCTGAAATGTTATGAGCAAGAGCTGGAGCGAACCAACAAATTCATAAAGGATGTGATTAAAGATGGGAATGCACTTATCAGTGCGATAAAAAGTGAGTAGTTATGTGGTTAAACATATGCCTGTGCCCGTGCATACACTCACATAGCAGCCAGTACTGTGTGTCACCTCACACATGCATCATGTGTGGCAATGGGGGGTTTGGTTTGGTTTGGTTTTTAAAAAAAACTGCTTATAGGAAAAAATGTTTGTATTTGGAAGAATTCTGTAGTAATTTTTCCCCCCATCTTGGTGAAGAGTTTTCTGATTGCATCTTGTATTTTACATATGGGCGGGTGTGGGGTGGAAAACCTCTTCCTCTTAAAATGATGATTTCTACCATTTTTGTTAGCAGATCTCTTTTCCCATCGTGTATTATTTTGTTGAGCAAAAAGGTCACTAATGAGAACAGACTATGGCTGTTCTTAAATGGGCATGGCTGGGGCGGACGTCCATGTGTGTTGTTTGGGGATTCAAATGGGCCAGGGATGGGTGTGCGCTCCTTCCCATGCATGTTTTTGCATATCCCCCGCAAGGAGTATCCCCAATTTTTCCCTGATGCGCTGAGCGGTCATGAGTGGGCGGTGCGTGGGTCACAGGAGCGTGCGCACACTCACACACCCACGCTGTCTTCAGATGGGTATGTGGATGCATGTGGGATGGGTGGACTTGCAGGGGTTTGTCTCATCTAAAAACAGCCTATGAAGAGTACGTTGGGGATATGCGTGTACAGTTTGCCTTTCTGACAAATGATGTTCTTCAAAGGCATTGGCATAGGTAGTAGCAATTGTTTTTTTATTTGGGGGTATATTTGAAATAAGTATGATCTAATTTAAACCACAGAAGGAGCGTAGTGAAGTGTGGTGATAGTGTTTTCTTTCTGTTTTGTATAGAACATATTGCATCATTCTAGTCTCATTTTTACTGCCTTCTGTAGGGGTGACAATGAGAGAAGCATATGTTCCAGATTCTCTTCTGTGGTCCAGCCAAAGGGACTAATAGGCAAGAACAGCTCCTCAGCTTGGAATTCTTTGATCTGATTGAGTCCCCCTCTGCCAGGATATCTGGGCCTATATGAGACCCCTCTGTTCCCAGTATAGGATGTATGTTGGGAGTGGGTGGTATAACAGTTCTGGTATAATAATTTCCTTGCGCTTTAACCAGCTCGTATTGTTGTGAACACCCCCCATACTGGCTTAGCGGAAGCCAGCATACAGCTAGGCTCAAAAATCAGGGAGATGCAATCCAATTCCTTTAACCATACAATGGATACATGGCCTACTCAATGTAAAATCATTGCTTTGAATGGAATTACGTCAGTGTAAAAGTAGAGTACAGTAGATGAATCAGGTTCAGGGGACACAACTGTTATTGGTCTGTCTGTGTGTATGGAGCTTCCATAATACTTGTGAATCTAGAAACCAAATCAAGGCAATGTTTGAACAAGAACTTCCCAACACAGGCAAGTGATCCATGGGAGAAGAAGGTGGAATGTGGTAGGTTCTGAAATTCTCTGATTATAAAACAAGATGTTGCCTTAGGTAATTTTTTAGAAATCCTGAGGATTTGTCAGCATGAGCTAAGTAATGCAATTCTATCAAACTGAGAACTTTGGTCTTCATGGTTCCAGTTTTCCAGTGCTTCTGTGATCATTTAGACCTGTGAAAAGTATAGGCAAAGTAATCCCATCTGCAGGTATAAGTAGAGAATATTGATTTGCGATGGCTTCAGCTGTTTGTCTCTGACTCGGCCCTGGCCACTGTCATCCATGCTTTCATCACCTCTAGTTTAAGACTACTGTAACGCACTCTACGCGGGGCTACCCATGGTAACGGCTCAGAAATTGCAGCTGGTGCGGAATGTGGCGGCCCATCTCTTAGTGGAACTGCGCCGCTGGGAGCACATTACATCAGTGCTGTGTTCTCTGCACTCGCTGCTGGTGGTTTTCTGGGCCCAATTCAAGGTGTTGGTTTTGGCCTATAAGGCAGGGCCCAGGCCGTTTAGGGCTTATCTGCAAGATCGTCTCACTCCCCAAGTCCTGGATCGGCCCCTATGGTCATCCAGGGGTGCCCTGTTCGAGGTCCTCCCGGTTTTTCAGGGGACCATGCAGGGGAGGGCATTCTTGGTGGCTGCACCTTGGCTGTGGAACTCCCTTCCGGTAGAGGCCCGGCTGACCCCGGATCTTCCCTCCTTTCACAAAAGTTGTAAGACCTGGCTGTTCTGCCAGGTATTGGTGGGGGAGATGGGTAATTGGAGGGGGGGGGAGGGGAGAGAATCAGAGATGGGGGGGATTGATTTTTTCTTCCTTTTTATGTTTTATTAAATGTTTTTCGTATATGTGAGCCGCCCCGAGCTGCCTGTGGCAGGAGGGGCAGGGTAGAAAATGTTTAAAATAAATAAAAAAAATTGGCAGCACGTTATACCACTGTCCCCAGGTATAAATGACACCTAGGTGTTCTAGCCTATGTGTATGGCAGTGAAGAGATTTGTCAAAGTTGGACATAACCTTCCCAAGTCTTTGGTTCATTTAAGTAAAATGGGAGATCAATGTATTGGAGAGCCCTTGCACTGAAGAACAGATGCTTTGTATGTATACATTTTTTAAAATCTACTTACAGCAGGCTAGTAATTTATTGTGTTGCTAGAGCAATGACCTTTGATCCATCTATTTCTAGTGCAACCATTCCTACGATATGTACTGTAAATAGTTGCCTGCTTGTTAGGGGTTGTATGCTGAAAAGAACAATTATCCGTACGACCAAGTTGGCATCCTGTATTTAGCAGGCAGATGTTGGTGCCTAGTTACTACAGTAAGGAGAACATGGCATCAGGAATGCACAGATGGGCATCCTGCTGATCAGGCTTGTGTCTAACATTTTCATTTAGGAGGATATTCTAGAATATTAATTGCTTTTGTATTTTCAGTACAAGCCAACAATCTTTAAATTTTAAAATGCTCTGTATTGACTTAGTATTATGGTGTAAATAATTTGTATATCATTTGAAATTTAAGACTTCAAGCAAATCCATTGTTCACCCACAGGCTTCTAGGAATACCAAACACCTGCTGTTTGGAAACGACAGGCTATGTAATCTGGTATGGTAGCCAAAGCTTTATCCCAGTCTTTCTAGACTGAAGCATTGTATGTCTCTGTGTAAATATACACATGCAAACTCAGCACATTCATGTGAGCTACTAAGGGATCATCTTGTTGTGGAGAAGCAAGACCCACAAAGGCTTAAACTAGGGCTATTTTTACAGACCCCCCTCTCCCCGGCTGCTCGGTGTTCGGGCGGGTGTGTGGAGGGGGGGCAGGCCATGTATACGGCCACCGGTAGGTGGGGGGATGGGTGTTCAGCGGGTGTGTGCCCGTGGAAACACCACGGGTGGCGGGTGTTTGTGTGTGTGTGTGCTCCCGCTGCACACACACCAACACACGCCGCATACCCACCGCTACCCATGGAGCCCTCCGACAGAACGGAGGATGTTCTGTGGGTGGAGATGGATGTAGGTGGGTGTGTGTCCATGTAAACGGGCACACACCCACCTACACCTGCTGCGCCGAAACACCCACCCCCGTCCATGTAAAAACGACCTTAGGTGTACAGAATGGATGAAGCCTCAGAATGTGAAACTGTTAACATCTTCCGTCTTGTGCACACACAAAAATAGTATATGGTAATTATCCGTAATTAAGGATTTAAATCCGCATGACTTAAATTCTAGCCTCAAATTTCCAAAAGTTCTATAAATATAATTAAAGATGTCAGCACTTAGGAGCATTGACAATAAAAAACTATGGGCTTTCTCTGTGAGTTCTGTGCCAGTTTTAGATGTAGAAATTTCCTTTTGAAAGATCTGACAGGTTTAAGTAGTATTTAAAAGATTTTTTAAATTAATCTACTTTGGCCAAATGATATTTAAATGCCAGACACCATTACATAATCCAAGAGGGGGGAAAACCCACTAAACCACTAATTAAAATTTTCAGCAAGTAAAAGTTGTAAAATCTGAGAACTGGCAAGCAGAAATCTGCAGAATCTCCAGAGGTTTTCCCACAAAAAAGCTGTAAAAGTCTGTGATACTTGAAGCAAAAACCAGGAGATATTCAAGCAGCCTATATGAATGACTTTGCAAGCATTTTTAAAATTCGGGATGCAACTGAAAAGACGTCTGAAATATTTTAACTGTGAAGTTATAAATAATAGTGCCTGCTCCCTTGCTTAACTTAAATATTTGTGATAATTTAGCAGCTGGATTTTTTTTAATGTCCGTTTTAATGTTCTGTGGGTTAACAACACTGCATGTTACAGTGCATTTTCAAGAGATCGATATTTTTCCGAGTTTCAATGGGTTGAGTCCTTGCTTCACATACAGAATGAGTTCCTTGCTACCTTAAATCTAGTCCTAAAGCCAGTTGAATTATTAAACAATAAATTGTCATGGACTATTGTGTCACCAGGCTGTGAGTGTGGGTGTCTTTAGATGGATGGGTAGCCTGCCGAAGCTGAGAGAGGCTCTAGAGCTCACCCCTGTGGCCGCCAGTTACCAGCTCTGCCTAGGGCACATCAGATAGTCTGGCAGTGTCCCTGGGCCATGGTCTGCACACGGCACCTCCCCCCTGCACCAGGTGCTCACCCGATGCTCTAGACTGGTGCCTGTGACTCCATGGTGCTGAACACAGCAACGGACAGACGGGCACAGAGGTTACCCCCCCCCCCAACAGATGGGCAGCTCCACCATCTTTGGCCTGTGCTCTGGGTTTGGCTGGCCTGCTCTGCATGACGTGCTCCAAGATCTTGCGGAGCATGCTGGGCTGGGCTGGGCTGGGCTGCCCTGGAGCTTCTCCAAGTTGCACAACCGGTGGGCACCTTTCAAGTGAACCAGTAAACCTGGGGGTGATGGGAGCATCCATGGGCACCCCCAAGGCTGCTGTCTGTCTGTTTACACCCATTGTGCCAATCATCCATTTGTGTGATCTTAGTTTAATCTGCTATGCAGAACAGATTTACAAAGACAGCTTGCTCATTACCTCCTATATATGATATTTGGTTTTTTTTTCTTCATTCAGTAGACTTTGCCTATGGGCCACATTAGTTCCTTAACTGCCAGACTCTCTAAAGATGGGGAAATTTCACAACTTAGTCTAGTTGTTTAATTTAGTGTACATGTGCTCGCATGTACGTGTAGGCTTTGCCCCAAAGGAATAGAAGGGAACCAGGAGGAAGTAAGACCAGGTGAGATACCACCTAGAGTTTCCCTCCCTTAGATTGCCTTAGATAGGGGAGTTTCCCTCCCTTAGATTGCTGATAGGGGAAGAGATACAGCCAGCACTCCCTGCTTGGAGTGTCTGTTTTGATGACACCAGCTCTCGAAACTTGCCTTTCTTGGGTCCCATCAGTCCAGTTTAGATTGCTGGCTGTTCTTTCTAAACAGCTAACTCAGTCTGAGAGTGGGAAGAATTCACAATCTAGTGGGATTTGGAAGAGAAATCCATGCAACTTCAGACTGTATTCCTTTTCCTATTGATTACACATAGGACTGGTGTGTGAAAAGGAGGACGATACCATACTTCTTCAGTTGTGCCCCCTCTCACCACAGTCCCTGCTTCTACTGTAGAGATTTCCATCTGGTCTGGAGTATCAATCTAGAAGCGGTGTTGGTTTGGCTTGCCTGCCAATGGAAATCTCTCTAAGTCATGCCTCAGGGTAACTTTAGCAGAGAGATGAATTTTAAGTTTTAACTTCCTTTCTTTTTGTAATGAAAAGCAGCAGCCCCTCTCTTTTTTCACCCTGCATCTGTTTCTCCAATCTACCCCTGGAGGGGGACTCTGCAAACTTAAGAGAGTCTGGAAAGACAAATGCTTTTGCAGACTATCAAAGCTCCTCCTCTGCTTCCCATCTCTCGAAAGGGGATGCACAAGATAATTGAAAATTCAGCACTGTTGGGTTGTGGCCAGCATAGGGGATCACGCATATATCAGGAATTGCTGATCTCTTGATAAATTTTCATGTGAGGAGGCCAGCAGGAAGGACATTTTTTGTCTCTAATTATGAAAGTGGAGATAAGATGAGAAGAGACCCATAAGATTAGAAGAGACCCAGCCCAATATAAGCATGTTCACTTTGATGACTGTAGCTAATGACTGATAGAGAAGCAAGTCCTAATAAAAAGGCTTTTAAGCATTATTCTGGCTGTGACTTTGCAACAGTGAACACAATTTCAACCCGAATGCTGTGGACAGAGCACTGGTTCTCAACTGTATATGTTTTAAATAATATAAAAAAGGGATTTGTGCACAGAAATAAATGCTGGTCACTTTGTTTTGCCGGGGGAAAGACAGCTGACGTGGTGTGTATTTGGGCAGGTCATTCTGTGTTTGATGCTCTGAGTTCGATGAAGCACAGATAATGCTTAACCATTTTGTAGATCAATGTGACATCTTTTTTGAGGAAAGCACTTCATGGGACTCCATCTGCTAGGTGCTGGATGTATTCAGCCTCTGCCAACTCGAAAACAGGGGTGGGGAAACTTTTCCCTCTCAGGGACCACTTTAAAAATTAGCACAAGCTCCAAGGGCTGGCTAGAAGTTGTGGGTGGGGGTGCTTCAGGGAGAGAAAAGCTCAGATCATAGATCTGTGCCATGGATCTGTCCCCTGTCCTTGTGTGCATGCCCTCATCTCTGCTTCTTCTTTACCCTGAGCTCAGTTTTTCAGTACTTTGGGGTAGGAACTGAATCTAGAGACAAGAAAGGGTCCACATAAAAAATAACCGTGGGCCGCATTTGTCCCACCCACTCAGGCCTGAGATTCCCCCACCCCTGCTTTAAAGGGATGCTACCTGATCAATTTGACATCTGGTTGTTTGAAAAGAAAAGGAATTAAAAGCAGTTTCTCAGGTACTACTTGTGCACATATGTTTCAATGCCAGTTTTTGTGGCATTGAACAATATTTTGCTATCTTTTCCCTCATTGCTGGGGAACCATAAAACGGACATGCAAAGTGTTGTCAGAGCGTATGGGCTGTAGACCTAGAGAACGTATTTTATGTAATCTGGTTCATTATAATGAATCTGTTATGTAATCTGGTTCACTTATAATGGGCTCGGGTGCAAACTGTAGCAATAGCAGGTGGTACACTTTTTTAAGGCAGAAACATGATTTGTTAAGTTGGTGATATGTTGAGCATGGTGACAACCCTAGAATCAGACCTAAGCATGCCAAATTCTTATTTTAGTTGTGTAGGTTTTAGTGATGTCAGGACAATATTTGCAGCTCGTATTGTGTGAACAGGGATGAAAAGAAATGATTTAGAGCATACATTTTTTTTATCTCTTGTCCTAAATCCCTCTCCTAATTCAGGGATGGCGCCCTGCTAGCTGAGCTATAGAGCATATGGCTGGCAATTTCATTAGCCAGTCAATTTAAAACAAAAAACAAAAAACAACCCAGTCCTGTACAGCAACAATGCTCCAAAGCTTGGTTCTGACACCTGCCCTCAATTCCCCACTGTGAGGGAGCAGAACAGTCTAAAGAAAGATTCATCAGGAAGCCTCCTGACATTCTTGCTTTTCTTGCCTTCATGAGCATCCTCCTCAGGTGAATCATCAGTGTTGCAAGGTGGCCACTCTTTCTGGCAGCCTCGGTTTAGCATGAGCAGGCAGTTTTCTCTGCAGGGGAACCAGATCTGAGGCAAACAAGCAGGCTGTTTTTCATGGAAGGCAAGCTGCAGGCTAGAGAGCTAGAAGCAGAATTCAAAATTGGAACATTGTCTTAGCAAGAGGTTAATGAGCAAGACTTCTAAGAAATAACTGAGCATCTTCTAAACAGCAAAATCACAGTCTGGATTAAATCATCAGAGAGAGAACCTTAACATGCTGTTGAGACAATGTGTCCTCTCGTGCAGTAATGACAGAGAGCTATAACATAGCGAGACTTAAATGTTTACAGTATGTCAGTTGGTAAACACATCAGTGCTTGGAACAATGTTTCTCAACCAGTGATTCAGGACCAACCAGTAGATCAGGTGGGGGGTCCAGGGCAGCCTGGGGGGGTCCACAAGCCCTGGTGCAGATGTCGTCACACCCCTGCTGCATCCCATCTTGCCACTTGTTTTGGCTGCCTGTTCTCCTGAGGGGTGAGAGAGGGAGAGAAAGAGCATGGCTTCCTACAGCTTCCCTGCCTCTTTGACTCCCACATCCTGCTGCTTTTGCCCTGCCCCTCTCCTCTGCTGCTAAGATTGCCCCCCACCACCATCACTGTCAAAATTTCCCCTTCCCACTACTGCTACCTCTAGGAAACTTCTGGTCCTGGATTTGTTTAAGGTGGAGCCTGGATTTTTAAAAAAAAGTTTTGATGGGCCTCACCACAGCTGTTGCCTTGCTCCCTATAGATAGCACAGAATTTATTAGCATTTAGAGGAGCAGAACTTCATCCTGTCTTAGCACTGCTGAATTTGTAGTTGTCCTCTACACATGGTAAATATCTCAGTATTCGCTGGTAGAATTCTGCTGCTGAGCCAGCCTCTCAAAATGGTGTCTTAGTACATCCACCTCCAGCCTAGGGTTGCCACCTATGTGTATTTTTCCATGTCACTTATGAAACATATACGTTGCAGGCCCTGCATTGGTGCCATAGGTGCCAATGCAGGCCCTGCAACATGCATTTTCCTCTCATCTGCTCATCCACGCCCTAGTCATCTCACGCCTCGACTATTATAACCCTCCTCCTCGCTGGCCTTCCCTGCTCTCACCTTTCTTCCCTATCTTTGTTCAAAACTCTGCTGCCAGGATCATCTACCTAGCCTGTCACTTTGACCATGTGCAGCCGCTCCTCTCCTCTCTCCGCTGGCTCCCCCTTCCTGAGCGTATTCTGCACAAGCTCCTTGTCTTCACCTACAAAGCCCTTCACAACCTTGCTCCCCCTACCTCTCTGCCCTGACCTCCCTCCAAACCCCTGTTCGAGCACTCCGCTCATCTTCCATTCTCTCCCTCACCCCCCACACCTCCCCTGCTCCCCCAGCCTCCTTTGTCCCTTCTCCCTCGCTGCCCCGCACGCCTGGAACTCTCTCCCTGCCCTTGCCCGCCTTGCCACCACCCTCCACACCTTCAAGTCCCTCCTCAAAACCCACCTCTTCCGCTCCGCCCTTCCTAACTCCTGCTAATCATCCCCACCCAGGATTATCCCCCACCTGTTATCTGTAAACTGAAACTCCCAATTTACTGCAGCCAAGCCAAGAACGTGTACCTGAGTTCCCGCATCCTCATGAATGTCGGATCCCTTGTCTCTCCCTCTGTTTCCCCTTCCCTGTCTGCCCTCCCCCTGTCTTTAGATTGTAAGCTCTCGGGCAGGGATCGTGTCTATCTTATTCTTTGTAAAGCGCCAGGTACATCGCTGGCGCTATATAAAAGCTTATAATAATAATAATAATAATTAATAACCCTACTCCAGCCTCCACATTCATGCAATGACACTTGTTTTGATGTCCCATTCATTTCTTACTAGGAATGGGGATTCAGATGAAAGTTTGGGTTTGGATCTAAACTGAACTGGCTTTTGTTTGGATTTTGTTTCGTATTGCTCGGATTTGGTTTGTATCTGAGCAGTATGGGCCTAAAGCAATGTCTGCCCCTGCCTCCCTCATACCCCTGCCCACCTCTCCTGGACTCCTGCCCACCTGGCCCATCACCTGCCCCAGTAGTAGGCTGGGGCAAGCGATGGGCTGGGTAGACAGGGGTACGGGAGGTGGGCGTCGGGCAGGGGTCTGGGAGGGGGGGGCAGATGGAATACCTAGGGGTGGGGAGAGATGAGTAGTTGGTTTAATGCTTCTCTGTTCCCAGGTCTGCCTCCCCCAGACCCCTGCCCACTTGACCTATCGCGTGCATGGTAGGTGGCATGGCGCATGGTAGGTGGAAATGGCCTACCATGCCATTTCCTGTGCAGCCATGGAAAGACCTACCAATCCCATGATATAAGGACACTATCCTTTTCTTACTATAATTCTTTCCTTTACTCCATTTGTGGTGCCCAGACTTTCTGAATTCAGTTTTTTAAAATGCCTACTGTTCCTGTTTTTCTCTCATGAATTTCCAAGTACATCCTGCATTCACCATGCCACCTACCATGCCAGTGGCTTTGCTACTTGTCTCTTCGTCTCCTCATCCCTTTACCCTGGAGCATAGCTGAGTGTGAATTAATATGCTATGGCTGTGGCATAGGGTGAATCTTGGGTGAGGCTCCTCCTCTTAAAAAAGAAGCACATTGTCCACCATTTCCCCCACATTTCTCCCTTAGCAAACTAGTCCTATTACTGACAAAGGACTCGCAGCAGTGTGCCTGGTGCTGATCAGTCATGATTAGAAATGGGTCCTTGCCCCAAGATAGATAGATTGTCTAATCTAGAATAGAAAAGGGATGTGAAGCCTAGAGGAAAAACCAGATGCATACATGAAGTTGTGTGAGACTGCAAATGCAGCCATGGATTTAGTTTATTTACAAGGGGAAGAGAGGATCCCAAGGGAGAAGGTGGGATCAATGCTAAGCATCTGTGGGGATAAGGAGTTGGGGAAAGCCTAATGGAAGAGGTAGACTTTTAGGTGAAATTTGAGGGTCAGGATGGGGGGGGGAGGGAGCAGAATATACGTGCTCAGGGAGGGCGTTCCAGGTATAGGGGCAGCATGAGAGAAGGGACAAAAGCAGTGTAGGGAGCAGGAGACTCTGGGATAGGTGAGGGTGGTGGCAGAGGAGGAGTGAATTCCTAGGCAGGAATGTAGCAGGAAATGAGAGCAGGAAATTATGGAGGAGCAAGGGCATGAAGAGCCTTGAAGGGGAAGGCAAAGAGTTTGTGCCAGATTCAAAGGGGGAGGGAGAGCTAGTGGAGGGAGCAGAGGAGGAGTTGAGCATGATCAAAGCAGTGGGTGAGGTGGATGATCTTGGCAGTGGAGTGTTGAACAGAAGTTAGAGGGTTACGGCAAGAGTGGGAAAGGCCAGTAAGGAAGAGGCTGAGATAAGAGATGACTATAGCATGGACTAGAGCAGGGGTGGCGAACCTCAGGCATGGGGGCCAAATGCAGCCCGCTGCAAGTTTTTATGTGGCCCCTTTCCACTACCTGGATCTGGCCCTTGGATCCAGTTCTTGCCTCCAGTCACTGAAAAAATGAGCTCAAGGGGAGGCAGCAGAGATGAGGTCATGCAAACAAGGATAGGGGACAGTTCCTTGGTACAGATCCATGATATTTTTTAATTTTATTTCATTTATTTATTTCAACACATTTATATCCCGCCCCTCCTGCAACGCAGCCCGGGGCGGCTTACAACATAAAACAATTAAAACAATAAAATCCATTAAAATTCAATAAAACAATCAAATATTCCATATAAATATTAACAGGGCTTAGACAAAAAAAAAGGGTAGGGGATTAAAAGAAACCCTCCCTACCCTCCCCCAAAGGCCTGGGCAAACAGCCAGGTCTTACAGTTCCGCCGAAACGTTAAAAGGCTTGGGGCCAGGCGAGCTTCCTCCGGAAGGGAGTTCCACAGCCGCGGCCCCACCACCGAGAATGCCCTCTCCATCGTGGCCCCCCGCTTAACACGGGGGACCTCTAAGAGGGCACCCCCGGCAGACCGCAGGAGCCGTCCTGGAGCGCGAAAGGCGAGGCGGTCCCTAAGGTATGAGGGGCCAAGACCGTATAGGGCTTTATAGATCAACACTAGGACCTTGAACTTGGCCCGGCACGCTATCGGCAGCCAGTGCAGAGTTCGGAGCACCGGTGTAATATGCTCCCGGCGACCCGTCCCCGTAAGAAGACGAGCCGCCGCATTCTGCACCAGCTGCAGCCTCCGGGCCAAGAACAAGGGAAGCCCCACGTAGAGCGCGTTGCAGTAGTCGAGCCTCGAGGTGACAAAGGCATGGATGAGGGAGGCCAGGTCCGGGCCAGAGACGTACGGACGCAGCCTACGCACCAGATAAAGCTGGCGGAAGGCAGCCTTAGCGACTGCCTCCACCTGCCGCTCCAGACGCAGGTCTGCGTCCAATACCACCCCCAGACTCCGGACCTGCTGAGCTACAGGAGGGCGAACCCCCCCAACCAGGGGGGCCACCACCCCCTTCGCCCTCCCCACCACCATCACCTCCGTCTTATCTGGGTTGAGCTTCAGTCTGCTCAGCCGCATCCAATCCGCCACGGCCTCCAAACATTGGGATAGCAACGAGATAGCAGGGTCTGGGTCAGTAGAAAAGGAGAGGTACAGCTGAGTATCATCAGCATACTGGTGACAACGCACCCCGAACCCTCTCACGACCTCCCCCAAGGGCTGCATATAGATATTAAACAACAGCGGAGACAAGATCGATCCCTGCGGAACGCCACACGGTAAAGCGCGGGGGCACGATGTTTCCTCCCCCAGCACCACCCGTTGGCTCCTCCCCGAGAGGAATGAGCGGAACCATTCAAGAACGGTCCCGCCCAGACCCCCCAGGTCACGCAGCCGTCTCAGCAGCAGCCCATGGTCCACGGTGTCAAAAGCGGCCGAGAGATCTAGCAGGATGAGAAATGTCGAACATCCTGCATCCATCTCCCGGCGGAGGTCGTCTACCAAGGCCACCAACGCCGTCTCGGTGCCATAGCCGGGGCGGAACCCAGATTGAAAAGGGTCAAGGAGCCCGATGTTATCCAGATGAACCTGGAGCTGGAGCGCCACTGCCCGCTCAATAACCTTCCCTAAAAAGGGAAGGTTAGAGACAGGTCGGTAGCTGGCGAGCGCGTCTACGTCCAACGATGGTTTCTTCAGCAGGGGGCGCACCACAGCCTCTTTAAGGCAAGGCGGCAACCTCCCCTGCCGAAAGGACGCATTCACTACCCTCGCCAGCACCGTCCCCAACGTCTCCCCGGAAGCTTTTATTAACCAGGACGGGCACGGATCCAGTTGACAACACGTGGCCCTCACAGACCCCAGGACATCCACCACATCGGCCGGCGTCACTTCCCGAAACTCTCCCCACAAAGATGGACCAGACGGGCCCTCCGCCCCCCCGCGCTCTTCCCCTACTGCCATCAACCCAGCGTCAAAGTCGGTCTGAATCCGAGCAATCTTGTCTGCGAAGTAGGTGACAAACTCCTCACAGCGGGCCCGGGACAAGTCCCCATCCAGGCGGAGGGAGGCCGGACTAACCAGCCCCCGCACCACCCGAAACAGCTCCGCCGGACGCGACTTCGCAGACGCTATGAGGACCGCAAGGAACTCCTTCCTCGCCGTCCTCACAGCCTCAACATAGGACCGCAAATGGGCCCTATGGAGAAGACGATCGGAGTCAGATCGAGTCCGACGCCAGCGTCGCTCTAGCCTCCTGCCTACACGCTTCATACACCGCAGCCCCTCAGTAAACCAAGGGGTCCTGCGGTGACGAGACCAAGGCAGAAGGCGTCTCGGAGCCACCCTGTCAATGGCCTCCTCCAGCAAGTTGTTCCAATGCCGGACCAGCTCATCCACAGAGTGGCCGTCCACGTCCAGGGTAAGCTCCCTCAGGACCTCCTGGAACCGCTGGGGTTCCATCAGCCTCCGAGGGCGGACCATCCTAACTGGTCCCTTCCCCTTCTGGAGGGGGCGCGCTAAAAGACCGGCCTGAAGGAGATAATGGTCCGTCCACGACAAGGGCACCGCTGTCACCTCCCCCACAACCGGACCCCCCGCCTCAAGGCCAGAGCCGAAGATCAGGTCGAGGGTATGTCCCCCCACGTGGGTCGGGCAGATCACCTCCTGGGACAAGTTCATAGTTGCCATGGCGGCCATGAACTCCCGCTCCGCCCCAACAAGGCCGGCATCGGCGTGGACGTTGAAGTCCCCCAGAACCAAAGTCCTGGGGGAGCCCAACACCACCTCCGAGGCCAGCTCCGCTAGAGCGGCAAGGGATGCCGCCGGGCATGAAGGGGCCCGGTACACCAGCAGCACCCCTAGCTTGCCCCCAGCCAAATCGATCACCACGTGCAGAGCCTCTACACCCACAATCTCCGGCACTGGATACCTCCTAACAGGCCAGTCTTCCCTAAAAACAATAGCTACGCCTCCTCCCCGGCCGCCCATGCGGGGCTGATGCTGCACGGCATACCCAGCTGGAACCAGATCCGCCAAAGTTGGACCGGCCAGATCATCCAGCCAGGTCTCCGTGATGCATGCGAGATCCACGCCCCCATCCCTCCTTTCCTCAAGTACATCCATTAAGCACCCCAACCCCAACTTCTGTGCAGCCCTCGGAGCTTGTGAAAGCTTATAAATTGGCCCCTTGGAGGGAAAAGGTTCCCCGTTCCTGGGTAGGGCCTTGGCAGTGGAAGGGGTAAGGAAGGGTTGAGTTTAGCACTGTTATGCAGAGAGAGGTGTCGGGCTTTAGCAACAGACTGAACACGAGGTTCAAAAGTGAGGAGGGAGTAAACGATGAATCTGAAGCTACATGCTTGTGGGATAGGATAGATGGTGACACCATCAATGGGGATAGAGTGAAGGGGGAGAGGATGGTTTAGGGGGAAAGATGATGAGTTCAGTCTTGGACATGTGGAGCTTGAAGCGCTAGTGAGACATCCAAGCGGAAATGTCAGAGACAGTGATGCGGGACTGGATGGAGGGGGAAGAGTGTGGGAGTGCAAAAGTAGTGTTGGGTGTTGCCAGCATACAGGTGGTACTGGAAGCCATGAGATTTGATGAATTTATTGAAGGATAGGGTATAAAAGGAGAAGAGAAGAGGACCTAGGACAGAGCTCTGGGGAACGCCATCTGAGAGGGGAAGGGAAGCGGAAGAGGTACCTGCAAGAGAAACAGTGGAGGAGCAGTTAGAGGGATAGCTCTCTAGGAAGGTGTGGCTGTTGCACAGCAGCTGGTACGGTGAGTGGCTTGAACCCACCACTGGCATTGTGGATACAGCCATAGCTCCTTCTCCTGAGGGGTTCTGCAGTCTACCTTTGTACTGGGTTACATACAGTGCATGTTGTCAGCACTAACATGATATCAGGGTCACAATAGGTCCAGAACCAAAAAAGCAAGGTGCTCTTATGCATAATGGGATTTCAAAACCAACATTATAATATTGGGTGAATAAGCTAATGCTAGAAATTATTCTAAAAAATGCCTCATTGTAGCTCCTAAATACAGGAGACATCTGTATCGCTTTTCTTCTTAGACAACCATGTTTCTTTCTCTTGTTCTCTCTTCCTCCCTCCTGTCTTTACTTACTTCAGTTGCAGAAACTCATTTTCAGAACTACTGAATTTTATTAAGCAACACACAGCCTGATTATTTTTTTTTTAAAATGGCCTCTTATTTCATGCTTGCAGTCGATTGTATGAGCAAAATTGCTAGTAAAAATTAAATTGGGACACAAGTTTTACAGTATAGAAAAATAATACTGCATGGCTGTGCTTGTAAATCAGGTGCATCACTAAGTTCTTGTGCTTGCAGTTGATGGTCAGTAAAGAATTTGGGTCTGAGTCCTCTGGAAATTTGGCCGATGGGGTAGTATAACTTTGGTGATTGTTATTTCTTTACCCATCTTCTGTGATAAACCTTGCTTTTCTATTTGAAGACCCATGTAGCTTTTCCCCTATTATCTTTTCTTTTTCCCCTCTGTCACTGCAGCCAGACATCACTATGAACCGTTTGTCTCCTTCACCTACTGACAAATTCTTACTGTCTTTTGTGTCGCCCCTTTTGCTTGGAAAATTCTCCCATTTAATACATGTGCTAAGCTCCTTTCTTCAGCAATCCACTTATTGCATCATCTATTCAACCTATAATAACCATATGTTCTTTGCTTTGTGTTGCACGTGTGTATTATTGTTAGCTCTATGGGGCAGAGATGATTTGACTCTCTTACAGAGCACCATGTTCATACAAGTGTCTAGGTGTTCAAAAATTCCATCTTTTGGCCCAAGCACTGGGTTTCTCACCATATAGTCTATTCAAGTGTCTTACTACCTCCTGCCTTACTTGCAAGAAATGCAGAACAACCTTTTTGTCTCCTCAGGCCTCCACTGTGGCGTTCCATTTTGTCTCCCCTCTTGTTCAATGTGTATCTGAGGCCACTGTGTGAGATCATTCAGAAGTTTGGGGTGAAGTGTCATCAGAATTCTGATGACACCCATCTCTGCCTCTCTTTGTCATCCAACCCAGGTACTGCAGTCTCAGTGCTTACTCAGTGCCTGGCTGCTGTTGGGGACTGGATGAGGGTGAGCCACATGAAGCTGAATCCAGACAAGACTGAAGTGATGATACTTGACCGACCTTGTGACTTATAGAGGATTGGGAGTCCTGTCATTGATGGTGTGACTGGGTCATCCCTTTGGCCCCTGTACGGGACACTGGTGAGATGCCTTTCTGGGGAATTAGTGTCTGACCCATTACAGACACAGCTGTTAAGTCCCTTTGTTTAAAGTCTTTCTATCAGCCCTTAGTCCTGGGCCTGGTTTAATTGCCTAACGGGGATCTGATCCTGAGGTAAGTCTCCTAGTCCCCGGCAACCAGAGTATACATAAATTCTATATATCAGCATATAGGGGTTCTGGCCGCTAGCCACGTTTTGAGGTGTATATATGAAGGTCTACGTTCATTAATGATCTGGAGAAGTGAATAAAGAGTGAGGTAATCATATTTGCAGATAACACAAAGCTTTTCAAGGTAGTTAAAACCCGAGCAGACTGTGAAGAACTGCAGGAGGATCTTGTGAGACTGGGTGACTGCCATGTGGCAGATGAAATTTAATGTGGATAAGTGCAAACTGATGCACATGGGGAAAAATATCCCAAACTATATGTATACAATGCTGTGCTCTAAATTAGAAGTTAGTTACCACTTGGGAAAAGGATTTTGGAGTCATTGTGGACAATACATTGAAATCCTCATCTTAGTGTGTAGTGACGGTCAAAAAAGCAAACATAATGTTAGGAATCATTCAGGAAGGAATAGAGAATAAAACTGAAAATATCATAATGCCTCTCAATAGAACTATGGTACAACTATGCTTGGAATATTGTGTGCAGCTCTAGTCGCCCCATCTCTAAAAAGACATAGTAGAACTAGAAACGGTACAGAGAAGGGCAACAAAAATGATCAAAGATATGGAATGATTCCCATATGAAGAGAAGCTTGATAGGTTGGGGCTCTTCAGCTTGGAGAAGAGACGACTGAGAGAGGATATGATAGAAGTTTATAAAATCATGAGTCATGTGAAGCACATGAATAGGAAGCGGTTATTTACCCTCTAACAATACTAGAACAAGGAAACACTCCATGAAATTAACTTGCAGCAGATTTAAAACAAATAAGATAAAGTATTTTTCCCCCCACACAGCACGCAATTGTGGAATTTATTGCCAGACGAAGTGGGTCAAGACTGGTAGGGTAGCTAGTTTTAAAATGGGATTGGATGAGTTCTTAGAAGATAAGTCCATAAATGGCTATTAGCCAAGTAGGTTTTGGGGGGGCATAACCTCTTCGTTATTCGTTATTGCAATAACAAAAACAACAACCGAGAATAATGATACCGAAAACGACAATGTCGTTATCGTTGTCATTATTATTAGTGCTGTGGCAGTTGGGTTTTGGAGGGAAAATGTGGAGAGGGGAGGAGAGAGCAGACCTCTTGAAGCCCTAAAGGGTTGAACTCTTGAACTGTGCCTGTGTTGGGAGGGGAGAGCAACTCAGCAGTATCAAATGGCTGTATCGCTGGTCAATGAGCAGTGCAATCAGGCCCCAGCAGTCTCATGGCACTCTGTGATTGCTCAGTGCCTGCTGCCTCCCACAACCAACCAGGGGGGCTCTGGGGGCGGGCATTGCAACCCTTTATAATGAGGGTTATATACAATGAGGGCTAGGCATTTTCTCTCTGTTTTGTGAGAGCTCTGCTTGTCAGGTTGCGTTTACAGAACTGTGGTGCTTGCACACAAAAAATCCTCCCTAGCCTTCATTGTATTAGCAGTACCTTTCCTTCCCCATACCCTACATTTTACCTTCTCCCTTTCCCTGCCCTTCTCCCCCCTGTACATTATATATAGATAGGTAGTATAGATTAGAGGTATATATTAGACCTATAGATTAGATTATAATAGTTATATAGATAATTGATTAGATAATAAATAGTTTTCCTTTTTCCTTCCCCGGTCTCCCTTAGATTTAGATAGATATTAGTTGTGCACGGGAATCAATAACGATACTGATACAAAAAATAAAATCTTCATTTGAAACGGTACCGAAAACAATAATGAAAACAACATTGCCTTTAACGATAACGAAAACAACATTTTTGAATAACGGAAATGAAAAACAAAAACTACATGGGGGCCTAGTGCACACCCCTAGCAAGGATATTCTTTGCGTCGAGAGACTTGGGAGTTGGGCAGGATTTCATACAACATTCAGAATGTGGGTTTGTGGCACTGCTTCTTCTAAAACTGTGTTGTGTAAGTTTGTCCAGAGCTGCTAGGGGCTGCCACATTACTGGAACTGCAGTAGCAGATGTAGACTGGTCTATGGGGAGGGCTGTGTGTCCTTTAACAAACAGAGGAGACCTGCACGCCAGGCAAGCTTATACAGACTTGGCCCAGTAATCAGGGCTTGGCTGTAGCATTATGTCAGATCTCTCCTATGGCTATAATGACTCGCTTACAGAATGTTTACAGCACATTGTGCATTTGGTTTATGGCCTTAACATTCAAATATATGTTATGCAATTACAGTATTATGAATGTGCAAGGCAATCTTGCCAGTGCATTAAAGAGTTCAAACTTCTCCCAGCAAATATTAGTTCTGGATACCCAAAAGGCTTGGAACTGAGTCGCTTGCGTTAAGTTATCCTGCCCTACAAAAAGAGCTACAGTTCAGGGCCAGCATACGGTGCATTAATGAAGATGTTTGTGGAAATCCTCCCTGCAGATGCACAGAAGTGCTCTGTCTCCTGAAAAGCCACTCAGATAGTTTCTCAGTGTGCTCAAGCCATTTAGATTCCTAATAGGAAAGTATAAATGGTTTTGTCTGATACCATTGGTCAAAGCAAGTGTGAAAGGAATAATTTTGCATCTAGAGTCAGTAATTTTGGCTGATCTTGCTGTGATTTGGCTTCCTTTCCAGCTCTGCTTGTGTTCACTCCGAAAGCTCTGTATCTGATACTGGGCATGTATTCTCACTTGGTATCAGTAAATGATTCTGATCTGAATTGTGCTCCCATTGAAGACTGTGACAAACCTCTTATTGATTTCAGTAGGATGAGAGTCCTTCTAGACAAAAAAGAAGGCTGACTAAGTAAAAAAAGAGTGACTGCTTAAATGTAATTTGATTGTTTCTAGGTCTGGAAGGCCTCATTTTCATTAGCAGTTCTACCATTTCCATCTTGCGTGAAGCTGTTGCATTCAACAGTATGCCCATATGGTCACAATCTTGCTGTGAAGCTTTCATGCACAGTGCTAAATTAGTCTATTGCTGGCTAATTTTTCAAAACTGGGGGAGGCCGTTGTGAGAGGCTAGTTTTAGCATCTGTTGTATGTAGTGAACTGGTGCCTCCAATTCTGTCAATTATGTCCTAGGAATGGTAGCCCATTAGGCTCTTTATGTAAGAGATGCAACTGGTTTTCAGGAGGTTTTTTTTCTCCGTTTGTGTTTATTTCCCCCTCTCCCATCACTTCTTTTTAGCCTGGACTGGTTTCCTATGGAAAGAAGGCTTATGCAATCAGCCTGTCTGTGTACGTTGCTCCCCCTGAATAACGTTTGATCCCTTGGGCCAATTTTTAACCAAATTTGATTGAGGGTCAAAAGGCCCAAAGATAAGTAGGGATCCAAAATTTTATAACAATATGGTCCCCTAGAGGGGAGATGTGGCTTCTTTTGTAGTCAGAAATCTCACTGACTTAAGCATTGTCCCCACTTAGGAAACCAGGCTTCATCAGTTCGAGTGCACAGAATTATTTTTTCTCCAATCATCGCAAAAGGTGGTCTTTTCCTGTTAATCTATCGTTCTTCCTCTTGTTTCTAGCAATGAAATGACCTTTCAGAGACATCTTTCAAAGATGTGATTTAAGATGTGATTCGGTACAAAATGCAAAAGGCCTCCTTGCTACCTCTCCTCCGAGCGTGATTTGTTTTTGTCGTGGACTGATCTTGAATTGGAAATAAATACAGTGAAATCCACTTAGGTAGAACTTGCATAACTTGAATTTCTGGCTAAGCCAAATTAAGGCCATTTCGTTTTCACCGGGCTGCGGCGCCTCTGCAGTCCATGGGGGATGGGTGGCAGCAGTGGGTGGGCAGCCTGTCCTACGGATGCCCACCCACCTCCACGTACGGAGCATCCACCATTGGTGCCCGTTGCTCTCTGTGTGGGTGTTGGGTGGAGGTGGGTGGAACACGGGAGCACGCACCCCCACCCACCTGCTGCAGTGATCCCACGGATGCCGCACCATCCACCCGCATCCATGGGCGAGGGGGGTCCTCCATGCAAAAAGAGCCCAATTTGTTTTCCCCAGCAGTAGGTCTATAGGGATGTGTTGCTTCTTGATCCGAGTAAGTAGAACACTCACTCAAATTTCTCAGGTGTATACAGCATTCCCACCCAGCTAAAAAAAATCAGTGTATTGTTAAAATACTGTAGTATATACCCTCTCAGGGCAAGTCTTCATGTCAGGAAGACTGGAGTGGAGAAAGGCATTAGGGAATATACATTTTCTCCAGACATGCAGACACGCACTGACTGTCACCCAGGCAGAGTTCTGTGTGTGAAGTCTCTAAGTTCTGACTTCGGGAGTTTCAAATGGATTGTAAGGGGAGTGAGCACCAGGTTTCCCTTTCTCCAGCCCAACCGAGACTCGTAGAGTCAGAACTGACAGAATTATATACACACACATACACGCACAGCTCTGCCTTGCTGCTTGCCCTGGCTCTCAGCTTCTGAAGGGAGAAAAGGAGACTGGAAATGGAGAAACCAGGTGTTTGGATTAAATTACTGATTCAGATCCATTACAGATTTGGCTCTGTAATTTCTAGATTTAATTACGGATTCAGATTATGGGTTCGTATTTAAATTCATAAAATTAAAAAATAATTTGAAATTTAAAAATAAACCATTGTGCACATGCAAAATGACCACCAGGCAGTTCTGTACATGCGCAGCCCTTTTCCCAAATGGTGGCGGCAGCATCACCATCGGTTTGGAAAAGGGCAGCTGGTTGTGAATGCACAAATGGCCACTGAACATGTGCAGACCAGCTACCCTTTTCCAAAATGGCAGCAACGTTGCTGCCACCATTTCGAAAAGGGCTGTGCATGCGCAGAATGGCCCCACAGCCATTTAAAACATTTTAAATGTTTGGTTGTTTTAATTTATTTTTTAAAATTTTAAATCTGGATCTGTTGTCTGAATCCGTAATGGCACAGCCTTGTATGGAGTCTGTAACTACCCATTACGGGAAGAATGCCCATCCCTAGAAACCAGATACTAACATAGGCTATTTTTACATGGACACCCCGCTCTCCCCCGCTCGGTGTTCGTCCGTGTGAACACCGAGCAGGATGGGTGGGGGTGCATGCGTGAAAACCAGAGGAGGCTCCATGGGTAGAAATGGGTGGAAGTGGGTGGGTGTCCGTGTAAAGGGACACCCACCCACCTCTACCCACCACGCCAAAACCCCCATTACACACACACACACACACACACCCATGTGTGTAAATGGCCTTAATTTGAGCATCCATTTCCTGCACTTTCAGGTCCATTTGCTTAGTAGAATTTCTGTCAATCTTTTTTATATAGGCAGAAAAACCCAACTTAAGTAGACTTCACTGTAAAATACTATTTTTCTTCTTTTTTTCCCTTTTCAAGAGGGAAGGACTACTTACTGAGGAACGTACTATCCCACTTGTCTCTCTTCATACCTCCTGTACAACTCTACCCCTCCCCCCTCCAATCTTGGATCCTTTTCACATGAGACACACCCACCCATTTCCACCCACCTTCACCCACTCTGGCCCACGGCGGTAAAAAGGGCCGTGGTCTCCTTTCTAGCACAAAGCACAGGTGATCTCATACCCATTTATTTATTCTTCTCTCTGACCTTCATCTGGTGTTATGAAATCCTTGCACAGTCTTTCTTTGCTTTCTTTGGTTGACAGTAAACTGCTTTACAAGTTAAGCACCATGAAAGGCTATAAAGGCTTGGTGCTTAGACCGTGTCGACAGTTACAGAAACCACAATCCTAAAACTAAGGAAGCCAGGCACCCATATGCTAATTCAGTTAAAAACTAGATTGAATTCTGACAGATGATCTTCAGGACATATAGGAGGACGAGGATAGCCAGCATTGGCCTGGTGAGTTCCTCAGGCAGCAGGTCAGTGGCCAGGCAAGTTTGTTTTCTAAAGCTGTTAGGCACAATTGCTCTTTGATGCAGTTACAAAAAATCCAAGCCCCCCAGATTGTTGCAGATCTGAAACAGATGTGCCTTTTTAAAAAAGCCTGGTGTTCAGATCTAGACAAGAGCGGCTGGAAACCAGTCAGAAAATGCAGATATGATATTTTATTTTCCAGTTTTTAAGCATATTTCACTCTCCCTTGCTAGGATAGCTGCTTATTAAAGTGAGTTTCTTAACGTATGAGCCACTCATTGGGTACCCTGTTGCTGTATTAGTCTTCTTCGTGGCCAGAGACCGAGTTAAAGGCTCTTCATTGTTTAGGCCAGTAGTAGGAAAGCTTCCAAGGCAAGTCTTTGTGGTCATAGATTCCTGCATAAACTACATCCTACTAGAGTCTGCTGACTTGGAAAATGCTGAAATAGCTTCCCTCATTCTTTCTGCTGCGTGGAAGCTTGGGGAGCTATCCACGCGTTAGCCATCATCTTGAGCCAGATGCACCAGCCAGAATTGTGAGAATCCTCTCCTCCTATGGAGCTGTTGGTTTTCCCTCGCTATACTTGATGATGCCGCTTGTGCTCTTTAACCTAGACAACAACTCATACAGTCGCTTTCCAAGGTGACTATGGTGACTTCTGCCAAGCCGGAAGGCTCCGAATACTTGGCTTTTCACCTAATAGCAAAGAATTTACTCAGGTGTCTAAATGACGTTTACTCAGTTTTATTACATTCCTTTTCCACATACACATGGTATTCATAATCATAATGAATTCCTTTCCCATGCGAATTTTCACTTAGCACTTTCCATTCAAGCATCTGGACACAATGTGCAAATTACTACAAAAGTAAAGTTGATGATAATATCCCCATTTTATAGAAGAGAAAGTCAAGGCACAGAAGGACTAAAAGAAGGCCAACTCATATTCTGTTGAAGCCAATGGTTTTTGAGAGTTGGTGCTATGTAACCTCAATTCCTTAAAAATTCACTTAGAAAAAATCTTTCATCCTCTCAAAAAATTAGTATATTGAACTAAATGACTTCAGAATTGCTTAGAGAATTAAATCATCATTTTTCAGACAACTCTGATTATAATTATTTTACTTATGTGATGATCCAAACTCTATGAACCTTGTTTCAAATACATTGCTAGTTATCAAGCAGAGAGAACTTTTGGAAAATTTAAAGCATAGTTTGGGTACTAGTTTTATTGTTGTTGTTTGCCTGTTGTTTTTAATCTTTTAAGCATTTTTGTAACTTTGGCTTTTTCTTTTCTTATTAGTCAAACTGTAACCCCTTCAGAATGGTTGTCTTTTGTTTCTTTGGTGTGTCCGATCACCATTAAAATTACTCTGAGATTATAACTACTCATAATTATAGATTATAACTAATTGAATTTCTGCTGAGAGATATACAAATTCAGAGTCAGATGTTGTTTTGATGCTGATTAAACAGTTTGATTCGTACAAACTCTAGAAGGGTACAAGACTGAGTGCATGTACGCATGCAAAATAGCAATTAACCCACTAAGCAGCTAGGCTTTCTAAGAAGTGTTACTTTTATTTTCGTAGCATAAGTTTTTCAGGTTTCTGCTCAACTGATCTGGTAGGCAAGATTGGTTATCAAGCAAAGTCAACTGGAAAATGTTATACCTCTTGTTAACCTTTGCAGTTGTGCAAACTAGTACTGGTTATTATTGTCCAAACTCCTGTAGCAGGGCCAAACTCTGACTGTTTATGAGGTTCAGAAACGATAGTTTCTCCTCTCACCCTGCATCTCTCACTAGTAACACAGGTTATGGACTATTTGTGAACTGTAAGCCGCCTCGAGCTGCCTGTGGCAGGAGGGGCAGGGTAGCAAAATTTTAAAAATAAAATAAAAAATAAATAAATTTGGGTCATTCTTTCCTCAAAAATATCTGGAATCAGTCAGTAACATCCAGAATAGCCCAGGTATATCCTGAAGGTCACCTTCCACAGTATTTTGAAGAAATTCTTAGTTGTCAATGAAATACTTCCCTGAAAGACCTTTAGTTTCTCTTCATAACTGAGTTAGCTCTTCTATTAACCAAAGGGTTAATTCTGTTCTTATATACGTGCATGGATTCGACTGTCTTAATTTGGCTACAGGAAATAAATTGAGGCTCTGGTTCCTCTGAAGTCCTCTTCTAGAAAAGACACTTAGGATATGGATTTAAAGTTGTTGGCAGCTGTTTGCCTCCGATACAGCCCCGTTCTCTTGTGTTTGATGTTTTGTTAAACTCCTAACTGGTGGTGATTTAATGCAGGCTTCTCCACCTTCGTCCTCCCGAAAATGACATGGTGTGGCTTAAAGTGTTCTGTAACTATCCATATTCCTGCATGAAACAGAAATGACTCCCCCACAGAGTAAGCTGCTTTCTTAAACTAATTTAACTTTCGCTTTGTAACCTCTTCATTCAAAACTTCTGTTGTAAATAGCAATGTGTAATCGGCACTATATGTAAAACGTAGTTTGGGATCATCTGGACGTAATCTTGGTCCCGCTTTATCTTTGGTGTGGTATGCCTCCATTGCAAGGTCTTTTGCCAGATTAAACATTATCACGTTGAACTCCATTCATCAGGGTGTTTAATTACTGTGACAGCTTTTCAGATGTCCTTGATGTGCAGTGGCTAGTGTACCCTCTTTCCTCTCTTAGCATGAACTTGCTGTCTGTAGAAAGGGAAAGATAGAACCTGTCTTTATTATCCAGTTACAGTCTCTTATATTTGAACATCACAGAGAACTTGCATTTTGTCCAGATTAAAGAGGGGTCTGGATATGGCAAGTTCTAAAGCATGTCTGGGATAAGGAAAGATCTGAGTTTGGGGTGGTGGTATGGGTGCTGACTATTATTGTCAGGCATGCTGAATAATGAGAGGCCGCTTCATCCAGTGGATAAAACATAGGACCCGGATTCAAGAACTCCTGGTTCATAGGTGACTCGGGGGGTGGGAGGCACATGGCCCCTAGATTTTTGGAACATGGCCCCTATAGAGTGTTGTCCCCCCCCCCCCCCACCACACACACACACACACTATTGACAGTTACCAGTCACCTATGCCCTGGTTTTTAATAATTCTGCCTTTGCTGCTCTCTCATATGTTGGGTCTTGCACTACTCAGCCATTTCAGATGTGTTTCACTGATGCTGGCTGCTGTGGTTTTTGGATTCCCAGTCCCAAAGCTTGAAAACTTTATCCTTTTCCCTCATCTTTGCTATTTGTGATTAACAAGGGGCTAAAAATGCTAAATCCTATAGGGGATGAATGGGCCAATAGCTATGTGATGTGATAATATGAAGTCCTGTGTATATTACTGTTCTTACTATGATGCTTTGGACGTGACTGAATCTTTTCTTAATGTCCTGAAATGTTGTTTTCTGGTTTAGCATTCCATTAATCTGTGTACTAACCTCACACACATGATGTTGTCTTCAGTATGGCCATCTTTCAGGCGGCTGCCAACTTGTTACATACCCAACCTGATGAGGTCCAGCTGCTGCTGGCTTTCAGATGGGGCATCTCTATGCACACTCTGCAAAAAGGATTTACCTCATTAATGTAGCCTCCTCGGGAATGACTTGGTATGCTGACTGGCCTGTTGCTTCACTTGAGCTTTGGGGGCAAAGGATACTCGTTTTTTGGCTTCTTATAGCAGCACCATGTGCACAGAAATCAGAAGATGACAAATGTGACACTTGACCCTGGGAAAGAAACACACACAGATGGAAGCCCCTTAAGTTCAACCCACTGAGACTGGAATAGGGGCCAGCAGGGGCTGTGATTCTATTCCAGCCAGCAATTGTGAGAGTTTGAAAACTTGGCTTCTGTCTTGCAGATTCCCTACCCCCCCTTTTGCAGGAAAGATACATGGTTCCTGTGTTCCTTTCCAATGTAGAGTCTCCTTGGATCACTCATAAACTGCTTGTAAGTTTTCCTCTCCTTGTCATGTGTGACTAATCTGGCTTCTTGCCTGGACTCTGTCTGTACTGTGGAGCTGGGATAGGGCGGAGGGGGGATTCTGAAATTGCTGCTTGCCAGGCGCAGTCTTGAGGAGGAAGCAGTACTGCTCTCGCAACCCCTTGAAGCTTGGGAGCAAAGGAGCAGTCATTCTGCAGAATAGTCCTTCTGACTTTGGTGTGTTGTCTCTGCCTTTTTTTATTGCTTTGCCTCATTAAAAGTTTAACGGGGCTATGCAGATAATGAATGGAACACCCACTGGAGCCCTCTTCAGGAATTGCTGATGCTCTGCTCAGGATGAGAGAGTCTGTTATTTTCCATTAGTTTTCCTCTGTATTAATGTTGCTTGCACAGCAGGGAGCTCCAGTCCCCAAACAGCCTCTCCCTGTAATCATTTATTCCAAACCAAGCATGCCAAAAGTTTTCTCGCCTTTCTTAAGGAATGAGAGTCTGTGGTTGGTCTAAAGCCCTTTTTAAAACAGGTGTACGGGGGTTGGGGGTGGGTGGGTCGTTGTTCATGCCGGTGTGTGCGGTGGGGGAGGGGAGGTGTAGACGGGTGTGCACCCACCTCCACTCATCTACACACACGGAGCAATCGCTGTTTTCACCAGTTCCATGCGTGTGCGATGGGTAAAGGTAGGTGTGCATGTGTGTTCATGGGAGCACGCACGCTGTCCCACCCACCTGCTGCGACATGTGCATGAGACCCACCTATGCATGAACACCCAGGCCCTTTTTTGACGGGCCATGCGGGGGCGGTCAGTGTGTGCGCCGGTGAGTGGAGGGAGGGTGTAGATGGGTGCACACCGATCTCTACCCATCTCCACACATGGAGCAACTGCCGCTTTTGCCGGTTGCTCCACATATGGGTGATGGGTGGAGGTGGGTGTGCATGCGTGTTCATCAGGAACGCATATGCACGCACACTCACCCGCTGCAGCTTTTACATGAGACACATCCAATTATGAACACTCAGATTTCTGGATGTTTATGCGTGGGGGTGTGTCATGTAAAAAGGGCCCCAGTTTTCTGGGTGTTCATGCTTGGGTGCCGCCCATGTAAAAAGGGCCTAAGAGAAGATGTAAGATTTTATCTGATTCCATCATTTTGAGTCTGAAGTTTCCTTCCCATACCCCTTAGCAGTCATGATAGACCCATTTTGTACCCAGTAGGATGAGCTGATTTGCTCCCCGCATGCTTCTCATTTCCATGTGTTCTCCCAAGGGCTGGCAACATGGATCAGCTGCCAAGGGACGATATGCATCACACACTCCAGTGGGACACATGTCCTTGGATTCAGAAACTTTCCACGATGGCATCCATTCTCAAAGCAGAAAATATTCCATTCTTAAAGCACTCATGAAAACTACTGCCCACTAGAGACTGAGAATGTCCCTTCATATGATCCTCTAGGGAACCCAGACCAAAACCCAATGTATTCTTGTAGCTGAAATTGCTCTGGCCTAGCATACGGATTATTTTTTGCAGTCTTGAAATATTCTGCCACAGTAAGTTAATTAATTTATTTATTTAAAATGTATATCCTGCCCCTCCTGCCCATAGGGCAGCCCGGGGCGGTGAACAACAATCAATAAAACAATTAAAAAAATTAAAAAATACAATATGCGGGGAACCCACCCCTCGCCAAAAGTCTGACGGAACAGCCAGGTCTTACATACACTCCGAAATAGCAGGAGAGTGGGAGCCAACTGAGCCTCCTCCGGGAGTGAATTCCACAGCATTCCGGGGTGGCCACTGAAAAGATCTAACATTGGTGGCCACCTGCCTCGCCTGGGGAACCTCCAAAAAGGCTCCCACGGACGATCTCAAGGGTCGCACGGGCACATGGGGAGTGAGGCGGTCCCGCAGATAGTCAGGGCCTAGTTCGTGAAGGGCTTTAAAGGTTAAAACCAGCACCTTGAACCTGGCCTGGTGCTTTATAGGCAGCCAGTGCAGAGCCCGGAGCAAGTGGAATCCTTTTATCCTAAGACTGAGTGAAACAAAGGAAGTAGGCATGTAGCCATCTTGGAAACCCCCGTAAAATATGCTTGGAATTTAGAGACTGCCTTGGTGCAAGCACGCTGGTCTTTATTTTTACCCACACCAATAATACTATGCAAGTTCTAGAGTACCTTTAATCAACTATACTCAAAGGCTGCAATCCACCAAGCAGGGCTTCTCCAGAGTAGGAGGTTGGTGGATTGTGGCCAAGATGTGTTACAAATAACTTTGGAAACCTCACAGCACCACTAGATATCAGTATTTATTTTACAGGTGGTTAAACTTGGACACAGACACTTTAATGTGAGTGTTGCCCAAAGTCACACAGCAAGGTTTTTTTGGTCAGAACTAGAACCTGGGAGTCCTGCCTGTGCTAAATAATAAGCCATGTGCCCTCTGGTAGCAGAATTTCCTCTATATGGTTGGATAATGCTTAATTTAAAATGCCAGGAGTGTTGTTCTGTTCTTTTTATTCCTGTATGTCTGCTAACAATTGTTCCACTTGAACCATGTGCATGCTTGCTTAATTGATAAGAATTGTCAGCTAAGAGGGCTCCCACCTTGAATGTAGGCAGTACGGAAACATAAAATGTTATTTTACTGATGCATGTAATGAAATCAGCTACATTATTCAGTGCACAAAAACTGCATTCACACAACCCTCTTTTACAGCCCAATCCTCCAGCAGGATAGCATCTGTGTGAGCAGATAGTGTGGTTGCTTTGGCCAGACTCACATCTTGGCTAATGAAGAGCCATTGTACCCTAGTGGATAAGGTGTTAGATTTGGACCTAGGTGATCAGGGTTTAAATCCTTGTCTTAGCTATGAACTCGCTGAGTGACCTTGGGTAAGACACTATCTCCCAGCCTCAGTTCCTCATCTGTAAAATGGAAATAATAATGACCTCCTTCACAGGGTTGATGCTAGGGTGAACTAGATAAGGATTGTAAAGCATTTTAAATACTCGAAGTGCTACATAAATTATTCATAACAATAATTGCTAGTCCAGGTGCAAGCACATAAAATTGTGTAGATTCACCACGACTTCGATGCCACGCTTGGTACAATAGGGGAATGATAAGAACCATAAGTAGTGCCACACTGAGTCAGACCAATGGCCCATCAAGCCCAGCATCCTGTCCTCAGACATTGGCCAATCTCGATCGCATGGGAGAAGAACTAACAGTCACAATGGGCAATCCATTCCCCATTGTTCACTCCCAGCTCCCGACAGTAAGAAGTTCATCCCGTTAGCTTCTTGGTTAATAGCCGTTAATGGACCTACTCTCCAAGAACGTATCCAGTCCTTTTTAAAACCCAGCTATATTACTGGCCCTGACAACGTCCTCTGGTAACAAATTTGTTAAGTTAATTATGCATTGAGTGAAAAAGTACTTCCTTTTATTTGTTTTAAATCTGCCAGCAGCTAGTTTCATGGAGCGGCCCCTAGTTCTAGTACTATTTGAGAGGGTAAATAACCGTTCCCTATCTACTCGTTCCACACCACTCAGGATTGTATAAACTAGGCACGGGAAAACCGGTAAATCCGGAATCCGATAATGCCGGTACCGGGCGTACCGGCATTATCGGATTTGACCTGGTAAATCCGGTCCGGTTACCGGATTCCGGGTACCGGATTTTTTTACATTGCAGCCATTTAAAAATGGCTGCAATGTAAAAGCCCCACCAAAAAAGTAAAAAAAAAAAACCCTCCCCGAGTCCAGGCTGCGCGGGTGGAAGGGGGGACACCCCCCACCCACCCTGCCCAGCCTGGATTTTTGTTTAAAAAAAGACTCAGAGGCGAGCCCACCCCC
>QEPC01003665.1:342228-472742 GCA_003113815.1 Sphenodon punctatus
TTTTGGCTCCAATAGCCTCCTTCACCTCACCATTTAGCCACACAGGCAGATGTATGGTCCTCTTCCAACCTTTTTTAATTTGTGGAATACATTTAATCTGAGCTTTCAAGATGGTGTTTTTAAATAGTCTCCATACTGCCTGTAGATATTTAATTCTTGCAACTGCTCCTTTAAACTTCCCTCTAACTAGTTTCCTCATTTTTACATAGTTCCCCTTTCTAAAGTTATATGTTACCGCAGTGGGTTTTATTTGGCATTTCCCTCCTGTGAGTATGTAAAATTTGATTATATTATCACTATTGCCCAGCAGCTCCAACACCGTTACCCCGTGCACTAAATCCTGTACTCTACTTAGGACTAGATCCAAGTGGCTCCTTCTCTTGTTGGTTCTAAGACAAGCTGCTCCAGGAAGCAGTCATTTATGACATCTAGAAATTTTATCTGTGCATCCTGCCCCGAGGAGACATTCACCCAGTCAATAGGAGGGTAATTGAAATCTTCCATTATTACTGTGTTTCCAACTTTAGTAGCCTGTCTAATCTTCCTTAGCATTTCACAGTCAGTCTCACTGTTGTGGTCAGGAGGACGATAGTATAGGCTGACCGCTATACACTTCCCCGTTATACATGGGATTTCTATCCTCAGAGATTCCAGCGTACTGTTTGCTTCCTTTACAGTATTAATTCTGCTTGCCTCAATGTTGTCTCTTACATATAGCACCACCCCACCACCAGCTCGATCTACTCTGTCATTTCGATATATTTTGCATCCTGGTAATACTGTGTCCCATTGGTTGTCATCATCCCACCAGGTCTCTGAGATTCCTATTATGTCTATATCCTCATTTAACGCTATACACTCAGTCTCCCATCTTCCTTTTTAGACTTCTAGCATTTGTATATAGACATTTAAATGTATCCTTTTTATTTTTAATCTGTTTATTGTAAGTAACTGTTTTAGTTATCAGAGGTTATGGAAGCCCCGCCCTGTCTGGTTTCATGGGATCAATTTCAGTGGGTGTCATCCGCTGTTGTGGAGGATGATTTGGGGGTAGTCAGGGCCACCTCTTGCGGACTGGACTCATGCCCGTCCTGGCTGGTCAAAGCCAGGTGGGAGACGCTTGGTTCATTGCTGGTGGGGGTGGTCAGTGCCTCCCTTCGGGAGGGCAGAGTGCCAGGCTGCATCAATGAGGCAGTGGTGCGACCTCTGCTCAAGAAACCATCACTTGACATTGACACCCTCGCTCGCTATCAGCCAGTCCCTAACCTTCCCTTTTTAGGGAAGGTTATTGAATGGGTTGTGGCTCAGCAGCTGCAGGGGTATCTGGACCACATCAGTTTTCTAGATCCCTCACAGTCTGGGTTTCATCTGGGCTATGGCACTGAGACTACACTTGTGGCTTTGGTCAATGACCTCCATTGAGAATTGGACCAGGGTCGGTTGACCATGTTGATTTTGTTAGATCTGTCGGCTGCTTTTGATACTGTTGACCACAAAATGTTGGTGACTCACTTGTGGAGCTAAGCTGTGGTGGGAGGGATTGTTCTTGAATGGTTCCATTCCTTCCTGGCCAGGAGATCTCTGCGTGTGGTACTCGGGGATTGTTCTTCATCCCCCTGAGACCTCTTGCGTGGAGTCCCACAAGGTTCTATTATGTTCCCTCTCCTGTTCAATGTGATCCCATGAAACCAGATAGGGTGGGGCTTCCATAACCTCCGGTAACTCGCCACTGGGTGAGGTTGTGAGATAGTTTGGTGTTCAGTGTCATTAATATGCTGATGACACCCAACTCTACCTATCTTTTTCCACCGACCCAGACCCGGCACTCTCTGTGTCTAGCAGCTGTGGGGGACTGGATGAGGGTGAGCCGACTGAGCTGAATCCCGACAAGATGGAGGTGATGCTAGTGGGTAAGATGTGGGTGTGGCATCCCCTGTTATTGATGGGGTTCGTCCCCCACTGGTCCCCCAGATTCATAGTCTGGGAGTGCTCCTTGATTCACAGCTCTGCCTGGATGTCCAGGTGGAGGCTGTGGTGAGGAACGTGTTTCACCAGTTACTAGGGGCGGGCCCGGCACCGGTACCGGTACACCGGATTTTACCGGTTACCGGTTTTACAAAAACCGGATTCCCGGATTTAATCCGGTGTACCGGTACCGGATTTATTGCATTGGTTTCAATGGGGCGCTGTGTCCCCATTGAAACCAATGCAATCAATTAAAATTAATTCCCTCCCCCTCCCAGGCTGCGCGGGTGGAAGGGGGGACACCCCCCACCCACCCTGCCCAGCCTGGCTTTTTGTTGTAAAAGATAGAACAGCAACAGAGTGAGACCCCGAGGCGAGCCCCCCCCCCAGCACCAGCGGCCGCGGCGTCCCCGCAGCCGCAGGTAAGTATGACCCGATCCCTGGGGGGGGTGGGGGTGTTTAACACCCCCACCCCCCCCAGGGATCACCCCTACAGCGCGCTTGCCGCTTACCTTGGGGAGCTCCGGCGGCGGCGGGCGGCCCGGCGGCTTCAGCGCCGGCTGTGGCTGCCGGCGTCAGGACGCTGTAGGCCTTCCGGTGCACTTCCGGGTTTCACCGGAAGGCCTAGAACGTCCTGAAGCCGGCAGCCACAGCCGGCGCTGAAGCCGCCGGGCCGCCCGCCGCCGCCGGAGCTCCCCAAGGTAAGCGGCAAGCGCGCTGTAGGGGTGATCCCTGGGGGGGGTGGGGGTGTTAAACACCCCCACCCCCCCCAGGGATCGGGTCATACTTACCTGCGGCTGCGGGGACGCCGCGGCCGCTGGTGCCTGGGGGGGGGCTCGCCTCGGGGTCTCACTCTGTTGCATCTATCTTTTACAACAAAAAGCCAGGCTGGGCAGGGTGGGTGGGGGGTGTCCCCCCTTCCACCCGCGCAGCCTGGACTCGGGGAGGGTTTTTTTTAAAAAAAACTGTTTGGCTGGGGCTTTAATTTTTTTTACATTGCAGCCATTTAAAAATGGCCGCAATGTAAAAAAACCGGAACACTGAAATCCGGTACCGGGCCGGAATACCGGGGCCGAATCCGATAATGCCGGTACGCCCGATACCGGCATTATCGGATACCGGATTGTGCCGGTTTCCCGCCCCTACCAGTTACATCTGGTGCGGTGGCTTCAGCCATACGTCTTGGACTCAGACCTGGCCACTATCATCCATACTTTCATCACCTTAAGACTGGACTATTGTAACTCATTCTACATGGGGCTGCCCATGGTGATGGTTCGGAGGCTGCAGCTGGTGCTGAACGTGGCAGGACGGGCCACTGTGAGCACATTACGCCAGTGCTCCATGCTCTGCACTGACTGCCTATAGTCTTGTGGGCCCGATTCAAGGTGTTGGTGCTTACCTATAAAGCCCTATACAGCCTCGACCCTACCTACCTGCGGGACTGCCTCACTCCCCGGGCTCTGGATTGGCCCTTGCGGTCTGCCAGGAATGCCCTTCTTGAAGTCCCTTGGGTATCCCGGAGAGCGACTGTGGATAGGGCATTCTCGGCGGCCACACCTAGGCTGTGGCGCTCCCTTCCGGCAGAGACTCCAGTGGCCCTGGACCGCTCCTCTTTTTGGAGACAATGCAAGACCTGGCTCTTCCACCAGGCCTTTGGTGAGGGAGATGGGGAAGGGTGGGGGGTTTGGGTTGTGTGGGGGGTTGTATGTTTTCTTTGACGTTCCCCCATTGGGAGTGAAGGTTTTATTATGTTTTATTTTTATTCTATATTTATTGTATTTATACTGTTGTATTTTTTTAATTTTATTTTTATGAATTGTTAGCAGCCCCAAGCTGCTTTGCCGAAGGGATGGGGTATAAATTGTATAAAATAAGTAAATAAAATAAAACTGCTGAAGACTCCTGTTGCCCAAGTGACCGTTGGCCCAAACCCACAATCTTAGTGCTGTGTAGAACTCTTACCATTCAGAGAACATGGGATCCTCAAGGGGACCGAGGACTGGTTACAGTTCCACACAACATTCTAGGGGGCTTTCTCACTACGTTCTCCGCAGAGGAGAAGCACCTCACAACTAAGCCCATGCTGGCTTCCCCTTGGAGGGGCCATGGTGAGTAAGAATTGTGAAAAGAAGAACTGTGGGACAATCAAACCAGCACAAGCCAATCTTGACAGTGTGAGCTTCATTGCATATATTTGGTTGTGCCACAAACCTCCTTATTGCAGCCCCCATCACCCCTACAGGGGAACAGGCTACACTGCTGCCCTGTTGTATTGAGAAAACACCCTCAAAATGGGGGGTTGGGCAAGTACCCACTCTAAAATAAACTTTGTTCAAATCCAACAGGCTGTGCTCATAGAGGGTAAAAACAGACAACACTGTGGCTCGCTATGGCCTGTGTTTTCACTCTGGCCTGTGAGCCAACAGCACGTTTGTACAGGGCCTGCCATATGTTTGCCCCAGATTGCTCCAGAGTGTGTCGGAGTCTAGTCTGGGCTAGGCTCTGCCCAGTTGGGCCAAAGCAGGCCACATCAGGGCTGCACGATTTTTTCCAGGCTGGTTGGCCAGCCCAGGCCAGATCCACCATGACAAGCAGTCATGATTGGCATCATTGGCCTCCATGGCTACCAGTCATGGCGGGGTGCTGGGTGCAGCGTGGGGGTAGGGCCAGCTGGCCACACGTATCCATTCTTCGTGCTCCTAGGCTGTGTGACCAGTAGAGTGCACGTTTGTTGTGTGCCCCAACTCGGGCCAGACCATGTCCACCACAACTGCCTGACCTGGGTTGGATCAGGTGGCAGCCGGCCGGCCATCATGTTTGTGTACCCATTGTGTACCAAGCAGGGAAACCACTTCCTAATGTCTTTGGGTGCCAGATTTCATGGGGGCTAGGCTAGGCATATTCCAGCCAAGAAGAGCTCAAAATTGGAATTGGTTGGGATAAGAGTCTGAGAGGGGTAGAGCAGAAGGAGTTAAAAATGTCAGGTCGTCTTTATTCGTTCTTAGTGGAACAGTGCTGCTGTTTGTTAATTCCCAGTTCAAGTCATGATAAATCTAGTCTAATAGTATTTTAATTCACCCTGGCACCTAACAGTGCATTTCCTGTTGTCTCATTATGACCTATATTAGGAAAGAGTGGAGTGGGAGCCAGAATAAAGATTTGGCTTTACACTGGAAATATCATTGGGGTTTGATCTTTTGGCTAAATTAGTAACTCAGAAAACTGCAGTGTGGAACTTCAGCCCTTGCCAATGAAGAACAATTGTAAATTCTAATTACAATTTATAATTTATAATTATAATTTAAATTATTTATTTCTATCTAAATTCTAGTAAAGAAAGGACAGGCAAGCCCCAGCATAACTATACAGTATAGGTATTAGTAGCAACATGTTTCTCAAAATTTGTTTTTATATAGAGGTGCTTATCTCCAAGTAACTATTGTTTTAATATGAGAACATACCTGCAAGGATTTAATATAATTTTATGCAGTCAGCCTGAGAGCTTGCATGTCAGGAACACAAGATCTTTTTTTGTCTCACTGCAACATGAGGAAATCTTACACCTTTTTTATGCAAAAGAGTAAAGAGTATTGGCACTAAAAGCTGCTTATGGTTCTGGACTCAGACATCAAGGGTGAAATCCTGACTCCACTAAAGACATGTAGGTTTTGCCATTGACTTCTAAGGAGCCAGGGTTTCACCCCATTATGCCAGAGAAGGAGAATCCTTAGACTGTTAACAGTTGGGTCGTTGGAAGGATTGAACTTCCCTATGTATTCCCAAATCATGTATGCAAAAACTCCTGCAAGTCAAAAGAAGGTATGACTTATTTTGAAGGAGAAGGAGTCCTTCACGCTTCAGCCCCCATTTTATTTTCTGCCTACAACAAAGGTTTGGGTCACCTGCATTCTTCAGTCAGTAACCAGTAGGGATAGCGCTCTCTGGCTATTAGAACCACTGACACACAAACTAGAGGGGATTCTTAATTCAATTTATAGAAGAAGGTGTAATGTTCACTTGCCTCTCCCCCTGTAACTGTGCTTCCAGGCAAAGCACATTGCTTCTAAACTCCTTCCATTTTAGGGGCTCACACAAGACTAGAAACTGGAGAGCTAGTTAGCATGGGTTTTTGCAAACCTCACAAAACCCAAACAACATTTGGTTATCTGTGGTTTGGTAATCTGTAAATTTACTTGAGGTAAAGATAAGACGCAGATTACCACACTTTGGCCCTTTTTAATGGACCGCGGGTGTGAGGGGGATTGGTGGGGGGTGGGGGGGAAGACTGTGTACACCAGCGCACACTGATCTCCCCTGCATTCCCACGCATCCCCACTCACGGACCAATCACCGTTTTGGCCAGTTGCTCCGTGAGTGGGTGATGGGTGAAGGTGGGTGTGCATGCGTGACCCTTTTCACACGAGACGCCCCCCACCCATCTCTACCCATGGGTGGAGATGCGTGGGGGATGGGTCGGGGTGCGTGTGCACTCCTGCGCTACACCCACCTCCACCCATGGCGCAATGGGCTCCAATACCCGACGCTCCGTGGGTGGAGATGGGTGTGGGCCCATGGGAACGGGCGCACACCCACATCCACCCACCCACCGCAGTCCGTTTATGAAGGGCCCATGTTTCACGGGAGCACGCACATCCATCTGCCACGGCATTCACATGGGCGGCACCCACTCATGCCCATGCAGCGGATCTACGTGGGCATGAGTGGGCCCGTTTTGTGTAAAAACAAAAGGGCCTTTGTTTGAATTTTGTTCAAAATTGTAGGAGTGACCAGACTTGCACAGGCTTGGTTATGGGTAATCCGGACAGGTACACCCAACATGGAAATTAAAGTTCATTACATTAAATGGTTTTAATAAATCAATCAAATGTTTTAATATGAAAAGATATTTTCATGGGGAAAATAGCCCTTTCCTGTTTCTCATGAGTTAGAAGATAAATGCCATGAAAAGACAGAATAGCAATTTTGCAATAGCCACCTTTTAACATTTCTGGGTTTTTAAAAAATCACTTTGTCGTTTCCCCCCATGTTACTTAGAAGTTGTATTTGTTTTTACTCCTGTTTAAACTGCAGCTTCATATTTTCTTTCCATCTTCTTCCTTTTCATTCACATCCATTTCCAGCCTTGAAAAAAGAGGAAGAGAGAGCAAAATTTCAGAGGGCCCATTGCAGAGCTCCGTCTTCAGATTCATGTTTTATGTCCTGTTCAGCATGAGTAGGATAAAACTGAGCGCTGGTGCCAACAATAACTCTCTCCAGTCGGGGGTGGGGGAGAGAAGATGGGGGAATAGCCGTGTACCACAGCATGGCTCTTTCAGTCGAAGTTCTCGTGTAGAACCTTCTTGGAACAATGAAAAAGCTGTGCTGTAACTGTAAGCACTTTGCTGGTCATAAGGTCACGGCTGCATTGAAATCCCAGAAGCAAGCAGCTCATTTTCAAAAATAACCTATCTTCACTGTTCATTCAGTGAACGTTATTCAAAGATGAACAGCATAATCCTCTGGGTGGATAGTGCTGGGGATAGCTGTTAGTGCCAGCACAAAGTCCTATTGAAACGAATGGGACTTGTCAGTGTATTTTCAATCTGGATGATCATTTCCATATTCTCAAATTTTGCTTCTAGTGAAGTTTATTCAATCCACTTTTGGCAAAGGGGTGCTGCCTACAGCAGAACTTGGCTTGTAATAATTTTAAGTCAGGGTTTACTAAGGTTTCCTGTTTGCTTCTGTAAAAATTAGGAGCTTAATGCATAAATGGGCATATTTTATTAAGTCTGTAGGCATGCATTAATTAATTAGATTGTTGTAGGATGGCTGAAGATTGGTGAATAGAAAGTACTGGCAGGTCCTGTCTAACGCCATGGGTAGAGGCTGTTAAAGTTCCTCATGTATATCTTGCTAATGACACTCAATCCTAAACTGCTTAAAATCATCCAAACAAATTTCCTCTTGGAAAAATTACAAAACAAATGCTCAGTCCTAAGGTTTATAGTATCATGTGGAGCAGGTTTTTAGCTAGGGGCAAATTTTTGTGGCCAAGAACTTAACTCTGGAAGTCAGGCTCTAACGGAAATGCTGCAAGATCAGATCTACAGCAGAGTGCTGGGTGCAGTTTTCCTCCCACCTGGTCCCTGTGCTGTTTTGACCCCTGATCTCATTTAATTTTCTAATCAGTTGTGAAGATCCTGTCAATGGAACATACAGCCCCCATGAGAAATGCGTTCCTCTCCAATATGGAACTCGGTGCAAACCTCAATAGCAGAAGAATAGATCTTGTTAATGACTCCTACTTAGAAACTTTACAAGGAGTTGTATTGTGAAAGAGACTGGGTCATAGACATTGCCATCAACAAGGGAATTTGCCCTATGTGCATCCATCCTTACTGAATTCTTTGGGAGGGACCATGTCAGACAAATCATCAAGGCTGCTGTCTTCCTTTTCCTCATAATATTAGAGTCCAGACAAGTCACAATAGAACCCTCACAAATTCAACACTTTCAGAGTGGATAGTGGCACAAACTCACATTCTAACTTGTGTGACATCCTTAATGCTACTTATGTTCCTTGATAACCTCTTGTTCTTTGCCATCCGGGGCAGAGATTTTTTTTGTAAGAATCTGGCTACATCAAGTATCGGTGGTCGTGTGTGATCAGATTTGATTAACTTGGAGCAAGCTACAATCCCGGATTCATTATTTCCTGTTTCTGACTTCCTACCTCCAAGTAACCAGAGAGTGAGATCAGAGGGTCCCAGAGTACAGTTTCTTGCATACTGTTGTTGTATATTAGCTTACATAAGTAGTACCGTACTGAGTCAGACCAGTAGTTAATCGAGCCCAGCATCCTATCTCTGATAGTGAACACTCTTGATCGCTTTGGAGAAGTACCCCACAGTTCATAATGGAGTGGTTCATTCCCTGCTGTTCTCTCCCAGCTCTCAACAGTCAGAGGTTTCATCCCTGACCTACTTGACTAATAACCATTTACTAGTCTGTCTATGAATGTTCTCTCTATGAAGTACTCTCATACCCAGAATCAATGAGCACTTTGTAAGTTCCAATGAGACAGCTATCTTGTCACCACTGAGAGCACCTGTGGGCAGGCAGACCAGAGGGAATATCATCAGGAGAAGTAAGCCTTTTCTGCTAGGATGAGTCAACCCATCCTCCTCCTGCTCCCCACTTCCATAGTTTCCATATTCAACCTTCTGGCTTTTCTGTTTGCAGAAGTTGGTCTTTGGTGTAGAAACATTTAGCCCAGTAATTGCTAAATGTTTTTCTTGGGTGACCCAATTTTGAGGATTAAATATAATCCCAAGACAGCAACAAAGTCATGAAAAGTATGTCTAATACTAGTCAAGATCATGAGCCCATGGCAGAAGCCATGAAGTTGGTGTCCCGGCCCATAGTTTGCATCTCTGATCTATGCTTTGTGGACATCTTGGGCTGCTTTTCAACCTACAGGAAAAATTATTCTTTGAGTGCAGCCACATGATCTGCAAGGGTCCGATCCCGCACGGCCCTATGGTGTGCAAACACAGCTGCCACGCTGCAGGGCAAGCACAGGGAGCTGGGAAGATGGTTGTGGAAAGCTAAGCAGACCGGCTGCTGCCAGAGCTGCTGCCATGGCCAGGTCGGGCCACGGCACCAGCCACACGAGTGATCTCCTGACCAGCCTCCCCTCCCCAGACCTGACAGAGATCCCACCCCTGATCGTGATGTGGCTGTGCGTGACGGGCGATGGCACCCTCTGCTCAAGGCCCTGTAGTGGTGCTCCCCACATGGCAGGGCACGTGCAGTCTGGGCACACAAGTTGCTTCGCCTTGGGCAGCCATACCCCAGATGCGATGTGTCCTCAGAATTTTTCCGACGATGTGTTGCATAGCAGCCAGCTGCTCTCCCCACCCCAGGGAGGGGAAAACATCTGGTGGGCGATGGTCACACGATGCACTGCATCTGCCCAGAGCGGGGTAAGGCTACTCAAGGCGTGGTACCCTCCCCTCTCTGTCTTGTGTGGCTTCACCCTAACTTTAGTCACTTTAGTAAATACAGCTGTTTTTCTTGAGCTCATAAGCCATGTTACTTTTTTGAGACAGTGATAAAAATCTTACCTTTTGTTGAGACTGTTCAAATGTCTACTTAGTAGACATTTCAGTATCATTACTCTCAGTATCATTACTATCATTACTCTCAGTATCATTACTGAGCCACTTTTAACATTCCGGGTGACAGATGGTACATTGAAATCGTCTATTGCTCCCATGTCTTCATATTCCTTTAATTTCACCAGATGTTTCTGTGCTGTACAAAATTCTAGTCTCCTCAAGGATTAAAGATTTTACCATGTTATTTTGGAACCCTAGTGCTGCTGCTCATTCAGTTACCAATAAATGCCATCTTTAAATAATTATCCATACAGCACCAGCATGTTTGGGTAGAGTATATGTTCTATTTTTTAGTTACCTGCCCGAGGTTGTAGTATCCTATTTAAAAAACCTGACTTTCTTTCTCACATGCTAAACGTTCTCTTAAATTTTCACATTTTCACATCCTTTCCCAAAGCCAGCTTTCCAGATTTTATTATATTTTTGCCTTTAGGCAGCTCATGACAACTGCAACCTACTTTATTAGACAGGTTTATTTTATAGTATTTGCTCACTACTCATTTAAAAAAAAAGAAATGCCCAGTTTCAGCTGCTCTGGGATGTTGCATGCTACCGGTACTTGTCATGTCTTTTTTATTTATATATATACATTTTTTATCCCACTGCTCCTGCCCATAGTGTGGCAATAGAATATAGTGTTATTGATATCTTATGTTCTCCTGGCCTGGACAAAGGAAGCCAGACCTAACTTCGGTCAAGCAAAGGCAAAGAGCAGAGAGATGGTCCAGAACAGCCAGCAGGCCTGAGATTGTGATGGAATTCAAGCTGAGATGACTCAACATGTGGATAAGGCCCCATCAGCATACTAACAAAGGCATAGCCAGACAAGTATCTTCTCCTGGCACCGCCACACATGCTTAACAAAGTCTCCTGCTGAACAACTGGAGTTGACAAATGAAACCCATTGTGAACAGATAAGTGGGACATTTGCAACTCTGCTACTGACTTCCAGGCCAGGAAAAGAACAATCAAGGAAAGATACAGATGTTAATATGCTAAGGGCCCTTCCTCCCAGGAAGACGTTCTTCTGATATGCTAAAGAACTGTGTGATGTCACCATGACATGGCATCTGGCTATTACTGACCTGTACCTCAGAACTGTATAAAAGAACCTGGTCATACAACATGACTTTGGGTGAAGGCTAGTGGTCACCAGTTGGTGAATCACGTGGTTTCACTCCCTTCCAGACCTTGCACACACGGATCACAACTTGTCTTCGCTCGCCAGCAGCTCTACTCTCCAGCACCAAAGGGCCCTCTCTCAGTCTTTTCCCTGAATCAGCCTGCGTGCTTCCAGGATTTGGCCAGTCACAGGACACGTAAGATATCTTTATCTGGGGACTATCTGTATAATACTGTGTGTGTACTAGTATAATCCTGCCAAGAATAGAAAACCAAGGTGTGCCGTTCCAATAAAGTTTTGTTTTGTACCACATTGGAGTGGTGTTTTATGACAATCTCGATCCCAATAATTTATTAGTAACAATAGGGCAGTCAGGGGCGGCAAACAACAAGATAAAAGAATAAAACAATTTAAAAAGTTACAAATTCCTCATATGCAGAGAAAAACCACCACCCCTACCCCCCTCGCCGAAAGCCTGGTGGAACAGCCAGGTCTTACATATACGTCGAAATGACAAGGAGAGTGGGGGCCAACCGAGCCTCCTCCGGGAGCGAGTTCTACAGCACGGGGGCAGCCACCGAAAAAGATCTAGCATCGGTGGCCACCCGTCTCGCCCAGGGAACCTCCAAAAAGTCCACCACGGACGATCTCAGGGGTCACACAGGCACATGGGGAGTGAGGCGATCCTGCAGATAGGCAGGGCTCAGGCTGTGAAGGGCTTTAAAGGTTAAAACCAGCACCTTGAACCTAGCCCGGTGCTTTATAGGCAGCCAGTGCAGAGCCCGGAACACAGGTGTCATGTGCTTCCTACGGCCCGCCCCAGTAAGGAGACGGACCGTGGCATTCTGCACCAGCTGCAGCCTCTGGACCAACTTCTCGGGCAGCCCCACATAGAGCACATTGCAGTAATCTAGTCTTGAGGTGATAAAGGCATGGATGACAATGGAGAGGTCAGAGTCTGAGAGAGATGGCCGAAGCCACCGGACAAGATGTAACTGCCGAAACGCACTCCCCGCCAGAGCCACAGCCACAACCTGATATTCCAAGCTGAGTCGTGAATCGAGGAGCACACCCAGACTCCGCACTTGAGAGACCATGGGAGGGCGAACCCCCGCCAACAAGAAGAGATTCAACCACCCCCGGGATCCCAAGCCCTCACCCACCAACATCACCTCCGTCTTGTCAGGATTCAATTGCAGATGGCTCAACCTCATCCAAGCCCCCACAGCTGCCAGGCACTGGAAAAATAAGGAGACTGCATGGCTTGAGTAGATGGAAAAAGAGAGGTAGAGCTGAGTGTCATCAGCATACTGATGACACTGCATGCCCTGAAACCCTCTCACGATCTCCCCTAGCAGCTGCATATAGATGTTAAACAAGAGGGGGGGACAGAATGGCACCCTGCGGGACTCCACACGTGAGGTCCCGGGGGGAAGATGTACACTCCCCCAAGACCACCCAGTGAGTTCTTCTGGCCAGGAATGTACAAAACCAGTCCAAGACCATTCTGTCAATCCCAGCACGGTCCCGCAGGTGAGTCACCAACACCTCATGGTCGACTGTATCGAATGTAGTCGAAAGGTCTAGCAGGACCAATAAGGTCTGACGACCCTGGTCCAATGCCAGATGGAGATTGTCAACCAAGGCCACCAATGCAGTACCATACCCAGGCCGAAAACCAGACTGAAAGGGGTCAAGGAAACCGGTGCGGTCCAGATGTTCCTGGAGCTGCCGTGCCACAGCCCGTTCAATAACCTTCCCTAAAAAGGGGAGTTTATAGACCGGCTGATAACTGACAGGAGCATCAGTGTCAAGAGATGGTTTCTTGAGGAGGGGCCTAACCACAGCCTCTTTCAGGCACCCTCCGTCCCGAAGGGAGGCACTAACCACCCCAGCCAGCAACGGCCATAATGTCTCCTGGCTGGTTTTCACCAACCAGGATGGGCATGGATCTTTCAGTCTCGGTGCTTACCCAGTTCCTGACTGCCATTGGGGACTGGATGCGGGCAAACCGATTAAAGCTGAATCCAGACAATACCAAGTTGGTGATGGCTGACCATCCTTGTGACCTGGGGCATATTGTAACCCTTGTTATTGATGGGGTCTGGCCTCCTTTGGTCACTCAAGTTCACAGTGTTGGGGTGATCTTGGACCCATTGCTGCTGCTGCACCTGGATTTCCAGGTTGCTGCAGTGACCAGGAGCGCTTTTCACCAACTTTTATCTGGTGAGAAGGCTGCAACCTCTTTTATCAGATTCGGATTTGGCCACCATTGTCCATGCCTTCGTAACCTTGAGACTGGACTACTGCAGTGCTCTTTAAGTGGGGCTGCTCTTGATGACTGTTCAGAAACTGCAGTTGTTGCAGAATGCGGGAGCCCATCTTCTGTCAGGGGTGGGCTGTCAGGAACACAATACACCAGTACTCCAGAGTCTGCACTGACCGCCAGTAGCTTTCTGGGCACAATGCAAGGTGCTGGTGTTGACCTGTAAAGCCCTAAACAGCCTGGGCCCCAGGTATCTGAAAGACCACCTCTTCCCTTAAGTTCATCATGGCCTCTGAGGTTGACTGGGAGCGCTCTCTTGCTGGTACTATCTGCCTGTGAAGTTTTCACAACAAGGGCACGCAGAGGCGTTCTCAGTGGCTGCCTCACAATTATGTAATGCCTTCTCCTGTGAGATCTGCCTAAGTTGAAGTCTACTCCTCTTCCCAAAGAGATGCAAGACCTTTTTGTTTGGCCAGGCATTTGGCAGGCAGGGATGGGACTGGGTGGAGAGGTTGGGGCGGGAAGTTGGTGGGGAGAGGCTAGTAGATTTTTTTAGCTGTTTCTTATGTTTTTATATTTTTAAGGCACCCTGAGGCTATTTGGGAAGGGCAGGATAAAACTGGAATAAATAAATGTGTTTATGCAAATTAGAAATAGCCACTTGGCTGAAATTGAGTGAGGACCAATGAAAAAAGCTAGTGGCCTGGGGCTGTAAGGTGGAGGGAACTCCACAGACCAAAACCAGAACACCATAGCTTATTACTATTAGTATCATAGAATGCTACTGAACACACAGTACACTTCTGAAGAATGAGACACCAAAGGCACATCCTCCATCATTTAAGTCAGTGGCTCAGCACCCATTGACTATAATGGGAGGGTTGCACCCCTTAACTTCGTAGAACACATAGAACTGGCACCATAGCTCCATAGAACTTCATGGAACAAGCACCCCAGTTCCACAGAACGCAATAGACCAAAGTATCATTAGACAACCCTGTTCCATAGCATTGACACCAGAGATTCACAGAGCCCCATAGAACAGACACTGTGGTGTGTATGTGTGCATGCAGGTGCACATGCATGCACAGGGCCGGTGCTACCGCGGGGCGGCTCAGGGTAGCTGTCCCGGGCCCTGCTTCGGGGTGGTGGTGGTGGTGCACAGTCGGGGTCCCCAGCTTCCGGCCTGACAGTGGCCAGGAGCTGGGTACCCCGAGCGTGGGGCCCCCAGCCGACTCCAACTGACAGGCACTGTCCTTCCCCACTCAGGCACCTGGGCCTCAACTAGCACCTCCAACTCTCCTGCTTGTGCTATCCCTTAAAGGGCCAGTCATTCAGACAGCCTGCTTCTTGTTACACACGTTATGCTCCTTCCCAACCTTTAAAGCCCTCCTAAAAACCTATCTCAGCCATTAGGCTTTCTCTAGCTCCTCAGTCCCATAAATTGCTTGTTTAACTAATGAGATGTTAGCCCACTGCAGTGCGCATTTGGTCCATACAGCCTGCACTCAGCCCCCACTCACATGTTTGCATGTCCAGCCTAATAAATGAGAAGGCTCCTGCGTGCATTTCCTGTGTCCGTGGGGAGCCCCCACTGGCAATGCCAGTGAGAGTGGAGAGAAGGGAAGGAAGCGGTTGCTCCTCAGATGCTCTAAGATTTCTGCCTATGGTTTTATGGTGTTGGCAGGCCTGTGTGTGCAGAGGCGCTGCCTGCAACCTAATTAATGGGGGACAGACATATGGACACACATTAGCCCACATTTGCTTGCGGCTCTGCATTCTCTGAGACCGCGCCGTGAGTGGGGCTGCCGGTCTGGTGAGTTGGGGCCCTGTGGACAGTGGGGGTGAACACCTAATAAACAGGTGGGTGGACACCCACCTGCTGTGGGCTAACGTCTCGTTTGTTCTCCCCCTATGTGTTTCCTTAGACTGTCTTGTCTTTCAGGATCCCTCTCCTTTCCTTGTAACTAAGCTAAGAACACGTACCTGCAACTTCTCAGCTTCGTGAATATATCCCTATCCCCCTTATGTGCCCCTCCCCTTTCCTCTGTCCATTCCAGACTGCAAGCCCCTTGGGGCAGGGACCTGTCTCTAATGACTGTTGAACAGAAAATTAACCTAGCCTGAGTTAGTTTATTATTAGCACTGCAATGTGCCTAGTGTTAAAGTAGCCCCTCTATGCTTCTGTTTCACAGACTGTAAAATGGAGATAGCAGTGATAAGGACTTCCTATTTAAGGATGGTGTTGGGTAGAAAGTACATACAGTTTTGTTGTTTTTTAAATACCATTTTATTAAAATTGCTATATAAACTCAAACTGTTAAGTCGGGATAACTGTACAGACAATTTGGACTTAACATTTGAAAATGACCTGCAATTATTATTTGGCACACTAGATACCCAGACTTGTTTTGTTTTTATTGTATACACTCTGATATTCATTACGTTTCTCTCATGTCACCCCCCCTTCTCTTGTGGGGTCCCACAGGGTTCCATCTTGTCACCCCTCCTGTTCAACATGTATCTAAGGCCACCGAGCAAGATCGTGCATAGATTTGGGGTGTGTTGTCTTCAATATGCGGATGACACCCAAGTCTACTTATCCTTTTCATCCAACCCAGGCCCTGCAGTCTTGGTGCTTACCCCGTGCCTGGCTTCTATTGGGGACTGGATGCGGGTAAGCCGTTCTGAAGCTGAATCCAGACAAGACTGAGGTGATGATGGTTGACCGGCCCTGTGGTCTGGGGGGGGTTTGGGACTCCCATCATTGATGGGGTCCTGCCTCCCCTCGCTATTCAGGTGTGTAGCCTTGGAGTGCTCCTGGATACTCAGTTGTGCCTGAAAGGTCAGGTTGTAACTGTTGACAGGAGTGCCTTTTGCCAACTCCATCTGGTGAGACGGCTGCATCCCTTTCTTTCCAATGGGGTTTTGGCCACCGTCATCCATGCCTTCATTACCTTGAGGCTGGACTACTGTAATGCACTCTATGTAGGGCTGTCCTTGAAGACTTTTTGGGGACTGCAGCTGGTGCAGAATTCAGCATTCTGCCTCTTGATAGGGGTGTTTCACTGGGAGCACGTTACATCAGTGTTCAAGAGTCTGCACTGGCTTCTTATAGCATTTCAGGCACAATTCAAGGTGCTGGTTTTGACCTTTAAAGCCCTAAACGGCTTGGACCCTGCATATCTGAAGGACCGTCTTTCTCTTTATCCTCCTTCATGGCCCTTAAGATCTGCCAAGAATGCCCTCTTGCAGGTTCCATCGTTGATTCAGTTTCATGCGACTCGGGCTAGTAGAAAGGCATTCTCGGTGGCTGCCCCACAGCTTTGGAACTCCCTTCCCTTGGAGGCTCGCCTGAGCCCGAGTTTGAATGTCTTCTGGAGGCAGCATAGGACCTTCTTATTTGGTCAGGCACTCAGTGAGCAGGGATAGATTTGGGGGGAGAGAAATTGGGTGTTTTTAGTTTTGTGGGGTTTTAATTGTTTGTTTTATACTTGTATTTTAGATGTGGTTGTGAGCCGCCCTGAGCCTTCAGGGATAGGGTGGGATATAAAGCCAAATAAATAATGATTTACACCATACTCCCTGTGATTACTTAATTTCATGGCACTTATTAATGAGGCAGATTAAAATCTTAGCTTTCATTTGATTATTGTAACTTCAATTGGTTGTTATTCAACTCCAAAATACCAGTGAGACATTCAGTACTACAGTGACACAGGATATACAAGTATCTAGATTGATGGATGCTGACCAAATGTTTTCTTTGAGGAATGGAGAACTAAATTAATATTGGCAGCTGTTGCACCTTAAGCATTATTTGCAATTGAGGAATCTCTCTGTGGTGCCACAGCCTTGGGATTACAAAAGGATTCCCAAAGTGAGTCGGTCTAAAGTGTGTTGATTAGTTGCAGCAGTTTTAGAGTGCATCTGAAGGCTATCCTCTTGCTTCCTTTCTTCCAGATATAGGAAGAATATTTCATTCTGAAAGCAGCTGAGATTTTTCTGCAGCATGATCAGTGATTGTTCCTAATGTGTGAGACAGCCCAAGGATTTATTGTTTAGGAGTGCTTTGCCTGTGACAGATTTATTAAATATCCAGAAATGAGGTTCCTGAACTAGTGTGGATGAGAGTGGAAGCATCTACGTTATGCAATCCCAACAGCACGGTAGAGCTTCATGGGCTTCAGCATGGCTTTGTTAATGCAATCACTTTTAGGATGGTAGCCATAGCCAGGGAACTCAAAGTTACAATTCCAAACCTACGGAAAACTGGCTCCATTGCCTGCATGAATCGTCTTGTGTTACTACATATGTGATTCATTTTTATACCCTGCTACAAATAGAAATTTCATACAAAAATGCATTAAATAAACATTAAGTTTGGACAATAAAGAACTCAAGAGCCAGAACTCAGCTCTGTTTTTACCCTTTGTACTGTAGCGTTTGGTAAAGTGAATTTATATTGTACTCAAAAGGAAATTGTCACCATTTTAAGTTACTTTCGTGTAATGTATTGTGCCACTTTTGTGTCTAATTGCATGATTTTAAAGGCACAGCAAAAGGACTTCTATGAATGTACTGACTTGCTTTCGCCCACTTGCATCACCTGTCTGTGCCTCAGCTTCCCCAGCTGTAAAATGAAGCTGGTAATATCTATATTGCGTAGTTCTTGTGATGCTTATTTCATTCAAGTCTAAGGCCGCTTTTAGATGAGCGGTGCGCGATTGTGCATCGCAATTGCGCATAATTTGAAACGTCCGCCTGTTGTAATTAGACAAGACGGAAGTGGGGTATTATGCTCATATTATGGCGGTAGCGCATTTTTAAAGTCCGCGAATTAAATAGCTCGATTGTGAACTATTTAATTTGCGGACTTTAAAAATGCATCACCACCATAATATGCACATAAAACCCCACTTCTGTCTCGTCTAATTACAACAGGCGGACGTTTCAAATTATGCGCAATTGCGATGCACAATCGCGCGCCGCTCATCTAAAAGCGGCCTAACAAGCACTTTGATGTCTTGGAATGGAAGTTGCTGTCTGGAGTAGAGCCCTGCATGCTGGACTGAGCCTGATCGAAGCCATGGGATCCAGTTGACCTCAGTTTGGGAATCCAACTGACGCAAGTGAGGCTGGACTCCCCTTGGGCAAGAGGCCCTGTGCCTGTAGAGTGCTGTTATGTCCTGGGTCTCCATGGTGACAGGGCCCACATCAGGTAAAAGGTGAGGGAATGCCTTAACTCCACCCATTTCCCTCATGACATCATGGTGCTCCGTGGGGGCAGGCCCATCCCCGTTCGAGATTGGGCATGGAAGAACCATGCATTGACACCAGGCTTAGTTTGGTTCTAGTGCAGTCAGGCTTGGCTTGGGCTTGTTTTTGGAGCACATGCAGGGCTCTAGTCTGGGGTATCACAACCAGATTAAAATATCCTATAACACAAGGATGGGGAAACCTTTCTTACCCAGGGGTCACTTTGAAAATTGGTACATGCTCCAAGCGCTATGTAGAAGTTGAGGGCAGGGTTGCTTAAGAGATGCACTCAGAAGAGGAGAGTCCCAATCTGAGCCACAGATCGGTCTGCTGTCCTTGTGGGCATGCCCTCAACTCTGCTCCCTTCCCCTGAGTTTGGTCTTTCAGTGCTTGGGGGAAGAAGCTGGATCCTGGAACCAGATCCAGGAACTGGAAAAGGGCCACATAAAGACTAGCTACAGGCTGCATTTGGCCGCTGGGCCTGAGGTTCTCCATCCCTGATATAACATTACTTGCTTTTGTATTTTTAGCAAAGGTTCTTATGAATCCTGGCATTTTAAATTGGTGGGAGCCATAGTAACGGTTCAGTCTTCTTCTGGTTATATTATTTGAGGAAAGATAGTTTATTTTAAATTGTGTGTTGCAAGCAAATACAGTAATCCTGTCCCTCTGAGTAATATAGTATCATGCTGGCTCTTTATGATAAGTCACATTTTGATACATCCTGTTCTCTAATGCAATATAAAGTGAACACTTTCTTAAAATAACTCTTGTTTACTATGCCACAGGACTCCTGAATAATCATTTGTACTTTAATGTGTCTATTAGAATAACTGCAGTTTTGATAAACTCCACATCAAGCTAACTGAAGTCCAACAAAATAGATCCATCAAGAGAAATGTACCTAACCCTCAGCTCTAAACAACCTCTAACTTTGCAGCAGATGATGTTAAAGTCAAGAACAGAACTTTGGGGTTTGATTCGATTCCTAGTTATTAGTACTAAAAAAAAATAAAAAAAATCTATGGCCATCCAGAAACTGCTTAGTTCTGACTATACTCCCTGCCCGTTCAGAAACTCATTTTGACTGTCTACAGGAAGGATAAAATTCTGAACAACTAAAAATTCCACTCGATTAAAGAGACTCTGCATTAGTGCTTAGCAGTATAGTGCTTTTAACACGTGGCTTTGCAATCCTGATTCTGTCCCATAGGTGTCAGCTGAATATGTACATACTAACTAGCTTTTTGTTATGGAGCTTTCAGTGTGTTGCCAGCCCGGCTAAATGATGAGGTGAAGGAGGCTATTAGAGCCAAAAAGGTGTCCTTTTAAAAATGGAAAGCTAGTTCTAATGAAGAAAACAGGAAAGAGCCTAAGCACTGGCAAATTAGTTGTAAAATGTTAAAAGGCAGGCCAAGAAAGAATTTGAAGAGAAACTTGCTAAAGAGGCAAAAACTACTAATAAAAACTTTTTAAAGTACACCAGAAGCAAAAGGCCTGCAAGAGAGTCAGCACTTGGGCCATTAGATGTTCAGGGAGTAAAAGGGGCGCTCAGGGAGGATAAGGCCATTGCAAAGAAACTGAAAGAATTCTTTGCTTCGATTTTCACTACAGAGGCTGTTGGGGAGATAGTAGATACCCACGCCGGAACTGGTTTTTGTAGGTGATTAATCAGAAGAGCTTTCACAAATGAATATGACTCTAGAATTGGTTTTACAACAAATTGATAATCTACATAGTTCAGTTTGGTTTATTGTGGAGCCCAAAGGCTATTACAAAAATTATTACAAAATACAATAATACAATAGAATAAAACAAAAGAATACAGATGATACAACACCTGGAGAAAAATACACATACAGTATCAACCAGTAATTCCTAAATGGGATTTCCTTATCAGCATATAAATTTGACAAAATTTGGCAACAGCTCTGGACATCTCAGAGTCCGCAGAGTTTAACAGTTTCAATATCAGAGCCCCCAAATCACGGGAGCCTGTAATAAACGGACCCAAAAACTCCCATCTGGGCCCACCGAGAGCGATACAGCATAAAAAGATGTGACTACAGGTATCAGGTTCCTGCAGATCACAATGCTGAAGAACCTTTCATGGCTAGGTATACCCTTGTAACGTCCCTGTAATGGGGCGGACGTAAAGATATTACACCTGAAACAGGTGAAGGCCTTTCTACAAGCAGAGTCCAGCCAAGAATATAAATAGCTAGCGCCCACACAATCTGGACCAAGCTTCTGGAACGTGTTGTCTACTCCCGCTGCCTCGACCTCCTCTCTGCCAACTCCTCCCTGGACCCTCTCCAATCCGACTTCCGCCCCCTCCACTCTACTGAAACTGCCCTGGCCAAGATCACCAATGATCTACTTGTCACTAAATCTTAGCGCCTTTACTCCATTCTTGTCCTCCTTGACCTCTCTGCTGCCTTTGACACTGTCGACCACTCGCTTCTCTTGGACTCGCTTTACTCTTTGGGCTTCCGNTTTAAAGTCTCGTTCCCCAAGTCAAACTCCTCCCTCCCCCTTTTGGTTGGGGTCCCCCAAGGCTCTGTCCTTGGCCCTCTCCTCTATTTACACCCTGTCCCTTGGCAAACTTATTGCCTCACACGGATTCCAATATCATCTCTACGCTGATGACACCCAACTCTACCTTTCTACCCCTTCTCTCTCCTCTTCTTTCCACTCACGCCTCGTCAACTGCCTCTCTGATATCTCCACCTGGATGTCCCGACATCAACTCAAGCTCAACATGGCCAAGATTGGACTCCTCATTTTTCCTCCCTCCTCTTCCTCTCCCTCTAACCTGCCCATCAGCATTGATGGAGTCACCATCCATCCTGTTCTCCAAGCCCGTAGCTTGGGCTTCGTCTTTGACATGCACCTCTCTTTTAAACCTTACATTGACTCTGTTGCCAAATCCTGCCGATTCACCCTTTATAACATTGCTCGGATTCGCCCCTTTCTCTCTACCTCCTCGGCCAATACCCTTGTTCATGCCATGGTTATCTCTCACCTCGATTACTGCAACCTCCTCCTTGCTGGCCTCCCTCGCTCTCACCTGTCCCCCCTTATTGCAATCCAAAACTCTGCTGCCAAGTTCATTCACTCTGCCTGTCACTTTGACCATGTGCAGCCTCTCCTCTTCTCTCTCTACTGGCTCCCCCTTCCTGAATGTATCCTGTTTAAACTCCTGGTATTCACGTACAAAACACTCCACAACCAAGCTCCCCCTTACCTCTCGGACCTAATCTCCCTACGCACTCCTGCATACGCTCTCCGCTCCTCCTCTGTCCCCTCCCTCGCTCTCCCTTGTTTTTCTTGCTCACCTAACCACCTTCAACCCTTCTCCCTCGCTGCCCCACATGCCTGGAACTCCCTCCCTACCCACATCCGCCTTGCCCCCTCCCTCCGCTCCTTCAAATCCCTCCTCAAGACCCACTTTTTCCTTGCTGCCTTTCCCAATGCCTGCTAGTCGTTCCCCATATACTTACTGTCTGCCCTCCTCTGCAGACTGCAGTAACCAACCTGATTGTAACCAAGTCAAGCACATGCACTTGAGACTTTGCATCCGCCTGAATGTTTGTTTGTCTTCTCCCCTGTCTCTCCCACTGTCCCCTCTCCCTGTCTTTTAGATTGTAAGCCACAGGCAGGGACCGCATCTATTTCTGTATTCTGTACGGCGCCAGGTACATGGCTGACGCTATATAAATGTTTATAATAATAAATTCAGGAGCAACTTTCTGAACAGACAGCAAAGCACTTTCGTTTTGGTGCTCTTGGTCCAACAGTCTTCTCTTTATGAGAGAAAGAGCACCATCCGGGCCCACATACCCTAAGGCGTCGCTAGAAAATCCCAAACAGTTAAGTTCAGCCTCCACCAGACACGCCCATGGGCCATGAAGTCCCTCGGCCACTGCCAAGGCCAGGAGAGAATTGTTCTGAGGTGGAAATAAATGAACTCTTACCCAATATTCAGGAGCAATTGCAAGGCCCTGGTTCTTACAGATATACTAGAGGTTTCCGATCTCAAAATCACCTGAGGGGTTCCCCTAGGGACCCCCAGGACGGACCGCAATACCTGATTTTGTATGGGTTCAAGATAAGATAGAAAAGGAAGGCCCCAGACTGGAACAGCATACAGGCATCGCGAGATGACTTTTGCTCCAAAGAGCCACAGTGCCGGCAACAGCAGTTTCCCCCCGCTGTTGAAAAAGTGGCCAAGAATAGCAGCCGAGGGTCTCTTTGCATGGGACACCACCACCTCCATCTGGAATTTCCAGCTCAGAGAGTTCGCAATAATTACTCCCAAATACTTAAATGCACTCACTTGCTCTATATCGTTACTGCCAATCGCCCAATGATGCATTTTTTCAACTAATCTAAATAGTAACAAATTGCCAGGATCAGAAGGTATAAACCCCAGAGTTCTGAAGGAACTCAAATATGAAATTACAAACCTACTACTGGTAATTTGTAACCTGTCCCTAAAATCTTTCACTATACCTAAGGACTGGAGGGTAGCAAATGTAACTCCAATATTTAAAAATCCTGGAAACTTCAGACTTGATGTCTGCACTGAGAAAAATTGTGGAGATGATTATTAAGAACAGAATTACAGGGCATATTGATAAACATGGCTTAATGGGGACAAGTCAACATAGATTCAGCAAAGGGGAGTTGTGCCTCACTAATCTATTGGAATTTTTTGAAGGTGTGAAATAAGCATGTGGATAAGTGTGAGCCAGTCCATATAGTGTATTCGGATTTTCAGAAAGCATTTGATAAGGTCCCTTATGAGAGACTCTTGAGGAAATTAAAAAGTCATGTGATAGGAGGCAGTGTCCTATTGTGGACTGGTAACTGGTTAAAGGATAGGAAGCAAAGAGTAGGACTAAATGGTCAGTTTTCACAATGGAGGGAAGTAAATAGTGGAGTGCCGCAGAGATCTGTACTGGGACCAGTGTTGTTTAATGTCTTAATTAATAATCTGGAAAGGGGTGTAAGGAGTGAGGTGATCAGATTTGCAGAAGACACCAAGTTTTTCAAGGTAGTTAAAACATGAGTGGATTGTGAAGAATTGCAGGAGGATCTTGCAAGACTGGGTGACTGGGCATCTAAATGGCAGATGAAATTTAATGTGGACAAGTGCAAAGTGATGCACATAGGGAAAAATAACCCAAACGTTATGTACACAATGCTGGGTTCTAAATTATGAGTTACAACTCAGGAAAATGATCTTTGGAGTCATTGCGGACAACACATTGAAATTCTCAGCTCAGTGCACGGTGGCCATCAAAAAGCAAACAGAATGTTAGGAATTATTCATAAGGGGATAGAAAATGAAACTGAAAATATCATAATGCCACTATATAAATCTATGGTGTGACCACACCTTGAGTATTGTGTGCAGTTCTGGTCGCCCCATCTCAAAAAATAGAAAAGGTACAGAGAACGACAACAAAAATGTATAGAACCGCTTCCCTGAGAATAAAGGCTAGATAGTAGGGGTGGGACCCCGGGCCCATTACCGGCTACCGGATTTACCGGTTACCGGTTTCACAAAAACCGGATTCCCGGATTAAATCCGGTATACCGGTGCCGGATTTATTGCATTGGTTTCAATGGGGCGCTGTGTCCCCATTGAAACCAATGCAATAAATTAAAATAAATTCCCTCCCCCTCCCAGGCTGCGCGGGTGGAAGGGGGGACACCCCCCACCCACCCTGCCCAGCCTGGCTTTTTGTTGTAAAAAAGATAGAACAGCAACAGAGTGAGACCCCGAGGCGAGCCCCCCCCCCAGCACCAGCGGCCGCGGCGTCCCCGCAGCCGCAGGTAAGTATGACCCGATCCCTGGGGGGGGTGGGGGTGTTTAACACCCCCACCCCCCCCAGGGATCACCCCTACAGCGCGCTTGCCGCTTACCTTGGGGAGCTCCGGCGGCGGCGGGCGGCCCGGCGGCTTCAGCGCCGGCTGTGGCTGCCGGCTTCAGGACGTTCTAGGCCTTCCGGTGAAACCCGGAAGTGCACCGGAAGGCCTACAGCGTCCTGACGCCGGCAGCCACAGCCGGCGCTGAAGCCGCCGGGCCGCCCGCCGCCGCCGGAGCTCCCCAAGGTAAGCGGCAAGCGCGCTGTAGGGGTGATCCCTGGGGGGGGTGGGGGTGTTAAACACCCCCACCCCCCCCAGGGATCGGGTCATACTTACCTGCGGCTGCGGGGACGCCGCGGCCGCTGGTGCTGGGGGGGGGGCTCGCCTCGGGGTCTCACTCTGTTGCTGTTCTATCTTTTTTACAACAAAAAGCCAGGCTGGGCAGGGTGGGTGGGGGGTGTCCCCCCTTCCACCCGCGCAGCCTGGACTCGGGGAGGGTTTTTTTTTTTTAAAACAGTTTGGCTGGGGCTTTAATTTTTTTTACATTGCAGCCATTTAAAAATGGCTGCAATGTAAAAAAACCGGCACACTGAAATCCGGTACCGGGGCCGGATTACCGGGCCGAATCCGATAATGCCGGTACGCCCGATACCGGCATTATCGGATACCGGTAGATCCGGAATTCCCATCCCTACTAGATAGGTTGGGGCTCTTCAGCTTGGAAAAGAGACGACTCAGAGGGGATATGAGCGAAGTTTATAAAATCATGAGTGGGGTGGAACAAGTTAATAAGGAATGTTTATTTACCCTGTTAAATAATACTAGAACTACTATGGGACACTCCATGAAACTAACAGGTAGCAGATTTAAAACAAATAAAAGAAAGTTTTGGTTTTTCCCCCACTCAATGCACAATTAAGTTGTTGCCAGAAGATGTTGTTAAGGCGAGCAGTATATCTGGGTTTAAGGGCCTTTTCAGACAAGACACTCTCCACCCACCCACTCCCCACCCACTATACATGTTGCAGGGCTGAAGTGTTGCCCTATGGGTGCCCTGTAACATGTAGAGTGGGTGGGGAGTGTCTTGTCTGAAAACGCCCGAAGAAAGGATTGGATAAGTTTCTGGAGGATAGGTCCATTAGCAGCTGTTAGCCAGGTAGGTCTGGGGAATGTAACCTCTTACTGTCAATTGCTGCGAGTGAACAACAGGGAATGGGTTGCACTATTGTGACCTATTGGATATTTCTTCCAAGCAACTGACATTGGTCACTGTCAGAGACAGGATGCTGGGCTCGATGGACCATTAGTCTCACTCAGTATGGCACTTATAGTCTTATATAACACTTGTTGATTTTTGTTACACTGCTCGTAAAACCTCTCCATGTTCATCTGACACTCATTATTCCATCCTCAGTTCTCCATGATCAGCCTAGTTGATATTATTCTCTGCCAATTCTGTAAATCAGAAAAATAAGAATCTTGCTTCAAATAAGAAGACTGTGTTATCAGCAAATTGTGAAACAGCTGTCATGATTCATCACAGTTTGTATGGAAAAATAGGCCTTGAATATTTCTGGCCAAATTGCTCTTTGGGTGTGACTTCAGCTGATGCGCCACACGTGAATTGGGGCACTTAAAGACTTTAAAAACCATAGTATAGTTCTTGTGTTTGAACAGCAGTTAGAATTTTTCATGGCTTTGGGGGCAGTATCGTTGGTGTGAAAACAGAAGAATCTTCCATCTGGGGCTGTTAGGTTTGTTATATATTTATGCCTTTCTGTGAGAATAAAGAAGATTCTGCAGTCTCCATTCCTGCCTGTAATACAGGTAGCCTGTTGGGCCGTGAAATGAAAAGAAAGAAAAATGTTTCAGTGGCAGCGATGCACTTCTGTTGAAGGAGAAATGGTAACCTCATACTTTTACGGTAGAACGGGGTGTGAGTCCCAGTGGCTCTGGCCCCCACCCCCACTGGGGTGGGCAAGGCTGCCTACCCCCCACAAATGCAACAACCCTCTGTAGTCCAAAGGGGCAACAGTCAGTCGAAAGCAGCGCAAGGCCTACAGGTCTGGGCCCCACCTGCTGTCCCCCTCGGGCAGGTCCACGCTCCGGACGTCATAGCCAGGCAGGCCCCACCCATTGGGGGAGGGTATTCAGATGTATCTGCCCCCATAGGGAAACACCTTCTCCTAGCTACCCAGGAATGAATATGATGTGGAGAATACATTGACATATTTACTGCCCTGTTCAGCAATCTTATTGTCAATCCAGTGGACCAGGACAATAAAAAGGACAAGGAGCACTTAAGCACTCCAACGGCCAAGAGAAACTGGTCCAGCTGGACGGCAGCCTTTTCCATCTTCCACGGGGTGATGATTCAAGCTTACCTCAGCCGTGCTCCTAAAGTACGCAGACATAGTCTGCCAAGCATACAAGTCTGGCCCTGCCGGGGCATGGCTACAGTACTATGAGGCCTTCAGGCACAAGGCAGCCTACACCCTGGGCCTTCGCTGGGACCTTCACACGCACGAATGATCTGTGGCAGAGTTGTAGATTGGTACAGGCTCCCAGATCAGACAGGGGCCACCTCCTCATGAAAGGAGGCGCAGTGTCCGCCAGTGATTCCTTTAGTAACGAAGGGGAAAAGGCGGCTGGGAATGCCGGGGTACAGCCGCTCAGGAAAATGCTCCCAAGCGGCTTTTAGATTTCGACATGCCTGCCTAAGCTGTAGCAGGCAGCTTTTGCGTGCCCCAGGGCCAAACCCTGGGCGAAGGGAAGATCCTACCCTGGGGCTTCAGGGAAGGGTGGCCAGGGAGGAAACACTGCCAGTAGCGCAGCAAAGATCCCCAACACTGGCTAACGTTGAGATCCTGGAGCAGGCCCTTAGGGACCATCTGGACTGGGAAGAGGTCAGGTACATTGTTGCAGGTTTCAGTGAAGGTTTCAGGATCCTCGCGGGGGCCGGTCCAGCAGCACAAGGTCCCCCTCAATTTGAAGTCCATGGCCGGGTTGGAGAACATCATTAGGACTAAGCTTGACAGGGAGGGAGCGGAAGGGAGAGTGGCTGGACCTTTCCAGACCCTCTCTTTCCTCAATATAGTCATTTTCCCTTTGGGAGTGGTCCCCCAAAAGGCCCCGGGTGAATTTAGCCTAATTCATCACCTCTCGTACCTGAGAGGTGGGTCTGTGAACAATGCCATCCCCCGTGGCTTACCGCAGTACCCTTACCGCAGTACTCATCATTCGATTCCGCAGTGGCATTGGTCAAGCGCTGTGGCCAGAGGGTCCTCCTGGCAAAGTGTGACATTAAGTCAGCCTTTCGCCTACTGCTGGTACACCCTGACAGTGTTCCACTACTGGGTTTCCACTTTCAATGCCACTACTATGTTGACAAGGCCATGCCCATGGGCTGCTCAATCTCTTGTTCAGCTTTTGAAAGATTCAGCTCCCTGACTGAATGGGTGGTGCAGCAGTGGGCCAAAACAGGGGAGATCACAAAATATCTCGATGACTTCCTCTTCATCGGTCGGGCAGACATGGGGGAATGCTGGGAGTTGATGTGGACCTTCCATAGGGTGGCAGACAAGATCGGGATCCCCTTGGCACCCAAAAAGACAGAGCGACCAACCACCAAATTGACATACCTGGGCATAGAGCTAGATATGGTAGCCAGGGCCGGCCCCAGGGTTTGTGAGGCAATGTGCGAAGTCTTGGTGTGGGGCCTAATTTGCATAATTAGGCACCACCTAATTATGCAAATGTATACATTTATATAAAACTTACTCCCTCTGGACAGGAAGGTTTCCCATTCTCCACCTCTCCGAGCAACCATGGAGAAGCATGGCCTCCTAATGCTTCCCCCCCTCCCCAGCCGAGTGTCTACCACCACTCCCCAGGAGTGGTTCCACTGCAGGGGCAGCCAAGCGGGCAGTGACACAGGCACAGAGAGACTGACTGCGTCCACTGCCTTACTGGAGGAGGGGCCAGGGGGTGAGCTTAGCCAGTCTGGCCTCCAGGGCCTGTTGCTTCTTGCTGCCAGTGCCGCCTGTGCCTTGTGCACGCATGCGGTGTGACCAGTCCAGAGGTGCTGCTATCACACACACAAGACACCCAAAATGCAGCTAGCTTATTAAGCGCATTATGCCATGAAAAGAGACATATAACCAGTTCAGTTGTGCCCCCATAATCAGTTCATGCTGCCCCCACCCCATAACCAGTTCATTTCTGCCCCCGCCCCCATATAATCTATTCACGCTGCCCCCACCCATAACCATTTAATTTGTGCCCACGGGGCAGCGTGAATTGATTATATGGGGGTGCAAATGAACTGGTTATGGGGTGCGGGTTTAAAGACAGTATTCCTGTTAGCAATAACTTCATTAAGAAGAGTTAGTGAAATAGCAGCCATAATAATCTCAGAACCATATTTGCAGATTTATTTTCCAAGACAGAATAGATATTGCTTTACATCCTAAATTCCTACCTAAGATAGTATAAGTAAGACAGTTGTGAGAATGTGGCCCTTTTTACACGGGTCTCTCCTCCCAGCCGTAAACACGCAGATTTCTGTGTGTTCATGGGTGGGGGAACCCCATGTGAATGACGTGGTGCACGCGCCCATGGTGAGTGGGGGTGCGTGCGCGCTCGCCTAACACGCATCCCCACTCACCCCCCCACTCATCCCCACGCACGGAGCAACCGGGGGAAATGGTGGTTACTATGTGGGTGTGGATGAGTGGTGGGTGAGTGGGGATGTGTGTGCAGCTGTGTGCATGCCCCATCCATGCACTGGCGCGCCCACGGACTCCCCACCCGGCGGAGCCATGTAAAAATATCATGTGAGGAGCCACTCGAAGAAGAACAGAAGGTTGCTACCTTGCAAACAAGGTTCTTTGAGATGGCTCCGAACATTCTCACAACACCCACCCTTCCAGCCCCGCATGGAATTCTTTTCTTATATTTCTAGAAAGGGTTGAAAGGAACTGTCATTCAGAGGGGGAGGGTTCTTTTTATACCAGAGGAGCGCAAGACCATCATGTGGTCTATTATTTGAACAGGGTGAGCGCGCACAACCCAGTTGTGAGAATGTTGGGAGCCATCTCGAAGAACCTTCTTTACAAGGTAGCAACCTTCTGATCAGCAGTGGGGAGGAGCTGTTTGTAAACAGCCTTATCTCCCAGCCCGATCCAGTGTCTCCGCTGCTGCTGCTGCCGCTGCAGCACTACTAGAAGGCAGAGGCAGGTGAGGGATGGGGTCTGAAGCCAGGGAGGGGAGGAAGAATCACTTTCTGCAGCCTGCTCCCCAGCCAGGCAAGTGCGTGGCCCCAGCTGGCAGCGGGGCCATGTGCAGGCGCACATGTGGCACATGCCTGGGGCCAGCCCTGACGGTAGCAGCCATCTCCCATCTGCCCAAGGAAAAATCGAGCTCCCTCTGAGCCAAGTTCAGTGAATGTCTCGCAGTAACAAAGTGACGGTCCGCCAACTCCAGTCATTGCTCGGGAGTCTTAACTTTGTGTGCAGGGTAGTGGTCCCAGGGCGGGACTTTCTGTCCCACCTGTATGCGAAGCTAGAGGGTGCCCCCCCGACCCTACCATCACATCAGGCGTAACGGAAATGAAGGAAGACCTGGAAATGTGGGCCTTATTCCTGATGGGTTTCAACGGAACCAGCTTCTGGAGGGACCAGCTGTTGCCGGAAGCCGAACTGCAGGTCCACTCAGACATGGCCGGTGGGTTCGGGGTATTCTTTAGGAACAGGTGGGCTGCTGCCCCCTGACTGGATGGAGGCTGGGGTGAGAAAGGACTTGACCTTCCTCGAACTGTTCTCCATCGTGCTGACTGTCCATTTGTGGTCGACCGAACTAACAAACCACACGGTCCTTTTCTGGTGTGACAACCAGGCAGTGGTTCACATCGTAAACACCCTGTCATTGTGGTCCCCACGGGTTATGAAGCTGGTTAGGGCACTCGTGCTCCCATGCTTGAACCATAATATTCTGTTCCAAGCCAGGCACATGTCCGGCATTGACAACTGTGTCACCGATGCCCTTTCTCATTTCCAGATGGAGTGCTTCCTATTGCTGGCGTCTGGAGCCAGGCAGACCCCAGAACTGCTGCTGCCATCAGTGCTTGCTAGAGTTGCTTGGGTGCTAGAACTTTACACCACCGTTCAGGGATCCCTGGTGCCCAGATCAAGGGTGGCTTATGACAGAGCCTTCCGGGAATTTCAGCAATTCCAGACTCTTCAAGGGTGGGGTCTTGGCTTCCCCAGCCTGGAACCCCAAATGCTCCAGTTCACCCTGCACCTGAGGAGGAGAGGGGCAGCGGTCGGCACAATAGCCGGCAAGCTGGCAGCATTGGGGTCTAAGAGCAACCTGGCAGGTCAGCCATCCCCCAACAGGTTTTTTTTTTGCCAGCCACCTGTTAGGATGCTGGTCCTGGCAGCAAGACAGCACCCTGGACAGACGTATCCCCATTACCCCCCTCTGCTGCTGGACATATGCGGGGTCCTTCCTCGAGTTTGTTCGGATGTTTACAAGGTTTGTTTGTTTAGGGCAGTATTCAAACTAGCTTTCTTCAGGGCCTTTTGGGTGAGTGAGCTGGTGGCCAAATCAGCCAGGGACGCCACAGGTATGGCTATAGGCATGGAGGACGTCCAGATCATGCCAACGACAATATCCCTGCAGATCCACTGATCCAAAACTGACCAGAGAGCCAGGGGGCAGTGGGTTAGGCTGAACAGGGCCAGGTCCCCTGACTTGTGCCCAATCTGCGCCATGGAGCAATACCTCACCATACGCCCTCAGACCCCTGCCTCCCCCCCACCCCCTTTCGGCATGTCGGGGATGGCTGCCTGACCAGACACCAATTCACGGCAGTCTTGAGGGCCACCATGGCCTGCCTCAGCCTGCCCACTACAGGTTTGGGTCCCACACATTCCGGATCGGGGCCGCCAGCTTCATGGCAGCGGCGGGAATGTCAGAACAGGGTGTACAGGCCACTGGCATTCAGGGGCATTCTGGTCCTATATCCAGCAACCCCACGGCAATTATCATCACTGAACTGGTTATTTATTTCCCAGGCACACCCTTTCATCAGTGAAGGCAAGTCTGGATCATTGGCCACAGCCTGGTAACACTGGAGGGCTAAGGCCACTGGTCAGTCCCAGTGAGGAACCCAGCTGGGTTTGTCAGCTCGAGCAGAGATCAGATGGAAGGGCCATAGCGGCATGAGATGGCATCAGCTGCTGTCCAGTTTCCAGGTGCCACTCAGAGGTCCCCCACCGGATATCATAGTCCTCCACCTAGGCAAGAATGACTTGCCACAGCTGAAAGGTGTGCAACTCATTAAAGAAGATCAAGGATGACGTGTGGGAGATAAAGTTGTTCCCATCCGCTCTTATTATTTGGACTGACCTAGTGGAATGGTTGTCCTGGGGTAAGGCCGTACACCTGAGGAAAATAGACAAAACCAGGAAGACGATCAACAGGGACATAGACAGTAGGGAGGGGCTAGTAGGGAGATGGCTAGTAGGGAGGGGACAGTATCCACACTTACACCCTGTCGCATAAGCGGCTAGAGCTGTTCCAGAAGGATGGGGTTCACATGTCCCGGGAGGGAAATGACTGCTACCTACGGGCCCTGAAAGAGAAGTCTGTACAAGTTTTAGGTTAGCCGGGGTATAGGTGGGGGGTGGGACCTTAGTGGCAGGGGTCCAGTACTGCAATATTCAGGTTATATATTAGGATTACCATAAGTGAGAGTCATCTCCTTAAGAGATGAGGAGGACACACCTACCGCAAAAGCAAGGTACAGCAAGCGGCGGGGTAGCCTCCCTGGGAGGGGTGACCAGCAACAGGTATGGTCCCCAGCCTGCAGGCACCTTCCTCCTTACTCTGGTCTAGAAGGACTTGGGTCCCCCTCACCCGTGGCCAGCGCCACGGGAGGGTTTGGAGACATTGGGTGAAAACAGACATGACGCTAACCACCCTTTAACCACCCTTGGTGGTTATTTATGCATGTTGCAGGGCTGTATGGTGCCCTATGCAGCCCTGAAACATGCATAAATGAACACCAAAGGTGGTTAATGGGTGGTTAGCATCATGTCTGTTTTCACCCATTGTGTTCAGTAATGGGGTGGTAATCGAAGGTATAGCGAAACCACCCCTGCAGTTAGTTTGTTGCCCTTTTAGGTTAAGTACTGGACCCAAATCGCATTAGGCGATTTCCCCCACCTATTCTAATTAAGATCTAGCATAATAAAGAGTGCAGCCATTTTAAACCCCATCTTTGGTGTCCTGTCTCATTTGGGATGCGTTGACAACTTCCTGTTGCCCTCTTTATATAACCCAAATCAGCCAATGGCAATGCAAGACAGCTGGCTAATCAGGAGACTGTGGTCACCAGTGAGATAGGTTGTTGACGCTGCTGATGTGGGTCTGCAGACAACTCCCTGGTAATAATGAGGTCAGAACTCTCCTGCCTGGAGTCCTAGATTCCTGGGTTTGAGTCTGGCAAGATCTTGCATCTCTACCCTCCCACACATCCATTCTTCCTATCCAGCTCCAAATCAGAATTGTCCTTTCTTGTCTTTCACAGCTTTCTGTTGACCGACCCTTGCCTCATAGATGCTAGCTATGGTTCCCCCCACCACACACATACACTTTTATTCTCCAATAACCTCATCTCTGTGCACTCTTCACAATGGGCTCCTCCTCTCTCACTTGTGTAACCTCAGCTCTTCGTATGCCTTCTTTTCTCCCTCCACGTTAACATTAATCATTCCCGAGAAACTCTTAGTGATACCATCATGAAAACTGTGGATGGGTGCTGCAGTTCTTTCTCAGGATTTGGGCTTCTCTTCCATAATTCTATTGTATTCCTTGTTTGTACTGAGTAACCAAGCTATTATTTTCTATAGCAGGGTTAGCTGCCAAATTTCATTCCTATTTACCAATAATGATTCCCATGATAATAACAGGCCCAAGACTGTTTCTTTTACTTATGTATAATATCTGTCAGAAACGTATACTTAACCACAGCTCAGTATAGAACTCAGAAATGTTCTGCTGGGAAGTGGGAATCTGGTTTCTATTATCTGGGCGCTTGGTCTTCCAGAGACATTGCAGTCATTAGCAACACTTTATTTTTCTAGTTGCATGAATTCATTTTCTATTTCTGTTTCTTAGAATTACTACAGAAATTACTTAAAACTTGAGGTTTCCCTGCAACGTTCCTCCTTTAACTGTGTAGAACTCATTACAGGAATAAAGAAAGTTGTAGAAGACTTATCTTTTTAATTTGACAGCTACATCCCCTTTCCGTGGATTTCTTTCACAGCTGTTCCCATTTGATTCTCTTACCCTCTGACAGTTAACTTGTGATTTACTCTTCTTTCCTCTGAGGAACCTGTGTGCAACAAGGTTGTAATCTCCAAATCTGACTTTCTATGAGTGAAAACAGACATGCACATAACTCCGCTTCAACACTGCTTTAACACCGCTTTTACACTCTAACATTTCTTATGCATGTTGTAGGGCTGTACTGGCGATCTGTGAAGCCCTGCAACATGCATAAGAAATGTTAAAGTGGTGTTAAAGCAGAGTTAAGGTGCATGTCTGTTTTCACCCTGTATCTTCTCTCCTGTTTTATGTGTTGGGGACAGATTTGCAATAGTAAAAATAGTGTTTTTCCCATTGACCTTCAGTGGAAGCCAAGCACCTAAGTACCATGAAAATCTATCCCTGAGCACTTTGAGGCTATATGTCTTAGCTTATATTGGGGGTGGGGAATCTCTTCCTTTCTGCACGCCACTTTAAAAGTTAGTACATGCTTCGCAGGCTAGATAGTAGTTGGAATCAGGTGTGCTCAGGATGGGGGAGGAAAACGAGAGCTCAGATCGTGGATCTATGCCAGGAATGGACAAAACTACCAACACTAAGAGCCACGTACCAAAACCTTCAGATGGCCAATAGCCACAAAGCGCATGCCTCTTCAAAGCATCTTCCAGGCTAATCCTCCCCTGCTTTGTGGTTGACTGGTGCTCTGCGGTCCATGTTAATGAGACTCTGAGGAGCAGCTGCAGTGTAGCTGTTGAGACTAGGGTGCAGTGAGCTAAGACATGGGAACAAATAAGGCAGCATGGAATCTGGGACCCCTCAGCACTAACCAAGAGCCACATATGGCTCCAGAGCCTCAGTTTCCCACCTCTGATCTGTGAAATGGATCCATCCCATATCCATGAGTGCGTGTCCTGATCTTCACTACCTTCCTCACTTTTTCAGTGTGTAAGGGTTGGAATTGGATCCACAGGCTAGATCCAGAAATTGGAAAGGGCACAAATAAAACACAGCCATAAGCTGGATTTTGCCCATGGGCCAGAAGTCCTTGATCCCTGGCTTATATGTACATAAAGCCCATAGAATTTTTCCCTGTAAGAGATCTGAATGAGTCTTCTAAATCCAGTGGCTCCCAACCAATGTACTGAGGCAACCTGATGTGCTGCAGTGGCTTGTCAGGTGTGCCTTGAAAATGCTGTTCATTGGAACCAAATACCACGTTAAAATGGAGAGTGTAATTTTGTAGCTATAATGAATAATTTAATAACCTAATTAATACTGCTACATTTTGTCTTTGGTTGCAAAACAGTTTTCCAGTCTGAGTGCCTGCCTAAGTGGTGTATAGTGAAAATAATCACAAATGTGCCACAAAATGCTTTCTGAAGCATAGGTGTGCCTGCACAGAAAATAGGTCAGGAACCTCTGCTGTAAACCTGTTACGTTTGCCTTGGAATGGTGACAGCTAGCATTACTTTCACTGTGAGCTGTTAAACAAGATTAATATCTCCAAATTATTGTTTATGATTTAGAATAACCAGCAGAGCATCCATAAGGTGCTCAGTACTCTCTCTCTCACTGTCTACACTTCAGAGGACTTGCTGTATCCTAGCAACATAATGTACATTTATAAGGAAGTGCAAACTCTCTCCTGTTGCTGTTTGTGCCAAGTGACAGAATTTTGTAATCAATAGGCTTTCTCTTTTCTGTCTTGAGAGAGAATTCCAAATAGTGGAGGCCCCTAGTTATCTCTAAATTGTCATCATCTGCTGCAACTGCTATTATGTCACTAGAAACATCAGTTTAGGTACCATGCAAGTCCAGGAGCCTTTTCCATTCCTGCTATAACTTCAGTAAGATGACTGCAGTCTAGAGTGAATGTACTTGTGGAAAGAACTTCAACATGATTTGTTGCATGCAGTTGGAGTTGCATGTTCACTTTTGAGGAAAAGGAATACTTGCCAAGCTAAGTGTTTCTGACACTCCTATGAAGCCCTATGACTAGAAGGACTTCACAGGGAGTAATCATACGCGAACTGACTTAGTGAATCTCTGGTTTTCATAAAAGACCTCCAGTTTGTAATCATAAGTATCAGTGCAGACATATGTTTGTTTTTAGTAGGGGTGGGAAGTTTGCATTTGGATTAATCCACCCAAACCAAACTGGAACAGTACGAGAACAGGCCTGTTTCGATTCAGTTATAAAATAAAAATGTTAAAAATTACTGCACATGTGCAAAATACCTGCCATACCATTCTGTGCATGTGCATCCTTTTCAAAAATGGTGACCGCGGTGTCACCACCATTTTGGAAAAGGGCAACCGGTCTGTACATGTGCAGTGGCCCTTTTGCACATGCACAGACCAGCTGCCCTTTTCCAAAATGGTGGTGATGCTGCTGCCACCATTTTGAAAAAGATCACGCATGCGTAGAAAGATCCAGTGGGCATTTTGCTCATGCGTAGCAATTTTTAATTATTATTTTTTTAAATACAGATCTGTAATACAAATCCATAATTCAATTCGATAACTATGGGAAACAGAATGGGAGGGAAATTAAACATACCTTAGGGACCGCCTCGCCTTTCGCGCTCCAGGACGGCTCCTGCGGTCTGCCGGGGGTGCCCTCTTAGAGGTCCCCCGTGTTAAGCGGGGGGGCCACGATGGAGAGGGCATTCTCGGTGGTGGGACCGCGGCTGTGGAACTCCCTTCCGGAGGAAGCTCGCCTGGCCCCAAGCCTTTTAACGTTTCGGCGGAACTGTAAGACCTGGCTGTTTGCCCAGGCCTTTGGGGGAGGGTAGGGAGGGTCTTTTTAATCCCCTACACCTTTTTTTTGCTAAGCCCTGTTTATATTTATATTTTTATATGAAATATATGTTGTTTTTATTGAATTTTAATGTATTTTATTGTTTTAATTATGTTGTGAGCCGCCCCGGGCTGCTGTGCAGGAGGGGCGGGATATAAATGCTTTGAAATAAATAAATAAATAAATATATTTTCATCCACAGAAATGGATTTTCATCCATAAAATCACTAGTTTTTAGACATGTCCACAGTGACTGCACCCACATCTACATGCCATTTACCATTAACATACTATTATTTGTGGAACTCATAGAGGAGATAGCTGGAAGATTCACCATATTATTTTGTCATCCAGAATGAGTTTAGCTGATGAGCAAGTGATTTGGGTTTTAAAATAAGATTGCCAGCAGTGCCTTACAAACAGCCCCTCATTTCAGAAATCCACAGTAGAGCTCCCTAGAACAAAACAGACCTCCCTTATTTGGGAACACAACAACTACATAATGTGTCCCTTATTTTTGAAATATTGATCTGGCAACCCTAATTTACAAACACCCTGAGCCTATCTGAATAACCAGCGTTCTGTGCTTGAAGATGGATAATTTCTGCTCCAAGAGGCTCCAGGCTATTGTGACTTTAACTCTTCAGCCAGAGTGATTCAGGAAAAGGAAGTGAAAACTCTGGCTGTTCTTACATGGATGCTAAATCCGGAATAACATCTTTCATCCTGGGTTTAAATGTCTGTGTAAACATCTAATCCTAGTTTCCAGGTTAAGGTTGAAACCGGGCCTATTTAATCTTCATTTTCAAGGATTTATTTAACCCAGAATCAAACATCCATGTAAACTGTAAATCTGAACTGAGCATAAAGATTAGTAGATAGAGCAAACACCCTCTCTACCCAGCAACATCTCTATGGTTGTCAGTGCTTTCTGTTGCTCTGGCCAGAAAATCAGCATTTTGATTTCTCTTCCCCCAAACTGGGGGTGCATAGATTGGCTGTAGGATTGTTCAAAGATATCTCTAAAGGGGAACAAAAATCCTAGCAGAAGAAGGTGATCGAATTCAGCTGCGAAGCACTATGGAATTTTCCAGTAATCTGTGTTAGTCTAAACTTGTATTAATCATGAACACGGTGATTCCGGATTCATGATTATTCTGAGTTCTAAATGTCTGTGTAAACAGGAACCCAGGATTAAGAATCTGGGATTTTAAATACATGTTAGTGTCTGTGTAAAAACAGCCAGTATCTCCTAGCATCTTTCAATAAGGGTGATAAGGATGGGAGTCTGGCATGGTTCATTATGAAGTGCCATGGATGGAGGACCATTATGGAGCTATTCTCGACAGCTGTTGTAGTTTTTGAAGCAAGCTATTTTCTGGAACAGAGGGCGACTTCTACTACGGTTTCTTTTTTAAACTTTGCCATCATTTGGTGAAAAAAAGAAATAATGACTAGTTTGCAGATAGCTGCTCTGAGAAACATTTTGGAATCTTCCTTCTTTTCTCTGCCCTGAATATAATCTTGGCAGGACCACAACAATGGGGGAGGAGTTTGTGGAAGATTGTAAAAGAGGGGTGAGGGTGGAAATGTGTGTCAGCAGAGATAACACAGACACAGCGTGGGTTCAAATGGCAAAAGCATACTGGAACTGCAAGGTGAGATGGCAGCCATGCAAATCCACTTAAGCCAATAGCTGATGAAGGTGTTCCCAGACACAGACTTTGTTAAAGTTAAGGATGAGAATATATTTCCTTTAAAGTGAGAGAGATGGGCTTTTTGCCCTTTTCTTTCCTGCACCATGGCATAAAAATAAAATCACTCAGCGGTGCTGTAACTTAACTTTTCCTCATCATTAAGATCATCTGTGTGGCGGTTTATAACATGTACACTTGGGCCCACGTCAGCCTGAAATTTGGCAAACAAAGGTTGACACCAGGCCAATTCTTTTTAAAAATGAAAAATGCAGTTTAGATCAGTTATGCTAGTTGTTTTTTTCTTTAAGAAAACAACCAACAACATTAATTTTGGCTTGTCAAGTTTTATTTTGCTCCCTAAATGGCAAGTGCAGGAGCAGGTTTCAAGATTTTTAGGGCCAAATTGTGCAATGGCGTACTAGATGGAAAAAGAGCAGAAGGAGGCTAGAATCTATGCCAAGTTGTCTTAATTGCAGCTTGAATGTCCAGCCAGAATTCTTCCATGGTTCACAGCAGTGTGCTAGGCGACATACCTGAGTAATGGGCCAGGCAGGGCACACATTGTGGCCTGAGAGGGTGTGGCTTTCTAGTCAAAGGGGTGTGGCTAGCCCAAACAACCCAGCTAGCCAGCTGTGGAAAATCTCCCTCTGCACCAACAGAATTCTCTGGGATGGACACACAGGATAGGACCCCATTCCTGCTGCTAACTCGATTGCAGACACAGGTTGGTTCTGGCCTTCTGCATCCTGCGCTGTTGGACTTTCCATCACATGAATGAAGGTTGTGGTTTGATGCAGATAAGGCAATGTGTGGTTTGAGAAAAGCAGCTGGATGGTGCACAGTGAGGCTAATTGCTATACAAGGTACATGCCCCCTTTTTGTTTGTGTTTGCTCTGCAGTGCAGGAGTCCGTTTAGCTTCCCAGCTGTTAGAAGATAATTGGGCATCAGTTGGGCTATGAATTTGTCATGGAAATTTTCTTAAAAAGTCATGAGTTGGTCATGGTAGCACAGAGAAAACTCATGGATACTTTAAAAAAAACTTTCATTCAGTATTGTATTTTGTAACCCCCGATTGTAAACCCAGGGATTAGATTGTAACCTCCCCCCAGCACAGATTGTAACCCACCCAGCACAGAATATAAGGAGGAAAGCACACACACACACACCCGGCCCCTTAGATTGTAGCCCCAGGCTTAGATTGTAAGCCCAAGCAGAGGATAAAGGCAGAGGAAATGCTGCCGTCTCCTCCTGGGCGCCTCTTGAAGCTCTGACAACGGCAGCGTTCTCTGCCTCTGATCCCGCCGCCACACCATGCCGTGCCGCCACTTGACCACGCCCAAAGCTCCGCCCTCCACAAGAAACAACATTGAGGAGGGGTTTGGAGCTCCAGGGAGAGACCGTGGCTTTACCCGGTGGCGCCCAGCATGTTATTCTTGCCTGCTTCTTGCCGTGCTGCCACGTCTCCACAGCCACGGAGGGATTTGGAGCTCCAGGGAGATACTGTGGATGATCTTAGCACCATTGAGCGTGCTCTTCACACCAGCTTCTTGCCGGCTCTGCTCTTCAGGTTGGGGGAAATCTCGAAAAACTTGAAAATCACAGAAGTCATGGGAAGATCTCAAAAGCCATGGAGGGGGCAAAAGTCACTAAAAATATTACTTTTGTCACCACCGTGACAAATTCTTAGCCCTAGGCATCAGTAATGGCCAGGAGATACCTTTTCAGCTCTCTCAGGCCAAATATTCGTGTAGGATTCTGATGGCACAGATATGGGATTCTAACTCTGCACAGGGAATCTCTGCAAAGCCTTCCTGCTCCTTGCTCAGACTCAGGCCAAGCAGAGATTCTCTGTGCAGGCCCAGGATCTTCATATCATCATGGAGGTGCTATGAGTGTCAGCCTGCAGTTGTTTCTTTCAAATGAAAATGTTATCACCATCATGACATTGTGGTCTCCAGATAAGATTGCTGCAGCGCACTTTCCATGGACTGTATCATATGGAAGCAACAGCAAAGGTAGCAGTCTGCTCACTAAGACTATCTCTCTGGAGTCACAGGCCATGACTATTTCAGATCTGCTCATGCAATGACCTTCTGGGAAGAGTTGTGAAAAGATGCACCTCTTAGTCAAGAGAAGTTTCCTCAAGACATTTTGCTGAAAAATTAAACTGAGCTGAAAGTTAACTTGATCAAAAAAGAGAGTGAGCAAGAGGAAAAAGCAATTGAAGATGTCAAAAATGAACAGTTGAGTGTTGGCATCAAAGCAGCAGTAAGGTTTAAAGGCAGAGATAAAATGAAGTTAGTCCATGCAAGAGAGGAGGGAAATTAGGACCCAGCAAAAACATATGAAGAGCCCTATGATTTAGCCCTAATGTACATGAAGAAACTGAATGTATTCCCGGAGGCTGGCACTAAGTTACTTGCCCAGGCTTTCCATAGTGTTAATGACATCACTTTGTGCTAGAGTTCACTAGTTCATATTCTCTTTCAAGGTTTTCCTAGCAGCTGGTAATTAAATAGCTACATTCAGGCTTTTAGTCTCTCCATTCAGTACTGAAGGCTGGGCCCCATGGAGGAAACTGCTGAACAAGGCTTTTGATTGGAAAGAGGAGAGTTGATATTTTTTTCAAAAAAAACCACCAACCCCACACACGCACAAAGAAACTGCGATCAGGACTTAGGATTCTCTCTTGTGTGTATGAAGAAACCTTTCTTCTCCTTGACTGGGACAAAATTTTTGCTTCTTTCTCCAACCTCTTCAGAGATTTTCAGTGTGATTCGGGGTGCTACCATAGTTTATATCACCTGAGGACCGGCAACACACAAGTATACTCAGAATTCGGTCAGTGAAGCCAGAGAATCCATTTGGGTCACTTTCTCCTTTCATAACTTCCAGCTCTTAACAAACCCCAAGAGACCTTTGCAATTGCAACGCCCTCTCAAAAACCATTGCTTCACTGGCCTTTGCCCTCTTGTTTATGAATTTAGAGGATGAGAATTTTCCAGAGAGGCAAGTTCTTGCCAGGACTGTTATTATCCAAGAACATCTTTGTGGCCCAAGGAGCCTATAAGACGTCTTGCAGGAAAAGGAAAACAATTTAATTAACCTTGTTGGGGAATCAAAACCTTGAGGTGGCATGTGCAGGCCATACTACAGTATCAAAAACATCTACAGCCTTCTACCGTTGCTAGATGATTCACGTATCCGTGTTTCCTATAGTAGTTATTTTATAGAGACTTTCTTCCCTCCCTTTGGACAGTGGATGATTTACAGTATAGCAGTCAAACTCCTGAACTGTCAACAAATAATACTTTGTCCTTCAGTAGTGCCAGTTATCCAAGGTTCTTAAAACATTTTTCACCAAATCAAGCCATACAACTTTGCTGCAAGGTTTGTTGTCATTGGGTGTAAACAGATGGATGTGGAGGCTGTTGCAGAGAAATAACTGATTCGCAATCAGTAAGGACAAATCCAGCTGAAGGTTTAAAAACAGAACTTTACTTAAGACTTTCCAGGCACAGATCCTTAGTTGCATCTAACTAGTAAGAAGACAAAATGGAGACTGAGACAATGAGAGAGAAGGGAAGAAGGAGTGGTTACACAAAGGAATTCAACTGTAAAACCCCATCTCCCTTCGTCGTACACATAAGCTTAGCATTGCCATCTAGTGGCTCTATAGTCAATTACTGTTCTTAATACAGCAGGCATTAACTTATGGATGTTGCATATACCAACAGAGGCTGCCTGCCCTGGAAGCTGCTCCAGGGGTGCACCCCCCATGTCCGATCGCTTGCAGCGCTGGCTGGGTCCCTTTTAGACAGATCCGGCAGTTGCCCTGGCCTGTGGTCCACCAGCGTTCCCCCAGCACCTTAGAGTTGTGGGCGAATCGCCCGACTGTCTAGGCTGGCACTCGCAAATCTATGGTGTTGCCTGGGGCAACAGCCATCTGAAAACGGAGCTGCAGCATGAACAAATGGACAGCAGCTCTGCTTTGAGCCGGTGCCCCAGGTTTGGCTGGCCAACTCCGCAGGCCATGCTCTGGGATGTTCCAGAGCTCAACAACCAGGGCTGACCCAGAGCAGACACAGCCTATTCTACTGCCACTGGTCTTTAGACAGATGGCTCACCCCAGGGGTGAAGTAGGCTGGCGCAACCAACACCAGGGCAACCCATCTATCAAAAAGTACCCTCTTGCCTAAGTTTATAAAGCAAAGACTAGACCACAGGAGTCCCACTATTATTGGCAATGCGAACAATGTGGTAAATGAGTCCCTGAATATTAACATTGGTTATTTATTTAGGATACCTGAGTTGTGAAGCACACTTTCATCATCTGCTTCTAACAGAGAAATAGCCCACAGGTCATAATGGTTGCAGGGGGCAGCTCTGATGTGAAACTGAAGGTAATTTAATACCAAGTGTCTCAGAGATGGTGCATTAAATCTCTAAGACAGTCAGTGGAACTGTGACTAGCTACTCCTGGAAATTCTTCAGGAACAAAACAAAAGAAGCAGCAAAGATCAACCACAGTGACTAAAGATAAGTCTCCAGATGGCCAGAAAGTTTACTGTATGGAAGAGAGAGAGAGAGAGGGGGGGGGGGGAACTTGGCAGGTGGTGTTTATCCATCCTCCAGTGAAATCCCTGTTGCTGCGTGCTCCAGATCCTTGATAGTGCCAAGCGAGTAGAATGTAATCCCATTTCTTCCATCAGAATAAAGGGCCAGATGTACCATACATGGGGTGTTTGGAGATGGAAATATGATTATTTAGGAGGAGCTAGGCCGAAGCTTTATGTAAGAATGAAACAGAACGCAATGAAACCACTCATTAAAACCTTTTGAGGGTGGAATGGAGGGCATCTGATGAACTCTAGGCATTCTCTTGTTTTCTGTTTCCCAAGTTGATTGCTGATGAGTAAAGCCAACATACCAGGCGAATGGAAAATTGTCAGCAACTCTTTCTTTCCACAGGTATTTCCAGTTTTTTCCTTCTCTTGCTTTCTGATTAAGCATTAGTGGAAATGCAAGTATCTCCCTAGCATTCTGTCTGATTATATCTCTTTTAGGTAGGAAAAAGTGTCTGGAGCAGCCTAACTTTCAGCAGAAACAACGTGGTAGAAACAGGATAGGCTGGAATTTTTCCCTGCCTGGTTTGTTAAAAGGTTTTCCAAACCCAACAGTTTTATGCTGGATCAAGGAAAAAATTCAAATCTTTCTTTATCACTAAGGTTCAGGGCTGTTTGGGGAAAAAAATCGTGGCATGTACCAAACAACTTTCCTCCTCTTTAATTCCTTTCAAGTTTCAAATCCATTCCAATGCAATTTCTTATTATTAATAATTTATATAGCACTTTCAGTATTCAAGGTGTTTTACCGTTCTTTTCAAATTCACCCTCTCAACAGCCCCATGAGGAAGGTGGTGGTTGTTCTAGTTTTACAGATGCAGAACAGAGGCTGAAATTATTATTATTATTAATAATAATCATTTTTACAGCAACATGCTTGGAACAAAGCAGTCAGGAATTAGAGATGGGTCCCTATACTGAGAGGTTTACAATGTAGAATGGACAGGGGGAGAACCTGAGAGAGGGAAACAAGGGTATATTCATGAAATTGAGAAGTCAGAGGGGCATGTGCTTAGCTTAGGGCAGAGGGGGGACCCTAAAGGACAGGACAGTTGAAGGAGTCTCAGTGAACACCTGTGGGGATGAGGAGCTAGGGAAAGTGAGATGAGGAAACAGTGACTTGCTCAAGGGCCTCAGGTAGATTTGTGGCTATGATGGGATTTGATCCTTAGTCTCCCAGGACCAAGTCCAACACCTTATCCCAAATACTAACACACAATTGCCGTTGAACCAAAGCCACTGCTCTCTCCAAACCAAGAGATGTATCTAGACATGCTGCTTCTTGTTCAGAGAATACATAGGGGGGAAAGCTCAATTGAATCTCTGGATATTTTCATATGTAACGCTGGCATGGATTAATCCGCTTTAGCGTGGATTAATCCGGGTGCCAGCATCCCGTTTTAAACCAGCCGCCAGATGTTAGCATGGTCTGGCTCTTGACCATGGTGGAGTTTAGCCCAGGCTGTCCCTTAGGGAAATCCCCAAATGACAGCCCAAGCTAAGATGCCCCACAGTCGGGAGCCAGCTGGCAGACCCGGAGTAAAGCAGGCTATCACGTCTGATAGCCCACTTTACTCTCAGCAGTCCTGAGTGGCGGCGGGGGCCAGGCACCATGGCAGCCATCATTGCTCGTCCGGGAGCGCCCTCCTGGAGAGCCCGCATTTTTGGTGAGTCCGGACAGACAGGAGGGCGTTCTCGGCAGCCACTCCTTTGCTTTGGAACGCCCTCCCAGTGGAGGTCCGCCTCAGCCTCCAGATCTCCTCACCTTCCGACGAAGCTGTAAGACCTGGCTCTTCCGTCAGGCATTTGGCGAGGAGGAGGGGGAGGGAGGGATGGGTTAAGGTTTTTTTCTGTGCATGGATATTGTGATTCTTCTTCGAGGATCTCCGCGATTCTCACTCTTGGGATTTACTTCCTGCTCCGCAGGTACCGGAAAACCTCTCGTCAGCAGTATCCAGGCAGATTACACCTGGAAAAGACTAGAATATGGTGAGGGCTCTGCCCCCTCCACTCCCCCTCCCATCCCGAGAAAAGCGCGGGCCCGCATCACGAGGGATGGAAGGATAAATAGGGGGAGGAGCCCTCACCGCCTCAGTTCCTTCCAACCGCGTGGCGTTGGAAGACTTCTCGGCGCTTTTCAGCGTTTTTTTCAGCTAAAAGAAAAAGAAGATTAGAAAGAAGATTAAAAAGGATTGTGAGTAGGAGTGCCGCCCTAGCCCGCGGGACGTTCCCCGGGCCGTTGCGCCCTTCGGGGCAAACGGAATGCCCAAACAGCCGGGCTTTAAACGCTGTGGCTCTTGCCCGGCTACCCTCTCAGTTAGCGACCAGCACGATCGTTGCCTAACCTGCTTGGGAGAAGGTCATAATACCCGGACCTGCGGGGCCTGCTCGGTGCTCTCGAACAGAGCTAAGCGAGCCAGGGCGCTACGGCTACAAGACATCTTAACTAAAAGGGCACTAGAGGGCGGTGAAGAGGGGCCCCTGAGGCTCCCCGCCCGGCACTCCAGGCCGATGGAAATTCCGGCTCCGACGGCTCCGGCACCGACGGTACCGCCCAAACCGAGGGCAAGTCCCCACACCGGTACCGCCCGCACCGGCGAACTCGGTACCGAGGGGCCGCTCGACATGCAGATTGCCGGTACCGGCCGTTCCGCGGAGGGGAGCATCGCTACACACGCGTCCAGCCCTAGGCGCATGACGGGTAGCGGTACCGAGATACCAGGTGCGCGGGGAGTCGCGCACTCTTCGGAGCGGGGGACCAAGAGCGGGGATAAAAAGAAAAAGAAAAAGAAAAGCTCTTCACGGGAGCCGGCACCGGCGGCACCGACGGTGATTACAGGACAGCAATCCCCACGACCGTCGGGATCGACGAGGGGGACGGCACCGCCGACTCCGCTGTCTCGATCGGTACCACCTCTTCTACTTACGGTACCGACGGTGCGAAGAGAGTCTCGCTCCAAATCTCCGCATTACCATTCTCGATCCCGATCACCTAGATACCGGAACGAACACACACCCCTCCGGTACCACTTGGAGCGCCGATCACGCTCACCTTGCTCGTGCTGTTCACCGAGGCACGGACATCGGGACTATGGCTATGGCCGGGATTATCGGTACCGATCACGCAGTCCTCCTTCGTATGCGCAGGACTTCGAGTACCCTACACTTCCGGCACGGGAGCACCCCTATGTGCCTCCGGCTCCACCTAGAGCGGCACCGACGGCTACCATATCTCGTCCCCCACCGTCGGAGACGGGGTCGGTACAGGCACCCTTGGACCTCGGAACCGTCGGCACCGAGACGCTCGAGTCTGGACCGGGAATGAGGTTAGCGCCATCGGGGGCTACGCAGCTCCTGACCTCCCTGTTGGGGGCCCATAGAGAGGACACGGTACCATCGGTACCGACGGTACCCCGGATGGCTTCCCCGGGGGCGTCGGCATCACGATCGTCCTCATCGTCATCTCCATCGCTTGAGGAGGACGAGACCATTTCCCCACCACCTCCTGATACCATATCGGACGCTAATATATCGTTGGCCACTGAGGACTCTAAGGCGTTCCAATCTATGTTGAGGAGAATGGCATCCTCTCTCCCTAAACTGCCCACGAGGGTTGTTAAAAAGGCCCAGACAGGACCCATTTTTGGCATACTGGGGTCAGGGGAGTCTGGACATGTAACTTTGCCCTTGCTAGATCAGCTGCTGGAACCAGCCACTGTGCTATGGGCAAAGCCGGCCTCTGTCTCTCCTACCAACAAATTGGCAGATTCTTTATATTCTGTACCCAAAGAAGGGGCGCAAATTTTTCACAACCATCCCCCTCCCAATTCCTTAGTAATAGCGGCTGCCTCCGTAAGATCCAGAGCGGGGGGAATTCAAACTTCCCCGGCAGACAGGGAGGGAAGAAGGCTGGATGTGCTTGGCAGGAAAGTGTTCTCTTCGGACTCTCTGTCCTTTAGAATTGCCAACTATGCTTCAGCCATGTGCGGCTATCAGCACTGGTTGTGGTCTAAGATTGGCACTACATCAGACCCCAACCAGTTGGCAGCACTGCAGAAAGAGGGCATGCAAATGGCCCAATTTCAGTTAACTGCTAATATGCATGTGGCAGATGCCAATGCCAGAGGTATGGCTTCGGCCATAGCACTTCGCAGGCATGCTTGGCTTCGTTCTACGGCTCTCACCCAAGAGAACAAAACAAGAATAGAGGATTTGCCGTTCGATTGTGAGGGTCTTTTCTCTGCATCTACCGACGACACTCTAAAAAAGATCAAAGAAATGAACCAAACGGCAAGATCCACGGGTGTAGTCAGGGCTATACGTAAGAAGTCCTTTACACAGGGCTATGCTTTCTCATCCAGAAGAACACCCTACCAAAATTATAACTATTTCCAAGCTGGTAAAAGATTCCAGCAACATAATCAGCCCCATTACCAGCAACAGGGTGCTCAGCAGCGCAAAACATTTGGCAGACAAAGGGGCAGGGGCAAACCCTCTCCTAGTTCGTCGTCTGGACAACAGGCAAAATCACGTTTTTAATAATACCTTGATCAAGGGAGATGATGAGGATGATCCCTCATTCCAGGACCGCCTATTGCCTTATCTACATGTATGGGAAGCCATCTCGTCTGATCGCTGGGTCAGAGAGATAATACAACTGGGGTATGCCATACAATTCCACACTACCCCTCCCCTCTCACCTTGCCCCCCTGGGGCACCCCTCCCCTCTACTCAAATACTAGTTGAAATTCAAAAACTCATCGACAAGGGGGCTGTCGAACTCATTCCCAGAGATGAACATAGTTCTGGATTCTACTCTAGGTTTTTTGTGGTCCCCAAAAAAGATAAGGGGTCTCGACCCATACTGGACCTGAGATATCTCAACAAATTCGTTAAAAGGTTTAAATTTCGTATGACCTCCTTACCGGTCATTTTCATGGGTTTGCAGCAAGGCGACTGGTTGGCCTCCCTTGATCTAAAAGACGCCTATTTCCACATCTCAATACGCCCTTCTCACCGTAAATTCTTGCGATTCGTTGCAGGGGACCTTCTCTTCCAGTACCGGGTCCTTCCTTTCGGACTGTCCACAGCACCACGCGTTTTCACCAAATGCGTGGCTGTCGTAGCAGCCTATCTGAGAAGGCAAGGTGTCAGAATCTTCCCGTATCTAGACGATTGGCTGTTGGCGGCGACGTCGCGACAAGAGCTTGTGAAACACGTGGAGCTAACTATGTCACTCCTCAGGGACCTGGGGTTTGTTCTCAACTTGGCAAAGTCACACGTGCACCCGACACAACGACTACCCTTTATAGGGGCAATCTTGGACACCAGACACGCGAAAGCGTACCTTCCAAAAGAGAGACTTGTCGCCATACGACATGCATTAGGCATTCTCCAAACGCATCCCACCAAGCCAGTTCGTTTTTTCCTGCACTTACAGGGACTAATGGCTTCCACCACTATGGTAACACCACATGCACGCCTGCACATGAGACCCCTACAACAATGGCTAGCCAGCAACTACGCGCCCGCCATCCACCCCCTCAACATGAAACTTTGCATAACGAAGGAACTTCTTCTAAACTTACAGTGGTGGGCAAATGCAGAGCACGTTCTAAAGGGGGTACCCTTCGATACTCCCAGCACCCGGGGGGTCATTACAACAGACGCATCCCTGACTGGATGGGGTGCGCACATAGAGGACATCAAAGTGCATGGTCTCTGGTCTCAAGAGGAGACACACCTGCACATCAACATGTTAGAACTGCGAGCCATACGTTGGGCATTGAAGGCCTTGCTTCCCCGTATCAAGGGTCAGAACATTCAAATCGTAACAGACAATACCACAGCCATGTGGTATGTAAACAAACAAGGGGGAGCACATTCCACCCGTTTGTCAAAGGAAGCAGAGACCATCTGGCACTGGTGTATAGATCACGACATACATGTGCACGCCATTCACTTGGCAGGACACGACAACTCGAGGGCGGATTACCTCAGTCGCAAGTCAACGGACCAACACGAATGGTCACTGAAAGAAGAGGTCTTGACAGACATATTTCGAGACTGGGGAACCCCAGTGATAGACTTGTTCGCATCACAGAAGAACGCCAAACTACCGAGATTCTGCAGCCGAGCAGGTATGGCACCAGAATCGATATCGGACGCCTTTGCCATCTCTTGGCACGGGACATTCCTTTATGCATTTCCACCATTTCCCCTCATTCACAGAGTATTGTGCAAAGTCAGGACGGACAAGGCTCATCTCATCCTGATCGCTCCCTTTTGGCCCCGCCAAACCTGGTTTCAAACCTTACTGGGAATGGCGACACAAATCAAGAGGCTGCCGGTGATCTACGATCTACTCTCCCGAGAACGGGGGGAAATTCTTCACCACGATCTACAGATGCTCCACCTCTCCGCTTGGTTGATTCTACCCCAATGAGCAATTTACCGCCGGAGGTTTCAGAGATACTTCTAAATGCGAGAAGACCTTCAACCCGCAAATGTTATCAACTGAAGTGGAGACGATTCTGTAGCTGGTGTACTACGCAGTCCATCTCGTTGCAAACTTTGGACATGAACCATGTCTTTCTCTATCTTCTGAATCTGCAGAAGTTGCATTTGTCTTTGGCTTCCATAAAAGTTCATCTGGCAGCTCTTTCTTCACGTTTGCAACCAGATGACAGTGGAACTCTTTTTTCACACAAATTAATGAGGTCGTTTTGGAAAGGACTAAGGAACACTTTTCCTCAGAGGTCAAGACCTGCCCCTCAGTGGGACTTGAATCTTGTGCTGTCTAAGTTAATGTCTCCCCCTTTCGAACCCTTAGCTTCTTGTAGCATGGAGAATTTGTCTATTAAAACAGCGTTTTTAGTAGCTATTACCTCAGCTAGGAGGGTGAGTGAGCTCACAGCCCTTAGAGCTTCACCTCCGTATATACTGTTCCATAGGGATAAAGTTGATCTGCGAATTGATCCCTCTTTTGTGCCCAAAGTAATTTCCAGTTTTCATCTTAACCAGACTATCTCTCTACCAGTTTTCTTTCCTAAGCCTCATACCTCTGTTGAGGAACAAATGTTGCATACGTTAGACGTCAAAAGAACTCTGGCTTTCTACATCGATAGAACCAAATCGATAAGAGCGTGTGATTCCCTATTCATTTCATATGGGGGTCAAAGGATTGGAGTCAAGCTTTCCACACAGAGACTTTCAAAGTGGATTTTGTTGTGCATACAGAAATGTTATGCCTTAGCAGACAAGGTTCCGCCTGCAGGTTTGAGGGCTCATTCTACTAGAGCTACTGCCGCTTCGTTGGCGAACTTCCAAGGGATAAATTTGTCTGATATCTGTAGGGCTGCCACATGGGCGTCTGTCCATACGTTTACAAGGCATTACTCTTTGGACCTGGCGGCCAGAGCAGATTCCCAGGTGGGGAGAGCAGTGCTGGACTCCTTCTTGAGTGATCATCCTCGACTCCCTCCTCCTTGAGGTGAGATAACTAGAACTGCTTATTACTCTCCCAAGAGTGAGAATCGCGGAGATCCTCGAAGAAGAAACGGAGGTTACTTACCAGTAACTCTGTTCTTCGAGAGAGCTCCGCGTATTCTCACATCCCGCCCACCTTCCCCTCAGTCGTGGATGGACATACCAGGTCTTCCAGGCTGGGTTGGAAGGAACTGAGGCGGTGAGGGCTCCTCCCCCTATTTATCCTTCCATCCCTCGTGATGCGGGCCCGCGCTTTTCTCGGGATGGGAGGGGGAGTGGAGGGGGCGGAGCCCTCACCATATTCTAGTCTTTTCCAGGCGTAATCTGCCTGGATACTGCTGACGAGAGGTTTTCCGGTACCTGCGGAGCAGGAAGTAAATCCCAAGAGTGAGAATACGCGGAGCTCTCTCGAAGAACAGAGTTACTGGTAAGTAACCTCCGTTTCTATGCTGCTGTTATTATTATGGTTGTATATTTTTGTATTTATTATGATTGTATTTTACATACTGATGTGTATTAATCTGGTTGTGAGCCACCCCGAGTCGCCTTGAGTGAGAGGAGTGGGGTAGAAGTATTTATAATAAATAAATAAATACATACGTGAGAAACTTTGATCCCTCCCAAGATTTCCATTTCTTATATACTTTGCTCAGGCTCAGAAATCTATCCCTCCACTCCACCACGTGCTTGCTCTTACACAGAGACCATAACACATAAACAACCAGTGTAGTTTTACTCTTCATAAAACAGGAATGATGGGGCCAGGAATGGTTTGTTTGGCTTGGCTCATCACTGTGCTTCTCAACTCTTTCATGCTGTGAAATGCTTCTGAGATCCATCCCATCCCTCCCTTCCCAATCCCCACAACTTCCCTATGGCTTGAGGAAGAGTCATTTTAGGTCACTATTAAGGCAACAAGATGAAAATTAAGTCCCTTTACTTAAGTTTATGATGGTTGCCATTGCTACCTGGGTAATCTCCTTCTTCTGACCATGTTATATTTGTTGTGTTTTACTCTCGGTTGGTGAGGCTGGGACTGAAAGGGTACTTCTACATGTGCATTATCTCTCAATAAACCCCTCTAATTCAGAGATTAATTGTTTGTGTGGACAGACATCCCAGTATATATCATTCCTGCTTCCTGGTTTTATATTTATTTATTTATTTTATTTCGTAGATTTTTATACCGCCCCATCCTGCAAAGCAGGCTGAATTTTTGAGGTTTTATTTTTTTCTGGTATAAAATAATACAAGAATAGTGCTCATGTACGCTGTTATCCCAGATTGAAGCCCTCCACCCTTCCTGAGAACTGCAGGTAGAGTTTATCTCCCCTCTACCCAACATCTCTATGGTATTCTGCTGTCTCTGGTGGCAAAATGTCATGGGCAGGGATTTACAGCAGGGAAGACTGTGACAAAATGTTACCCATGCTGCCTCTAATCCACTCTGACCCTACAGCGGAGGGAATCCATCACACCCATCTGCTCCAGGGACCCATGTCAGCAAGTGACATAGGCACAGCCAAGGACATTGGGAGGAGAGGGGCTCACAGCTGTCCACAGAGCAGCTAGGAGAGGGAGGCACCCAGGACCAGGGGATACTGTTCCTCTTTTTATGGTCTCTCACCAAACCTTCAGATTGGACAGAGGTGGGGAAGGGGGGCAGCTGGAAATGGAAGGGGCAGCTGGCGTGCCCACTATCTCCAAGGGCACTGGCATCCCCACCAATCTGTTGTACTCCCAGAAACCAGAGCAGAACAAGGTGCTGAAACTCAACTGTGCTATCTGTGTGGCAGAATCCAGTTCCCTTTGGAACTGGCCTGTTTGTCTCAGCTCTCTACACAAATACAGAATCTCTGGGAACTTACATCCCAGACAATTAATGACAAGACTGATGCTCTAGCAGAGGCATTCTCCTCTCGGTCCAAGTTCTCCAAGGCACTGAAATTCAACTGCGCTGCACCATGGGTCCATTGATGCAGTCCTCCTTGTGACTCTTATACCACGCTGCAATCCCATTATAGTGCTTATCCCTGAAAATAAATGATGGTGTAGACAATCCCAGAATGTCATCCTAAAATTGCAACTAATATCAGGATAATTGTGTTCATGCCATTTCTGTAGTCACACTGCTTTTCAGTTTGGTTGTGTCTTTCTCTGAGTGTGCGTGTTCTGCTTTAGAAGCTGATTGGGAGTTGTGACCTCTAGCATTTACTGCAAAGGACTGTCTGACGAAAAAAAGACACAAAACCACGTAGGGTGCAGAGAGATTAATTTGTTCTGGACAGCTTAAAATAGTCCTGGACTGGACTGCCAACCACCACCAGGAAGTGTCTTTGCCTAAAGGCTAGTTATCTGTTCTGATAGGGAAAAAGTAAATCTTGGGATGACCTGGACGTTTGACCATTCTGGCTCACTAAGTCTAGCTGTTTCTCTGCATTTCTTGCTTCAAGAAGTGTTTGCTTAGGTGTCTATGACCCATGTGATAAAGTTGTTGCTGTTTTCATATTAAAAAAGCAGACATAGTTTTTTTGTTCCCACATAAAAAAGTTACAACTTTTGGAGGTTTTGTTTTTTGAATTATTATTACTTTTTGCCTCTGGGTAAATTTTATTATTATTATTATTATTATTATTATTATTATGCATTTAGATAGTGTCAACAGTGTACCTGGTGCTTTACAATTGTTATTATTAGAGACAGGTCTCTGCCCAGTGGGTTTACAATCTAAGATGGGCACGGGTGAGGGGAACATAGGGAGAGAGAGCAGCACACACACATTCCCATTTATTAGAGACGGGCAACTGAGGCTGAGAGGTTGTGACTTGCCCAAGGCTGCCCACTGAGTTCATGGCTAGGGTGGGATTAGAACCCTGGCTTCCCAGGACCTAGTCCAGCACATTATTCACTACACCACACAAATTAAAAATGTGTTTAACAATAATGTAGCTCCCCACCCATTTGTATTTCTTTTATTTTCTGCTTCTCATCAAATGCAGGCAAACATGAAAGGTCAAGATTTTTCACATATAGGAGTCTAAATTTAGACTTCTGAGTCCATGTCTGTACTTCTAAATAAGTGGTCTGGTTTTTGAGACATACCGACGTCATTGGGAGCTGCTAGGTGCTCAGTATTTTGACAATCATACCTTTATTTAGAAGTTTAGCTATGAACTCTTAGGAGCTTAGCTTTCAGCCCATATTTTTGAAAGACTTTGGGCACGGCCACATGAGGCGTTATCCCACTTTGGGTAGCCTTATCTCACTTTGGGCAATGTTATCACACGATGCAGTGGCTTGTATACTCGACAGCTGCCAAATGTTCATCCTGCCGTGGGGTGGGTCAGGCAGCCATCTACTATGTGATGCGTCTTCGGAAAAAGGTAGGGGATGCAGTGCGTAGTAAGGTTGCCCGAAGTGGGATAAAGCTGCCCGAAGTGGGTTTAAAGGGCCCACTTCCCATCTTGCTGGGCCATGCTTTCCTGCCATGAGGCGAGGTCAGTGGATCAGGCCCAGAGGAACATGCGCCCCCTTCCCAGGCCCTCCTTCCCCTGATCAACCCGTCCAACAGTTGATTGGGAGTTTGGGGGAGAAGGGCCGCAGAGGAGCATGCACACGCCCCTCTCCCCATCCTGATCTCCCCCAGTCAGACATTTTTTGGGATGGGGTGAAGGGCATGCATGCACCCCTCCCCCAATCTCCCCAATCAGCTGTTTGGGGTGGGGAGAGGGGTGCACACACACTCTGCCCAGGCTCCCTTCCTCTGTGCTCAGCTGTTAGGCGTGGTGCTCCTCCACTCCCTCAACAGCTGCCTAGCAACAGGGGGCCCTTTCCTGCAGTGCAGCAGGAGTTGGAGCATCCAACCCCATGTGGCTGGCTCCTCAGCCCATCCCAGGGTATGGAGGAGCTGGTGATGGCTGCAGGGGAGTGGACCATGTGACCAGTTCTCTCCACTGGTCCAAAATGTGCTGGCTGCACTTGCCTGCCGCGGCGTATCGGGCCCATCCCAGCTCGTGTGGGCTTTGATCTAAATTGCTATCATGGATGGGGTTTGGAAACATAATGGACTTTTCTTGGACAAAACCTTAGATTATCTTTGAGCAGGATATGAACTCCAGATTCTGCCTTGTAGTATCCCAGTATGGGAATAATAAATGCATTCTGTTCTCAGATAGCATGTCAGTATAATAATCATTTTATTTTTATAGTGCCCCCCTGCCACATGGCACTTGGAGCGCTTCATAATCGTAAAGTACAGTGACCATACAAAAACCATTTAAAATAATTTTAAAGGGGAAGGTAAAGAGGAAAGACCCAATACCTTGAGGGGAAACTAGCAGTTGATCCTTAAAGCACCTGGAGAATAAATGGATCTTCAGGTGCTTTTTAGAGGTGAGGATGGAGGAACATAGACGAATATCTGGAGGGAGAAAGTTCCATACTGAGGGACCTACCATTGCAAAGGCCTGATCACCTGCCGACTTAAGGCACAATAGCAGGTGGTTTCTGAGCACAGATTACCGCCAGGGCAGGGTTCTAGGACTAGGTCTCCAAATATAACCGGGGCATGTACCAGTCACGGCCCTGAAGACCATATAACTCCACTGGCCAAAATAGACTTTTCGACAGCTCAGGTCAAGTCAGTAATGTTTAATTTTACAATTTATTTCTATAGAGGTGATGGAAATAGAATATCCATTGTATCGCCTATTACTACAGCTAAACTTTCTAAGTTCCTATAAGCAAATTCCTATAGAGCCAAGTTCTCAGAGGCTGTCCAAAACGATGTTCACCATATTTGGGATTGCACACATTTCTATAGGTAAAAACATCTGTTCCTCACAGTCATCATCATGATATCTACACACCTGATTCATTATTATTTGGTGCATCTTCAAAGACCTTAGGTGCATTTTCAGAAGGCCTTTGTGAATTGGCATATGAGACTAGACTAAAGTTTGTATTTTTGAGAGAGCTTGAAATCTGCATGATATACAGAGGTCTGTTCAGTAAAATTTTTCTCCATTCAAGACACATCTCTTAAAACTTCACTCACCACCCTTGTATGTTTATTTTTAAGAAGTCCAACCTTGCATCTTTTATCTTCCCCAGGTTACTCCTCTGCTGTACAGAAATTCTCCCAGACTCTGCAGTCTTTTCAGTTTGACTTTATTGGGGACACCTTAACAGATGACGAGATTAATATTGGTAAGTGCTGTCTCTTTCAGGGGAGACTTATAGGTACCTAGAAAAGTTTCTCTCTTCCTTTATGACTAGACTGTAGAGGTGGGACCCCAGGACAATTACCGGCTACCGGATTTACCGGATTCCGGTTTCCAAAAAAACGGATTCCCAGATTAAATCCGGTATACCGGTACCGGATTTATTCCATTGATTTCAATGGGGCATTGTCCCCATTGAAATCAATGGAATAAAAAAATTCCTCCCCCTCCCCCTCCCCGGCTGCGCGGGTGGAAGGGGTGACACCCCCCACCCACCCTGCCCAGCCTGGATTTAAACAAAAAAATTCCCCTGAGTGTCCCTACTGCGGCTCCGGGCCGCCGGCGGCAACCCAGAGCGAGCCCACCAGCACCAGTGGCCGTCCCAGCAGCAGCCAGTAAGTATTAAGTAGTGTACCGTATGATCCCTGGGGTGGGGTTTTCCGGAAGGCCTACTAGCGTCTGAAGCCGGCAGCCACTGTCGGCGCTGAAGCCACCAGACTGCCGGAGCTCCATGAAGGTAGGATCCCTGGGTGGGAACTTGGAAGTAGGGTGATCCCTGGGGTGGGGTGGGGTTAACACCCCAGGGATCATACAGTACACTACTTAATACTTACTGGCTGCTGCTGGGACGGCCGCTGGTGCTGGTGGGCCCGGCTCGCTCTGGGTTGCCGGTGGCGGCCCGGAGCCGCAGCAGGGACACTCGGGAATTTTTTTGTTTAAATCCAGGCTGAGCAGGGTGGGTGGGGGGTGTCCCCCCTTCCACCCGCGCAGCCTGGGAGGGGGAGGGAAACGCGGGTTTTTTTGTGGGGTTTTTTTTTTTACATTGCGGCCATTCAAATGAATGGCCGCAATGTAAAAAAAATCCGGTACCGGGAATCCGGGAAACGGGCCGGATTACCAGGTTGAATCCGATAATGCTGGTACGCCCAGTACCGGCATTATCGGATACCGGAAGATCCGGTTGTCCCGGCCCTACTAGACTGTGTTGTGCAGTTCATTGTTGATGACAGTAACTTGTTTTTTTGCACACAGCTAGGAATCCTGGTTCTGAGAAGCTATCCGGTAAATAGTGCATGATTGTTCTTTACTGTTGTAACAAACATTGTTTTATAGTAAGACTTAAACACCTAATATTTATTTAGAATTGGGCATACAAAATGCTGTAGGCTAATCCTGACCTGATGTTTTTTGTGAGCACTAACCCCATCTCCAAAGAGTGGAAATGGTCTGCAGCAGTGAGCTTCCCAATAGCAAGGCTTCATGGGTGACCTCTTGAGTGTTATTGCATGTCTTCTTACTTCCACGCTCTTTCTGTACCAGGAAGAGGGACTCGAAGCACTTGGCTGTGTGTCTTAAGTCAGACTGATAGTGCTTCTGCATTAAAACCCACCAGGGTTAAAGATACTTTATGGAATCAGTCTTTCTACCTTAGTGTCCTAGACGCAGTGACTGTACGTGACCCAGGGAAAAGCCATTCACATAGACCCTGTTACCTTGAAAGAAGCTTCCAATGTGAGTCTAAAGCTTTCAGCTTTGTGTGGGCAGACTGAGGCTCACAGAGCTTTCCTGCTCTCAGCGCCTCATGTCTCATTTGATTTCCATGTATTTTACTTTCCTGCCAACCCAATGAATTCTTTGTAGGTTAAACATCTGTCGCTTGCATCCAGGGAGTTGAAACTAATGTGCTAAACTTCCTAAAAAAAGGCATTTTGAGAATTCATCACACTCTTGGATGTTGAACAAGCAGTCTGGAAGGCTGGGAACTTGCTGTTGTGGTATAGCGAGTGACACCATCTTGAGCTCTCTTCTGGAAAACTCGGTGGATTGCAGAGAAGAGTAACTGTGCAAGTCAGACAGAAGAACAGAGTTCACAGTATCATAGGTCCTTATCCTGTAAAATACCAAGAACTCTAAATATCCATGAGAACTGAAAGTTCTCACCAACTTACAGGACTGGTCATATTAGCAGGAAAATAACCCGTTAGTAGAGTCAACTCAAGACCAGGTTAACATTTTTATAAACCCTTGCCTTTGAACTGAGCCCAGAAGCGTGGAAGTCGTCTTGCTGAGAGAGAACGTTTAAGCCCACAACTAAGGAGGAAGAAAGGAAAGCAAAGATTGACTTTGGGGAGCAGATTGTAGCTTAACCTTCAGAATCGGATATTATCTAATACAAACGTTGTTGGTGGAATGAGTCTGGGGTCAAACGGTAATGGGGAACAAGACACCGCAATTTCCAAAGTACTTCAGTACTGAACAATGGAGGGGAAAACCTATCAGTCAGACCTGCTGGGAACGGAAGGATCTGAAGTCAAGAGCCATCCGAAGTGAAAGTGTTTCTTTCCTCTTAATCCAAAAGGAAAACATTCCAGTTTGGCAACCCAGGTGGAGTGACAAGTCTGTCAGTTGCTCCAGGCTGACTATAGGGAAAGGAGAACCTCTTTATCAGTCAGCTTGGGGAAGCTTGTACTGCCACTTACACTTGCTGTACAGAAAGCCAGTCTATGGGTAAAGAAAGGGTTTTGCTCTTCAAGCTGCTTTTCCCCCTGTGCTAGATTACTTTAATTATCCAGCATTTGTTCTAGATGGCATTTTTTGGAGTGGAGGGGAGAACACTAAAAAAGTATTCGCAAGCAAATGTTAACAAGGGGTATGGTGTGCTCCAGTTTTGGGCAGATTTAAACAACATATAGTCACTTCGTCATGAAGCAAGGATGATCAATACACCAAGCTCCTATCCCTGGGGAGCAGATCCTCTCTGATCATGTGGCACAAGACAGTATAAACTATATTTCTTCCACTGCATTGATTCTTTCAGTCTCTCACAGAAGGATGAGATTGTTCAGACTGTGCTTGAAAATATCCTATCGTTCGATACAAGACAGCGGCTGTTTTTAGACGATCACACTAAAACGTTCTTAACGGACAGAACGGTATGACTCATTGTCATAACAAAAAAGTTTTATTCTGTTTAGACTATCTTTACTAAAACCAAAACTTTCTAACTGTTCTAACCAAAACGTGCTGTTTACATGATTAAAACTATTGCTCTGCAGAGTTTTCACATTCAGTAAAACTTGGAGAAAAGTGTTTTAAGAAAAGAACTAAAACCAGGAAATGTTTTAAAATGAAACATTTTACTGTTTACATGATCACATTCAAAAGTCATAAAACAGCCGAAAACGTTTTCAATGTATCGCCCGAAAACACACCGCATGTTCTTCATATACCAGCAGCAGCCTTAACCATTTTACTTTTTAAATTCTTACAAGTCCGCTTATAATTGGTTTTGAGATTCTCCCAGGGGGAAGGGTCTGATTGCTTGGAAATATATCACTGGGGACAGAGCATGAAAATCTATAGAGCACTTTTAAAATCGGATCTTAGCACAGGGGTGGTTAACCATTTTTCTCCTGGCGCCACTTTGAAAATTAGCACAAGCTCTAAGGGCCACATAAAAGTTGGGGGCAGTAATAATCAAGGGATGTCCCCAGGAAGGGAGGGTCCAGATCATGGATCTGTGCCATGGAGCACTCTCAAATATAGCCAAGGCCTATACCGTGCAGACCCCTGCAAACCAGCAGCACAATCTTAAATTCAATCTGCTGTTCTACGAGCACCAAATGTGGAGGATGCAGGATGGACTTATAGGATCATGACTGCCCAAACCAGTAAATAGCTCTGCTGAATGAGCTGCAAGCAACAGAGAAGCACCACAGGAAGCACATAGAAAAGGGAATTACAAAAATCAAGCCACATGGTCACCAGGGTATGGGTTGCTCACGAGGTCAGCCTGTGATAAATAAGGGCATAACTTATGCAAACTACAGAGTTGAAAAAGTATTTTGGAACTATGTCCGATACCTGAGTTTTCTTGTAAAGCATGTGGTCAGAAATTATGCCCAAATCCTTTACCTGGCCCACTCTGTCCACCTGTATCCCCTCAACTTGTAGGGACTCGAGGAAGGAGAGGGCATATTCCCCTCATATCAGCTGCCCTTCCCCATCAGCATCTCCTCAGTCTCTTCCGGAGTGAGCACAAGGTATCTCCGATGCAGGAGGAAGCTTTAATTTCCCCATGTGGTGACTTATTGCTTATGATGTGTCTTTGTAACATGGTAAATAATGCTGCAAAGTGCATGATTGTATCATTGAAAAGTTCCAGTGATCTGAAAGCCATTTCTACATGTACACTTCTAGTGGGGACGCAAAAGGGATTATCCTCTGGAAAGCACATAAAAGCTCACACAGCCCTGTTACTGAGTGAATCATCATAGGCCCTTTTCACACAGAGGGTATTTTCAGACATGATGGGCCTCCGTTTTGACACGGCCCGTGGTCACATCTACACCCCCGAGCAGAATCAGGCCGGCCAGGCGACAGATGTTCCGGCCTGATTCCGCTCGGGGATTGGGGAGGGGCGGGGTTGGGGGGTGCAACGTGCAGCCGCACGGCCCCGCCCCACCCACGCTTCCCCAGCCGCCCGCCCTCCCGGAGACGGGTGGGCGCAGCGACCAATCTGGCCGCTGCGCCCGATCTCGGCCCATGGCCAGTACCACGGCTGGGAAGCGGCGGTGGTAACAGATGTTACCAGCCGCCAATTCCCGGCCGTGATCAGAGTAACCACGGTTCCGGGATTGAGGCTGGCCTCACCTTCAGAACCGTGGTTCAAGGGATTCTCGCCGGGTGTTCACTGTGGTGAACATCTGGCGTGACCCCCTTCAGACGTTACAGGCTCTCCGCCACGACGGGTGGTTCACCGTGTCCAAACGGAGGCCCGTAACGTCTGAAAATACCCAGACGCTCTAACACTGATAAAATGGGTGTTACACTTTATTATACATGTTGTAGGGCATCCATAGAGCAGACCTGCAGCATGTATAATAAAATGTAACACCTATTTTATCAGTGTTAGAGTGTCTGTGTGAAAAGGGCCATAGAGTGAGTGGAACCTGTATAAGATACTACCCTTGTTCACCAGTTTCATAAAGGATTGTGCAAAGTTAAGCACAGTTCAGCTCCACCCTAACTGGAGGATCCACTCTTGTTAAGTAACAGATTTTAGTTAATCCCTTGAATGGGTCATATAGGTTCACTGGAGGAATCACATGTCACAGGCTAAAAGTGAGTGGAATAGGAAACATAGACTTCTGCCTCTCCTCACCTGCCATTATTTATTTATATCCCAGCAGTGCCTAAAATGTTTAAGAAGGAACCAGAGCCTTTTGTGCTAGACTCTGTATGAAGAAGACTTAGGATGTACGAGTGTGTTTTTGTAAGGACTTGTTCCCTCTGCTTAACTTTCTCACATTTAGAAAGTTTAGTTTAGTTTAGTTTAATAAAATTTCTATGCCACCCCCTCCTGCTAAAAGCATCATTGTGCTAAAAGCACCAATTTTAGGACTTGTTTCACTTTGAGTATGGTTGGAGATTTAGTGAAATTGTAGCCCTGCAAGATACTGAAACATGAGTAGTTGAGAGTAATAGGGATTTTTAGCTAATGTTTTAAAATTCTGAAATTCATTTCTGAAAAAATATGTCTTTGCTAAGCTTGAAAGGCTCTCCACCCCTGACTTTTCACTCAAGGAAAGAGAGCTCACAGTACCCATCATCACTGAGACTCTGAGTAGGTTCATCAGCAAAACCAAGGAAGCCAGCTAAAGAGAGAAAAAAGAAGATAATCTTTTTCTGAAGAGTTGCAAAAAAGTTCAAAACTTCTTTATACAGCATAAAACAACAAAAAAGTACACAAATTTAATTTTGGAAATCTTTTATCTGTCTTCTTTAAACAACACAAGTGGATCTGTACTTCGGGCAAATTCATGTAGGTTTAGGTAACTCACCTATATCAGTCAGGAGATGACAGCTCTCATCTGTCCCTAATACCCATTTTCCTTGCATTCATACTTATTGGACTCCATGGATAATTCCAGTTTTGCACAGGCATTGGGTATAGAGGGAATTTGATGTTTTTCATTAAATCAAATATTAGCAAAAAAAATATGTTTAAGTCTCAAAACGTTTCATGAGATTTTGACTTTTTAAAAAAAAAAAGTCACACAAAAGAAAATACGTTGTTTTCTCGTTCCATTTATATATTGGCAGCTAAACAAAATTTTAAAATGTTTGCAAAAACAAAATTTCCACAAAAATTTTAAATAGTGTTCTTGATTTTGATCCTTTGAATTTTTTGTGAAATTAAATATTCAGTTCATTAAATTGTGAATTAAATAATACTATTTAAAAACCTGCAAAGAGTATCAAGCAGGGAGGGGTGGGTGGGGAGCAGGGTCAAAAGGGAATAAACAGGGACTCTTGCCTAATCTATCCCTAGACCACACTACCAGGGTTTCAGAACATTGGTGCAGATTGCTTTATACTCTTCTTCCAGCTGTGTGGTTTGTTCCAGGACTATTGGTCCTACTCTGCATCTGCAATCCCTGCCTTCTCCAAGATTATGCAGCAGAAGTCCTGTTGTTTATTTCTACACAGTTGTGTTAAGTTTAGGAAGGAAGCTTAGCCTTTATGGTAACTATTCTCCAGTTCTGCCTGGCCACAACTCTCCCTCTTCCCAAAATTGCTTGAAAAGGCAGTTGTTCAGAGGGGGCAGGAGAGATGTGAAATAGTGGAGCAGAGCCTGACTTTTTTCCACCTCCCGTATCAACAGAAAGATGCACTTACTTAACCCACTACCCAGTGCGCCTGTTCTTCCCTCCTTTGTGTTACTTGTTTCACTGTTTGTCACTTAGGCCACTTTTACACGGACACCACCCACCCATGAACACCCGGAAACACCCATTGGATGGGTGGGAGAGCGTCCGTGTAAATGTCCACGAGTGGGTGGGGGCGCATGCCCGACCCACCTGCCAACACCCATGGAGCAGCCGCGAGGGAGCCGGCACCCTCCGTGGGTGGAGATGGGTGGAGATAGGTGTTCAACACCTGAGCGTCCGTGTAAAAGCGAAAACACCCACACCCACGCGGACCGGACCGGCGGAGCCCCACTGTGCCAGCGCCACGGGACACGCACGCGCCGCCACGCAGACAGGCCCATGGGGGGGACGCCAGATGTCTGACCGAGAGCCCGTAAAGGAGGGTGGAACCATGGCACACATGCGCAGGCTCCCATGATGGCGACCAGGAAGGCCAACGACAAGGTCAAGGGAGCCAGCGCCGCCCCACGCGCGGGAAGGGGCCGGATGAACATGGGGACCCAGGAGCGCCCGTGGGGGGGAGAGCCCCGGCAAGATGGTGCAGGAGGGGGCGCACCCCAGGCAGAAGGCACAAGGGGGGGCCTTGGACCGCCGGTACGGGGGGGACCCAGGCTGGGAGGCACGAGGGGGGAGCCCTGGCGGGGGGGAAGGAGGGGGAACGCGCCAGGCTGTAATATAGCGCACGTGTCCCAGCACAGGGGCCGCACTGCCCCCCCCTGGTCGAGGACCCCCAGCGCATCCCAGGGGCATGGCCCGAGGAGCAGCAGCGAGAGTGAGGTGAGCGCGAGGGACACACACCCCCACACAGGGATCGGAGGGCTGTGCCCCAGGCACGGCACCATGGGCCAGGGAACACAGGGCAGGCGGCAGCCGCATAACCCGGTCCCCCATCCCTGCAGGACAGCTCCCAGACAACGGAGCACCATACCACCAGGACGATGGCCGAGGAGAGCCCCCAGACAGTCAGGTGAGCAGAAGGGCACCCCAGGGGGGAGAGGGGAGGGCAGGCCCCTCGGGGACGCAGAGGGGGCCAGCAGGACCCGGAGTAACCCCATATGCACTACCCCCAACAGGACACGACCATCACCATGGCTACCACAGCCACAGGGCAGACCCCATGTCACCAAGCTGGTTGGCCCCCACACGCGGGTCCCAAAATGGGGAGCCTTGGGCAAGGCAGGAGATCAGGGACTCTATATGTGTGGGGGGATCTGAAAGGGTCCAGCTTGACCTGGGGCGCAGCTACAAGACCAGACAGGTCTATGAAACCATCTCCCAAGAGATGCAGTGGCAGGGGTACAATAGGGATGTCACGCAGTGCATGCAGCAGGCAAAGGAATTGGGGTCTGGATATGAACATATCATGGACAACAGTCTCAAGTCTGGCCGGGCCATGCGCACATCCGAGTTCCAGGAGGATCTGGACAAGTTCCTCTGCATTGATGGGGATGTCGTGGCCTCCCGCACACACGGCAGCGCCTTCTCCAGGGGCAGACGCAGGGCCACCACACAACACCCCCCCGACAGACCCCACAGAGCAGGGGGGAGGGAAGTGCCCCTGGCGAGGCCAGCCAGGAAACGGGAGAGGACAGCTCCGTCCCACAGGGGGAGGAGGCGCCCCGGGGATGTAAGCGCTGGACCACCATGCTCAGCGCATGCCCCCAACACCCACAGGCTTACCGGCCACAGGGACAGGGGGCGCGTGCAGAGCATGCGGACACCCAGGACGGCCCCCAGGAAGCGGAGGAACAGGATCCAGGTATGATTGCCCCAGTGGGGCCGAGAGGTGGGGAATGGCCCGGACGGAGGCACAGCGGCCGGGGCCGGCAAACACTAACGGCCCCCCTTCCCATTGCAGCACAAGGCAGCCTGGAGGTGCGCAAGGTGGAAGTCACGGAGGGGGAGGAGGCTGTGGTGGGCCCAGCAGCTCCCCCACCACTAGGTGGGTGACCCTCCACGGCAGGGCACACTGGCCATGGGGCCACAGGGGAGCCGAGTGTGGAGGAGGCCGGAGGTACAGGGTGGGGGAGGGCACCAGGGGGCATGCAACCACAACCAGCTGTGCCCAACAGGGGTGGGGGTGTGGGGGGCAGGTGGGAGGGGCTGGTGGGCCCACAGCGACCCCCCACGGCACACATGACCGTTACAGGCCCCATCCGCGGCGAGCAGCTGCTGGGGGGCCATCCCACGAGAGGGCGGGGCAGGGAGACCCCACAGGGGAGGGCTGAGGGGAGCTGCCATGGGCTGCCCTACCAGGCACCCCGGGTCATGTGGTAGCGGGCAGCAGGGCACACAGGCTGGAAGTACTAACCTTCTGTTCAACCTCCCGTTCACAGACCAGGCGCTCGCTCTTGCGAGGGGTGCAGCTTCCGGCAGCGTGGAGCAGAACTGGGAGATGCGGGCCAGGAACCGGTGCCGGAGGGAGGACCTCGGCAGGGAGCTGCTGGAGGAATTGCAAGAGTTAGTTGCGGTGCACTCCTGAGAGTTCACACTCACCAGGGAGCTCATCAGAGGGGAGGGGGAAAGGGACCGGGAGATCCTGGCTGTCATGATGGCCCGGTCCTGCACCGAGCACCTCTGGGACAGGCGCCAGGCTGCCGCCCTCCAACGCGAGCAGCGGTGCGCCTGTGACGGGCTGGAGGGTCAAGCCGCATGGCTCATGGACCTCATGGGGGAGGCCATGGGGGCCCTGCGGCGTGACCCCCAGTGCGACGGGCCCCGCCATGCTGCGGAAGGAGGGTCGGCAGCTGACCAACACCATGGCGGCTTCCCACTGGTGCAGGTCCCCCCCCCCGCACCTCAGCCACCCGTGGTTCCCCCAGCAGCAACCCTACCTGGGCCTGGTTCACGGGGTCCTCCTCCCCCACATAGGGCAACAGGACCCACTGGCGGGGTCACCCTTCCAGCCCGCACCCCCCGTGGTCCCTCTTCCACTGCCACACCGACCCCTCCACTGGGAAACAAGACCCCCACCCCAGGACCGTGCACCCCAGGACAACCAACCTCCCATGGTGGCTGCCCCATCTTCTCCAGTGAGGCCATAGCACCCCCAGCCCCTGGGGGCAGGGGGGCGCAACACCGGGGGGGCCACACTGGGAGGAAGGGGAACTGCACAAGGCAAGACCCCGGTAGGGAACACAGTATAGAACCCACAGCGAGCACACGCACCACACGAGATGTGGAGCAACAGCCATTGCCTGAGGCAAGTGTACCAGCTCCGTGAAGCTGTACTGTAACGTGCATAGTTCATAATACCATGGAAGGGTCCGTACAGGGGCTCGCTTCAACAGGTATCGCCCTACGGCATTTGGTATGCTCGTGTGGGGAGTGGGGGGGCTCCCTGGATGACCACGGGGCACCCAGTGGCCTGGGCCCCGACATGGGAAAGGGATAGGTGCACAAAAGGATCTCTTACCCCATTCCTGTTTCTCCACACAGGGACCATCAACGGAGGCCGGTGTGGAGTGGCCAGTGGATGACAGAGAGGCCGGGCCCTCCGGCCGGCAATTGCTGCGGTCAGCTGCAGCTCGGGCTCGCCAGCCAGCGAGCCCTGGTGGTGTGGCCAAGAGGGGGAGAGGGTGCCGCAGACGGTAACCCCCCCTTCCATTGTGCAGTTCCCCCTCCAATAAATATGTTGTACCTATACCTTCCTGTTGCTTCCTCTGTCCCAGGACATGTGACCGGGGGGTGGGGGGGTGGCTTGCAGGGGGGCACCGGCAGGGTAGGACACTGTATAGTGCCTGCCCAGCCGACGGGCCTGGCCCAGTGAGGCCGTGGGCAGTTGAGATGGCTGGAACAGGTGTACACAGACCCTGCACAGGCAAACCTGCAAGTGGCGGCAGGCAGGACATTGCGTGGCCAGAGCACCCTGCGGCTGACAGCGGGGGGAGGGCGCACGCACCCAGGCAACCCACAGGACCCATTCCTGGGACCCCCTAGTCCACACATGGAACAGAGGCACGGTTGCAGGTAAAGGGTACCCAGCTTTATTGAAGGGGTTCACAGGACTATGGACATGGGTGTGGGTCAGGCGCTGCCCGATGTTCAGCTGCCTGGGCAACAAGACAGCGGCAGATGGCGTCCCTGTTCTCTTCTGAGATACGCCGGTACGCCCCCTCCCTGGGCATGTTGGTACAGGGGCACGGGGCTGGTCCTATGCACTGGTGGTGGGTTGTTCAGGGCAGTGCCTCCTGTCTCGCATACGTTGTGCAGGATGCACGCTGTGAGGACAAGGATGGGGGTGTGGTCCAGGTCGAATTGGCTCCAGTTCATCAGGAGGTGCCAGCGTGTCTTGAGGAGCCCAAAGGCCCGCTCCACCATGCTGCATGCGGACGACAGGCGCTCATTGAACAGGCGGTGGTCTGGGTTGCGCGCCACTGGATAGACCCACATGAGTCACGGGCTGAGTGGGTAGGCAGGGTCCCCTATCACAACAGGGGCCATGGGAACCCTCTCTATCACGCGGTACAGGTTGGGGGTGATCTCCCCATCGAACATGCATACATAGAAGGGGGAGGCACGCAGGATATGCGCGTTGTGGCTATGACCCTACCGGCCTGTGTAGACATCTATGAACAGGCTCCTATGATGGAGAAGGCCTGTTTCCGGTTCATGTAGTCTATCTTTTCATGAGGCAGGTGTATGATGGGGATGTGGGTGCTGTCAGTGGTCCCGATGCAATGAGGGAACCCCATTTCCTCGAACCCACGCATCACCTCCTCGGGGTCATGGAGCTGGATGACCCGCTCCAAGAGGAGCTCCACAAGCAGATCGCACACATCATGGAGGGCCCTGTTCACAGTGGCGGTGCCCACCGTGAACTGCTCCCCCACGCTACAGGAATCGGGTGGCCAGCCGACACACCACCATGGCCACGAGCATCCCTGGTGGCAGCGGGAATCGCATGTTTGTCTCCCGTCTCCTGAGGTGGGGGTTGAGGAGCTCCCCCAAGCGGGTCAGGAGGGAGCTGGGCATCCGGAAGTGGTCCAACCATTCCCCGTCCATCCAGGTGGCAAACATGTTCTCCCACCAGTCGTTGGTGCAGGAGCGCGACCAGTGCCATCGCAGGGTTGGTAGGGTCACGCGGCGGGCGTACACATTGAGGGTCCATCGGGCCAGGATGAGCTGGCCTTGCTGGGACACCGCGGAGCCCAAGAGGGCACGGTGTCGGACGGCTGCCCACCTCGCCCATCGCACGATCGCTGCCCTCCGCCGCCATGCCCCCAGGACGGAATCTTGACCCAGCAGGCAGAGCAGCGCTATCTGCTGTAGCAGCATGCGCAGCAGCAGGAGGGCTGCACCCAGGAGTCACAGCAGCACGTGCCTGGGCTGTGGGTACCCAGCCACCGGCAGCATGGTTCTGCAACTCCCCACTCTCAGCCACCCCCCACCCTCGCTGGCACGTGCCCTGGCCGCAGCGCACTCTGCTGCGTGGCCTGCGCTCACGGCCCACTCTCCCCTGGTATCGCAGGAGCTCCTCTGTGTCCACCCAGTCCGGTGTTGCCATTCTCTGTTTGCTGCTTGACCCCGTGCTACAGCCCCTCCGCCCCACACCTGACTGCCTGCAGCAGGTCCCTTATGTACTGTGTAGCATGGTGGGGGCAAGGCACCGACTGCTGCTGCACTGGGGGTGTCCTAGGGCTGCCACCGGGTGCCGGGTCCGGCTGATCATCCCCGCGAGTACGCCAGCCGCATGCCCACTGGCCGGGATAGGACCGTGCCCACGCCAGGGCACCGCTGCCTCCGCACCCACACTACAGTCCCCCCTGCCATGGTCCGCCCTTCCATGCTGCAGCTATGTGTGGTGTGGATACAATGCCGGACTCGGCTCCTTGTCCTGGCGCAGTGCCCAGCCATGGGCTCCCTCATCTCTCGGCACCTGTGCTGCATCCCTTCTGTCCTGCATGTGCGTTGTGGCACCCCGACCCCAGCGGGCCGGGCTATCTCTGGCATGCAAGGCCGCCTGTGGGCGTGGGTAGCCACTCGTTATGTGCTCGTCCCAGTCGCTGCAGCCCTCCTTCTCCCACCTGCTGCTTCACCGGAGCGGGCCCTGCTCCTGCCATGGCCGGTCGTGCTGCAGGTCCCTCAGCTGGGGATGCACGGGAGGGGTGGTCTCCCTGTGCGGACATGCTGTTGGCGGCCCTCTGGCTGAGCCCCGATGTGCAGCTGTTGGTGGGCAACCCCCTGTTGGTGGAGGATGGCTTTCGGCTCCTGTTGCGGTACATGTGGACGATGGGTCACCAGGTCGGTGCCCCGGCATGCCGGGGCCGTTCCCTCGAGCTCAACTTCACCCCCCTGTGCCAGCCACCTTGGGGGCACCCGGCTGCCACTGTCGTGCCGTGGACCGCTGCGGAGTTAACAGCGGCTCGCCTGCTGATGGAGCGACCCAGGTTCAGCCTCGCCTTGCTGTCTGGGGTTCCCCCTGTTGCTGCCCTGTACACCGGCACCCTCCTGCATGCCCGCGGCATCCCACGCGCACCCTCGGACGTGGTGGTTCTCCTGTGGGACCTGGGCTTGCTGTCCCCCGACGTTGGTGGCCCACTCTGGACTGGAGATCCCTCCGCTGCGGAGCTCACCACCCTTTGATCGGTGAGGGACCTTCCAGCCGTGCAGGCTGCGGCCGACGGAGCGGATCTGCTCCTTCCCCACTTCCTGGTGGATGCTCATATGTGCTCCCAAGACTTCCAAAGGGGCCTGTTTGCCTGGGAGGGTCTAGCACAGGGGTCGCCGCCCTGGGAGTGCTCACCGGACTGTCCATGAGTGGCCCCTCACTGCCACTCGCTCTCAGCCACCCCGGTGCCCTAGACAGGGAATTGCCTCCCCTTCCCCCCCCCCCCCCGGTGCCTCCAGTTGTCCTGTGCGCTGCTTTCTGAATTGCTGCTGGCTGCCGCCTGGTTCCCTGGACCCCATCGCCCCCTCTGGGTGACCACTGCTCCTTCCCGCTGGGGCTTCCCTGGTGCCCTTGCCCGCTATCCGTGGGTGCACCTGTGCCCTCCTGTTGTGCTTCTCTTGCCTGGCCGTGGGTTCACCTGCACCCCCCTGCTCTACCTTTCTGTGCTTGGGGGCCCCCGTTCCCCCGGCACCAATAAAATGCTGTTCTGTGATGGTCTGTCCTGCCTTGCTTCTCTTGCTGCTGTGGTGGCTGGGTGCCCCCTCCCCTTGGCGGTCCTCCTGCCCCCATCTGTGTGGTTGTGTGCAGGGGGTGTGCATGGTGTGTACTGGTGGGCTCCGGGCCTGTGGGGTGTGCGCCGGTTGTGTGGTGTGTGTTCCCCTGGTGGCTTCCCTGTTGGGCGTTGCTGCTTGGGCTGGCTCACGGGGTGCTGTTGGCGGTGGGCAGTCGGCCAGGCAGCCCCTCGACTCGCCTGTGCATTGATGTGGCCCTGCCCCTCCGCTTCTCTCTGCTGTCGCCCCCTGTTGGTGCGGGCCATCTGTGATGGTGGCGATGGATGGGCGGCGGCACCATGGGCGGTGGACAGCTGAGCGTGAGTAGGGGTTGTGCTGACCCCGGCCTTTGTCCCAACCGATCCCCCTTTGTGCAGGGGTCCGGGTGCTCTTCCGGGTGGTGGCTGTCGGCATGTGGGGTGTGCCCCTGGTGCTGTTGTTGTCCCCGGCCCTCCCAGGGCCCGTTGGTGTGGACGTTCCCCATTGCCCTGTCCCGTCTCTCCTGCAGCTACTGTTGTCATGCTGCTGGCGATCTTGCGCCTGGGCGCGATGGTGCAGCAGCTGGAGTGGGCGGCGTGGGACATGCGGGCAGCGGGGCGGCTGTTCATTGTCGTCCGTGAGTGTGCTGCCTGTTTGCTGGGCCCTGTGCCTGTGTCCCTCCGTGGGGGGTTCTGTTCCTTGGTGCCTGGGGCTGGCAAGCCATGATCATGGAGCGGACCTGGGAGCAGGGGGAGTTGTTGGAGATGCCTGCATGTCCTGGAGCGGCTGCACCAGCTGGACCTCGTGCAGGCCGAGCGCTGGCGCCAGGCGCGGGGTAGCTGGCCCTATTGACCGGGTGTTGTCCCGGGCCTGCCACTGCTGGCGCTGCCCGCCCTTCTGTTGCCCCGTCCCCCTCCCTGGCCTGTTGTTGTTGCCCCCTGTTGCTGGTTCCCCCTTTCATTAAAGGTGTTTGTGTTCCTTCCCCATGTGTCGGTGTTGTGCTTTGCTTTGACCTCTCCCCTTGTGCGGGTGCCTCTGGTGGGGTGTTGGGGGGTTGCCTGTGTTGTGTGGATGCTTCCCCCCCGTGGGTCCGTCCCTGTGTGCTTCTGTTGCCTGCTGTGTGGGGGCCGCTCTGCTGTGGGCGGGGGGGGGAGCTGGCGCTGGGCTGTCCAGGCTCTGTGCCGGGGCTGTGTGGAGCCGGCTCCTTTGTAGCAGCTGTCATCCCATCTCCCTCCCGTCCGCGTGGGTCCTGGCGGCTCGGGGATGGGGCCACGTTGCGCGGCTTCATTTGCCCTCGGTCGGCCATGTTGTGCCATCGCTGTGCCGGTCGAGGCTTCCCCGCTGGTCCCAGCTGTCTGTGTACTTGCATGGGTGTTTGGTGGGTGCTTCCTGGGATGAGTGTTTGGCCGCTGGGTGTTTTCCGGCCTCTCCCCTTTCCTTCCCACAACCCCCTGCGGCGCTGTCCGTGTAAATGTCTCCCTGCTCGGCGGCGCCGGGTGTTCGCCGGGTGTGCTCACCCACCAATCCACACCCATCTCCACCCATTGGCGCTGCTGCACCGTCCATGTAAAAATGACCTTAGTAACTTATTCCGTATGTTAAACCACACTGGACATGTAATATTTCTCTCTGATTTCCCTATTGACTCTTTAGTTTCCTTTTTATTACACAGTGAGCCAAATCAAATCCACAGCAGCTGTTTTTCCATGTCCTCTGAGAAGGAGCTAATACAAGCTGATTGCCTCCATTGTGTCACTTCATTGACTTCTCACTTGGGAGGGAATTGTGTGTTGTTTCCCCAGAAGGTGGATATTAAAATTATCAGACCTGTCCTCAGGGTTCAAGATGAGGATTAATGCTATCCTTAAGGCCCTCTGTGTGGCTTTTGCTGCCTCTAGGGGACCCATCAGGATAGGGGTGTGCGAGCTTTTTAAGACTGAATTTCCTTTCCTGTTTTGAAAACATATCTCCATGAGAACCATACCTTCACAGTGGGTAAAAACAAACATGACAGAGGACCGCTGTGGCCCACTTTGTCACGTTTTAGGTGCCGCCAGATGTTGGCCAGATATTGGCCCAGAATTGCTGTCTCGGCTGCTAGCCCACGCTCTTACCTCAGGAAACCTCCCATCTCACAACCCAGGCTAAGGCTCACCTGACCAGGCCAAAATGGGCTACAGTGGACTAGCACCTCATTGGCCACCATGGCTGACCATCATGGCAGGGGCAGGGCACTGGGTACAGTGCGGGGGCAGAGCCAGCCGCATGTTTGGCGTGCCGTGCTCCTGGTGCCCTGGCCGCAGGGATGTGTATTCAATGTCCCAACGTAGCCTGGACTGTGTCCACTGTGGCCTCCTGGCCTGGATCGGGTCACCGCCATGCCGACCACATGTCTGTTTTTACCCATTGTTCTTGTTGTTGAAGAGACCAGGCTTTCTTAGAGGCTGGTGAAATCGATTCTTATTTGCCCTTCAGGCCAAACTCATTTGAGTTGTGCTCACATATTACTAACATGGATCATTCTGCATACTGTTTTTGCTGATAGGAAGGGCAGAGATTGTTTCTAATAAAGATCCATTTAGGAACCCTTCAAATTGACTAAAGTCCTATGAGATTTTCAAACTTTTTAATGGTTTTCGTGGAAATTCGAGTGTAAAGCTTTAGAGCTGCTGTTTACAAGTCTGTGGGCATGGCCATATTGTGTGGGTGGGGAGTTAGAATGGGAAAGCTTGTGTTATATGGAATATGGAAATCTCTAGGCAGCCTGGGGTGGCACCAGCATATTAACACAAAGTGCTTCTCTGGCCCTATTCGGCACGTTACTCTTAGCATAACGGTCAAGAGGTTAACATTCAAATTTGTTCTGTTCAGGGACCAACACTAATTGACTGCTGTTATTTATTTTTTCATCTTCTTTTGTCTTTATAGCTGAATCCTTTAAGGAATTTGCAGAGCTGCTCCAGGAGGTAGAACTAGAGAGATCAATGATGGTAAGGAGACCTACCCAAAACATCTGCCTGCTGTTGGCTTGAATGCACAAAGTTGCTAATAGCAAAAACTTCTTTGATATTCTGGGCATTTTAGTTGCTCACTTTGATTAGACAGAAAGTCTTTGACCAGACTCTGAAGCGTATATTGGTTGATCTTGTTCCGGCTGGATACTCTGCAGCATCAGCTGCGACTGGAGGAACCCGGGGGGCGGGGTGTAGGCATTATTTTTAAGGATACCTGGTCTGTGAGGAGATTCCCTGTGCGATCTATCATGGGTATAGAGGGTCTCGATCAGGGGTTGGATTTGGCTGGAGACAGAGTGGGGATACTGCTGATATACCGTGCACCCACTTGTACGGCAGCCTCCCTGCACGCACTGACCGAGCTGGTGTCGGAGGTGATCTTGTGGTCCCCCAGGACGATAGTTCTGGGGGACTTCGATATCCATGCCGACGCCAGTCTTGGAAGGGCGGAGCGTGAGTTCATGGCCACTGTGGCAACCATGGGCCTGTCTCAGAGAGTAGTGGGCCCCACACATGTTGGAAGACATACCCTGGACATGATATTTTGCACAGGCCTTGAGGCAGGGGATCCGTTGGTGGGGGAGGTATCAACAGTGTCCATATTGTGGACAGATCATTATCTCCTCCGGGCAGATATCCTGGCACATGTCGGCCCCCGGGAGGGTCTGGAACCAGTTAGGTTGGTTCGCCCCCAAAGGCTTATGGAACCTGAAAGGTTCCAGATAGCTCTAGGGGATGTTTCTTCTGACCTCGATGGCCGCTCACTCGATGACCTTGTGTCCAGGTGGAATATCGTGCTAACGGAGACCATCGACTGTGTGGCTCCCAGGCGTCCACTCCCTACCTGTGCAGCGTCCTCCCTGCATGCTCTGGCAGAGGTGGTGTCAGGTGGTGTTGCGGTCCCCAGAGACAATAGTCTTGGGGGACCTCAACGTTCATGCTGATGCCGCCCTTGGGGGAGCTGAGCATGAGTTCGTGGCCGCCATGGCAACCATGGGCCTGTCCTAGATGGTTATCGGCCCAACACATCAGGGAGGACACACCTTGGACCTTGTGTTTTGCACCGACCTTGAGGCGGGTGTTCTGTTCGTGGGGGAGATATCAGCTGTGCCCTTGTCATGGACGGACCATTACCTCCTGCAGACCTCGCTCCTAGTGCACGTCTGCCCCCGGAAGGGTGTTGAGCCAATTCGGATGGTTCGTCCCGGAGGATGATGGAACCGGGATGGCTCCAGAATGCTCTGGGGGAAATACCCTCTGACCTTGACGACCGTCTCATCGATGACCTCATTGTGCTGTGGAACACCTTGCTGACTGAGACCATTGATCAGATGGCTCCTAGGCGTCCGCTGCCCAGTTAGCAGCTCCTCAGACCTCCTTGGCTTTCTGAGAAGCTGTGGTTGCTGAAGCGGGATGGGTGGCGGTTGGAGCGATGGTGACGTCGTTCGCATGCTGAAGCTGATAGATTGCGTCATAGAGCCAGTTTACGAGCCTATGCTGTGGCTATGTGGGCAGCAAAGATGGAGTTTTTGTTGCCCTCATAGCATTAGCTACAGGAGCATCTTGATCGCATTGATTTTTTTGATCCCTCTGTCCAGCTTTCGTCCGGGGTATGGCACTGAGACTGCGCTTGTGACTTTGGTAGATGACCTACGTCAACATATGGGTCGGGGTTGTTCGACCCTGCTGATCCTGTTAGATCTGTTGTCTGCGTTTGATACCATTGATCATGAGATGTTGGTGACGCGCCTGCAGGACTGTGCGGGAGTGGGTGGGACTGTTCTTGAATGGTTCCGCTCATTTCTGACCGGAAGTACCCAGCGGCTGGTTCTTGGGGACTGTTTTTCATCATACCGAGACCTCTCGTGTGGAGTTCCGCAGGGTTCTGTTCTGTCCCCTCTCCTATTCAACGTGTATATGCAGTCGCTCGACAAGGTGATTAGGGGGTTTGGTGTACGGTGTCATCAATATGCTGATGACACCCAACCATACCTCTCTTTGTCAACAGACCCAGGCCCGGCAGTCTCGGTGCTTACTCTGTGCGTGGCGGCTGTGAGAGATTGGATGAGGGCTAATCGATTGAGGCTGAATCCTGACAAGACAGAGGTGATGTTAGTGGGTAAGGCGATGGGATTGGCGGCCCCCATCATTGATGGGGTCTGTCCTCCATTGACCTGCCAGGTATGGAGTCTAGGGGTGCTCCTCGATGCGCAGCTCTGCCTGGATCTCCAGGTGGAGGCTGTGGCGAGGAGTGATTTCCGCCAGTTGCATCTAGTGCAACAGCTTCTGCCGTTTGTTTTGGACTCTGACCTGGCCACAGTCATCCATGCTTTCATCACCTCTCAACTAGACTACTGTAACGCACTCTACGTGGGGCTACCCATGGTGATGGCTCGAAAATTGCAGCTGGTGCAGAATGTGGCGGCCCGTCTCCTGGTGGGACTGGGCCGCCGGGAGCATATTATACCAGTGCCCTGCTTTCTGCACTGACTGCCGGTGGTTTTCCGGGCACGATTCAAGGTGTTGGTTTTTAACCTATAAAGCCCTAAACGGTCTGGGCCCTGCCTATCTGTGAGATCGCCTCACTCCCCGTGCCCTGGATCGGCCCCTGCGGTCGTCCGGGGATGCCCTGCTCGAGGTCCCCCGAGTTTCTCGGGTGGCTTCGTAGGAGAGGGCGTTCTCAGTGGCTGTGCTGCACCTATGGAACTCCCTTCTAGTGAGGGCATGGCTGGTCCTGGACCTCCCTTCTTTTTGGAAAAGTTGCAAGACCTGGCTGTTCCACCAAGCATTTGGCGAGGGAAAGGGGTGATGGGTGGGGTGTAGGGGGCGGTTGTTTGTTGTTGTTGTTTTGTTTCCTCCTTGCTTTTGTGTTTTAATTGTTTGTTTTTATTGTTGTAAGCCGCCCTGAGCTGCCTGTGGCAGGAGGGGCAGGGTAATAAGTTTTAAAAATAAATAAAATAAATAAATATAAATATTTTGAACTAGATCCATGCCCGTTCTGGCTGGTTAAGACTAGCCGGGAGACATTGGGGCCATTGCTTGCGGGGATGGTCAATGCCTCCTTTGGGGAGGGCGGAGTGCCGGGCTGTCTCAAGGAGGCGGTGGTGCGGCCCCTGCTCAAGAAACCATCTTTGGACGTCAACACCCTTGCCAGTTCTTGGCCAGTCTCTAACATTCCCTTTTTAGGGAAGGTTATTGGATGGGTGGTGGCTCAGCAGCTTCAAGGGCATTTGGACTGGGTTAACTTTCTTGATCCCTCGCAGTTGGGCTTTCGTCCGGGTTATGGCATGGAGACTGCGCTTGTGGCCTTGGCCGACTACCTCTCCCGTGAGTTGGACTGGGGTTGTTCGACCCTGCTGATCCTGTTAGATCTCTTGGCTGCATTTGATACCGTTGATCATGAGTTGTTGGTGAGTCAGCTGTGGGACCGGGCAGGGATTAGCGGGAGTGTTCTTGAATGATTCTGCTTTTTCCTGGCCGGGAGAACACAGCGTGTGGTGCTGGGGGAGTTTTCATCTTCCCCCCTGGGCCTCACATGTGGAGTACTGCAGGGTTCCATCTTATCCCCTCTCTTGTTCAGCGTGTATATGCAGCCTCTGGAAGAGGTTGCTAGGGAGTATGGAGTGAGATGTCATCGATATGCTGATGACACCCAGCTATAGCTCTCATTTTTCTCCGACTCAGGCCCGGTGGTCTCTATGCTTACCCGGTGTTTGTCCGCTGTGGGGGATTGGAGGAGAGCGAGCCGCCTGAGGCTTAATCCTGACAAGATGGAGGTGATGGTTGTGGGGAGGGCTGAGGGAGTGGTGGCCCCCATCATTGATGGGATCTGCCCTCCCCTGGTTTCTCAGGTACGGAGTCTGGGAGTGCTCATGGACCCACAGCTCCGCCTGGATGCCCAGGTGGTGGCTGTGGCGAAGGGAGCATTTCGCCAGTTACACCTGGTGCATTGGCTTAGGCCGTATATCTCGGACTTGGATCTGGCCACAGTCATCCATGCTTTTATTACCTCAAGACTGGATTCCTGCAATGCGCTCTACGTGGGGCTACCATTGGTGTTGGTTCGGAAGCTGTAGCTGGTGCAGAACGCAGCGGCCCGTCTCTTGACGAGGACAGGCCGACGCGAGCATATCACACCAGTGCTTCACTTTCTGCACTGACTGCCGGTAGGTTTCCGGGCTCAATTCAAGATGTTGGTGCTGACCTTTAAAGCCCTAAACAGCTTGGGCCCCACCTGTCTGCAGGACTGTCTCACCCTCTGGGTCCTTGAGCGGTCCCTGCGGTTGGCTGGGGGCACCCTCCTTGAGGTCCCCTGGGTTTCCCGGGAGTCCACTTTGAGGAGGGTGTTTTCTGTGGCTGCGCTGTGGCTGTGGAACTCCCTCCCATCAGAGATCCGCTTGGCTGCTGGCCTCCCCTCTTTCTGCAGACAATGTAACTATCTATGGTGTGGGGCATAGCTCAAGTGGTAAGGGTGCATGCTTTGCATGTATAAGGTCCCAGGTTCAGTCCCCAGCACCTCCACCTCAGGACCTCCAGCAGCACGCCTGGGGGAGGCCCCCACTGGGGTCCTGGAGGGGCCTCAGGTAGCACACCAAGATGGCCTCTGCCAGAGACCCTGGAAGAGCTGGATTTGGACCCGAGTTTGAAACACCTGCTGCTGTATCAGGTTGTGACAACACTGGGCTAAGATGGACCATTGGTCTGACTCAGTTAGGCAGTTTAGTTTAGTTTAATGTAAGACGGCTGTTTCGCCAGACCTTTCCCAAGGGAGATGGGTTGGGTTAGGGTAGGGTAGGGTAGGGTAAGGGGGGGGGTTATATTGTTTTTTTAGTTGAATTATTATTGTTTATTTTAATGTTTTTAAATGTTTTTAATATGCTGCGAGCTACCTCGAGATGTCTGAGGCAGGAGGGGGTAGCATAAAAGATTTAATATAAATAAAAGAAATATAAATAATAATGATGTCTGTTGACTATAGAAAAAGTTGTGTGATCTTATTGGTGGGGAATTATTATATTGAATCATGAGGATTAAAAAAGAAAAAGTTGTGTTAATTGTTCTATGTGAAGCGCTCCAAGTGCCATGGCAGGGAAGCGCTATATAAAAATAAAAAATCATTATTGTTATTATTATTGGCCATGTGATTCTGTTTGTTGTTGCTGCCCTGCACCTCAGAATCATTCACAGCAATGGAATTGGTGATAATGGTGCTCTCATTCATATACTCCATATTTTCCCAGAATGCCATATTCTCCAGCTACAGGGATAGGCCTTGAAGGGCAAGGGAACATGGAGGCTCCTCCATGCTCCATTGGGAATATGGGGAATCCTCCAAGGATTATTTTGATTTGCAGTTCCCACTTTGAACTGGTCAGTCACCATAGGACTCTGGGAGCAGGGGAGTCCTCTTTAGAGCAGATCAATCCAAGCATGTCACTGCCTGAAAGCTCCCATCCAGTTCACTTCTGCTTGGGACGGGAACGTTCTCAGCTCATGCCTCTCAGAGTACATTCCCACATACAGCAGACCAGCGCTTTTTTCTTTTCCCTGCATATTACCTTGAAGTGTGAAAGACTCTGTGTGCTTTTTAAACTGTCCTTGTGTTTGTTTTTTAAGTGCATTGACAAGCGGCCAAAACCTACCTTTACAAGTGCGGGTTTGAAATGACCCGCATGTCAGTTACACAGCGCCTCCTCGCTTCTCAGCTCCACTCCGCTCCCCTCTCCGGGACCGAGAGCCAGGAAACGAGGCGCTGTGTAACTGACATGATACTGACTAGTCTAATCAGTTACATGTCAGTTACACAGCACCTCGCTTCTCAGCTCCACTCCGCTCCCCTCTCCCGGACCGAGAGCCAGGAAACAGGCGCTGTGTAACTGACATGATACTGACTAGTTTAATCAGCTCCATGTCAGTTACACAGCACCTCGCTTCCTGGCTCTCGGCTCCGCTCATCTCCCCTCTCCGGGAGCCGAGAGCAGGCAAGCGAGGCGCTGTGTAATGATACTGACTAGGCTAGTCAGTAGTAATGTGGAAGTGTGAAAGGCGCATTCTTTAAAATGGCTTAAATGTGCAAATTAAATGCTGGTGTGAATAAATATAAGTGCATTTTGAAATTGACTACATTTAGAAATGCCAGCATTTTTGTGTATGTGGGAATGCGCTCTCAGTCTCAGGCTGGACTTCCTGAGGGCAAGAGGTGCTGCCTCTACACAGTGCCATGATGTTACAGCGCTCCCTGGGGACGGGGCCTCCATGGTTACATCAGAACCAAGCTTCAAAGGGCCCGGCTGCATTCAAATTGGGCTCAAACTGGGCTTGGCCATGACTTTTCCGCCTGATAAGGGCTTTAGTTCTCTTCAGGTCTATGATAGAAAGGATTTGGGGGGTTGGCAGAAGGAATGTGTCATATTCAGGTTACCAGAACCTTTCGCGGATGACAAGCAATCATTCTACTACCAAATTTCCAACACTGAGTGGCTGAAGCGGAATAAAGGATTTCCCTGACACTCACAAGGTTGTTGAGTTCTATGGGTCCAGCTGTGCTTTGCTTAGAAACAAATTGTTTCATGCTCCATTGACTCAGTCAAATAAAATGCTGTAAAATATGAGGCAAAGCATATTTTAATTTCTTGGTGAGTGAGCAGTTGTCCCCCTATGGCTCCACCCCTGCTGGCCTGCAGCTCCAGCAATGTGATTCACTCCCTTCTGTTTCTAATTACATTGTGCCCCTTTGTCTTAGAAACTCCTCGATCATTATTTGAACGTTGGCTCCTCATTTCACACTTTTTCCAGGAAAAACATGAAGGTTAGAATCAGTGGAGGCCTTTCAGAGTGTGCCAGGAATTCACGGCTTGGCTCAGTCCCCCAATACAGCCATGAAAGAGCCCCTACTATGCCATCTGGCTGAAGCAGGGGGAGATAGGGACAGCTATACCAAAATGAGCGCATTCTGCGCTTTAGAGATGAGCAAAGTTCTGAGTGACACTGAAAGACAACTAGAATCTTTGTACTAACATTCCAGGTAGAGGGACTGTCTTAACTGATAGGTGGGTTTCTGAGAGCTGGCAAGACCTCCATATATCTGAAGGTTTTAAGGTGATAATGAGAAGTTTTTCTTGATTTTTCTGGATTCTTTATAGGGATGGCGTTTTTACAATATCCCTTTCCAAAACATAAACCACTCCTAATTATAAAGGTCACAAAATAACTGTTCTGCCAACAGGTACTCTGTGTACTTTAACTAACTGGGGTTCCGGAAAAGCTTTGGCAGTTCTGTATGTATGTTCTGCATTTACACATGCAGGGGAATAAAATGGGATACAGGAGCAGTGTGCTTCATCAGACCTTTCCCTGCAATAGCTAGAGCTGGTTTGGGGGCCCTTTTCAAATGGACACCCCCACCACTTACGTGTGCGGATGGGTGGGTGATGGTGGTGGCATCTGTGGGATCGCCACAGTGGGTGTATGTGGGGGGTGCATGCTCCTGCGCTCCACCCACCTCCACTGATCCCCCCCACATGGAGCAACGGGCACCAATGGTGGCTGCTCCATGGGTGGAGGTGGGTGGGCATCCGTGGGATGGGCTGCCCATGCACCATCCACCTCCACCCATCCCCCACAAACCGCGGAGGTGCCTCAGTCCATGTGAAAACAGCCTGAGTTGAGGGGAAGAAAGTGAGGGAAACATACATCCCACAAAGTTCGCAGAGAAAGGCTCCAAAACGTGCCCAAGCAGAACAGTCTTCAGTTCAGACAATGTCTCTGAAAGTCTTAAGATGATATTTTTAGCTGTCCTGATTCTTGTCCCAAGTTCCCTTATGATTAGGTCTTCTTTACAATAGCCTTGCTGTGCAGGCAACTGCCTGTATTCCCCTATCTTGAATAACCCTCAGAACAAGAAATTTCCCTCATATATTTTAATTCCATCCCATCTGAATCTGCTGTCATCCTCATGCTTATTTTTACTGCAGTCAGAAATGCAGACTCTTGAAGTTGACCATATGGGAAAATTTTCTGCTTCATACACAGTACTTTGAGCTCATGATTTGAGCTGCTTCCCTGCGGAGGCAGACATGCATGTGTGAAGCTGGTGGTTTTCACATATGAGCGTTGCAAGGTTCAGCTCTTGGGCACAAGACGTTGTAGGATTTGAGGCTTGAAATGTGCCGGTTTCAGTTCTGGTGCTGTCGCTTTCTAGGAATACGCTTGCCAACCTTCCCTTTTGTTATACTCACTTAGAAGAGTTGTCAACAAGCCAGGCTCAGGAATCATACTTGCATCTTATGCCTTTGCATTGGCTATGGGATGATACTGTAATGGGAAAACAATCCCAGAACAGCATCATTGCTGAATGGTGTTTACAATAATGATGAGAGAGCTTTCCCAGTCAGTGTAGCCAAGAGCAGAGGTGGCTGAAGCAAGGTAGTACGATGATTCGCCCAGCTTTTGGTATGTTTTCTTTCCCTGAGAAAGGTAAACAGACAGCCATGTTGTCTTAAGGGGCGGTTAGGGTTTATACTTAAAGAGCAGCAGGAGTATTCCTGAATAGCCCCCTTCAATCAGCAAAATAAAGATGGCAGAAAGTAAGAGAACAGGGCAATAGCCCATGGGTCGCCGTGTTTCAAAGGGGTGAGGTCCCATTATTTCCTTCAGAGGCCCCTGCATTGTTACAATTTCTCCCTCCAGCCAAGGAATGTTTATTAACAGCATAAGGTTCTCCCTTCCCATATAGCAGGGGTGGGGAACCTTTTTCCTCCTCAGGTCACTTTGAGAACTAGTACAAGTTCTGAGGGCTGTATCGGAGTTGGAGGTGGGGACATTTCAGGGGTGTGCATTAGGCTGGGGAAAGGATACAGGTCATGGATCTATGCCATGGATACCACCTCCATCCTAGAGAGCGTGCCATCATCTTGGCTACCTTTCCCTTGGCTCACTGTCAGTGCTTGAGGGCAAGGACTACATTAATGGGCCAGGTTCAAAAACTGGAAAAGGGAAAAATAAAAAACTAGCTGTGGACTGCATTTGGCCTCCTAGCCTGACGTTTCCCCAACCCTACCTATCTTATAGTCTAAGACTGCCACTCTGGAGTGCAGACAATACTCCTTTAGAGTCAAATGCAGAACCCTGTCCTATTTGAATTATAGGCTTTGAGGAGCTCATTACTGACTGTCTTGGGACTGGAATAGAGTTGAAACAAATGTTCACGATGAATACCATATTTGTTGCATTTGCTCCCTTCAGTTCAGGCCTGACGGACCCTATTTGTGCCCACTTCGTTAGGATATTTGTTTAGATTTTTCAGTGGTTGGTGGGTTTTTTTCCAGTTTGTTTAGTATTTTAATTTTTGGATATTTAGTTGAATTACTGAATAGCTGAACAAAAAGCTATTGCTGAACAAAAAACTGAGCTGTTAACACATGTGCAGATATTCATTTTGGTGTGAATATTCATTTGGATGTTTGGCATGCTATCTGAAAATGCAAATAATATTCACAAATACAGAATCTGCTGTTCGTTTCAACCCTAGGCTGGAAAGCTCCTAACAAAGCACTGGGGTAAACATTTGTCTTATATTAAATAGACGTTACTGGAATCCTTGCTACAAAAGTGGTTGAGAGCCAATAAAATTATCTGCTCTCCTTCCACTTATGTTTGTCCCTTTAGCTCCTTTAATCAATCAGGAAGTCTCATAATTAGACATTATTAGGGATTTACTGATCAGTGAGGATGGGACTATGAAAGCCTAAGAATCTTTGTGACTTCACAGCTTTCAAAATGCTCCCCCAGGCCCTGGGAGGTAGGCTCGTATTATCCCTCTCTAGAAACCGACCTTGAAGGGCTAGGTCTTGGGACAGTCAATGTGTCAGTGAGATTAGAGCTTGAGTTCCTGGTTGCGGCACAATGCACATTCCACTAGTTCATGTTGCCACCCTTGATTAACACAAGTTCTTCCACTGAACTTAAAATATTCTTCTTTCCTTGTATGTTTGGCAGGTGCAAAACGCTAGTGATCTGTTGATCAAACCACTTGAAAATTTTCGTAAGGAACAAATAGGACTCACCAAAGTAAGTTTTAAAATTATTATTATTATTATTACAGTTATAAATGAATTGTTTGATGTTTTTAAGAGGCAGAATGGCAATGGAGAGACATTAAAAAGCAAGCTCTTTCATACTAACTGTTCCAGTCCAGATAGTATATTAATCAACTTTCTCCGTCCCTGTCTGCACAACAGAGGGATCCGCTCTGATTTCAGCCTGAATTCTCATTGTGAATAGCACCAGGATGTTTTCCTGAATGGCTGGAGCTCAGTCATTACATAATCCTCACACAGCCTGAGAAAGTGGAACCCTTTTCTGTCACAAATGTCCTCTATTACTTTACTGTTTGCCATCCCCATTTCCTGCTTGGGGTGCCTAGGCCTCAAGTCATACATGTTTGAAACACAGTCTAAATTCAGCTTATAGAGTAAAGTCATAATTTAAAAAAAAAAGTTCCAGAGGAAAAGCCGTTGAGACCAGTAATTATGACTGAAATGTATCCATGTGGCTCACTTTTAAAAGCAACAGGGCTTCTAATGAGTCTTTCGTATGGGCCAAATTTAATATAAAAACATGCTATATAACACAGCCCGTTTCATATAGAAACACACTATATAAATCAACCCATGTTATATAGTGGAGCAGGAAAGATCATTTCTCCCTTGTCTAGTATCAAGAAGTCAAGGTTCCACGTTACCCAGCGGCTGTTTTAAATGGTCCTGGATGTGAACCAGCTCTGAAATTGAGACTTTTTGGAGAACACTCAAGCTTGGATTCATCCCAGCCCATCTGGAGTCTTTGACATTTAATAAATACCAAATTGGAGAAAATGATGCTCAACTCTTCCCTCACTCCAATCCCCAAAGAAAAGAAACAATGGTGCAGAATAATAACATTGTCCATATGCTGTGCTAATAGAGTCCGGTCTTGTCCCCTTCCTGGGGTTTGGCTTTATTAATAAGGAAATTGTAGCTCAAGCCTTCTCCTCAGGCTTGGCTGTTCCTAGGGAAACTCTCTTAGAACCGCTTAGTCCAAAAGTAGATTGTCTCTCCTAGGAGAGCCACTCTTACCTCCCTCATAGAGTAACTAGCTGTTCGTGTGAGAGTGTTAAAATAATATAATTGCAGAAATGAGTAGTTGGAATGTTTTCATTCATACTCCTTGTTGTAATGTTTATTCTTGTATTAAGTTGTCACAGTAGCAGTCATATTGGGCATGTGACTTGAAAAGGGGAGCTGCCCTTTTAAGCAGGGTAGGGGAAGCACTTGGAGGAGAGAGGCCTAGCAGTGAGTGCTGTTGCTTATGTGAGGCCCAAATTGTACCAGAAAAAAGGTTAGAACTTGCATCTAATAAACTTATTCATTTTTATAAATCAAGTCTCTGTCTTGGAAGTGTAACATTTGCCAGAAGGAGTCCTTAGAATTCCTTCTCTGCAGGATCAAAGCCTGATATCAGGATGGGAATATTTTAGAAAAAGGCTGGCACTGCCTTCCTCCACCCTGGAGTGGGCCATGGCTCAGGTGGTAGAGCGCATGCTTTGCATGTATAAGGTCCCAAGTTCAGTCCCCAGTATCTCCAATTCAAGATCTGTGGCAGCACGCCTGGATGAGGCCTCTGCTGGGGATCCTGGAGGGTCTTGGGTAGCATGCTTGGGTGAGGCCTCTGCCGGAGAGCTGGATTTGAAACCCTGCTGCCATTTCAGGTTGTGACAATACTGGGCTAAGTATTTCCTCAATTAGGCAGCTCCTTATAGACAGAAATCAGGCAGAGAGAACATGCTGGGAATTCCAGAGGAAGGTGACTCTGATTGGAAGCTGTAAATCTATTTGTTTACTCCTTGTGAGGAACATGACAATGGAAATCCTTAGGAGGGACTTGATGAACAGCCACACTGTGTCTTGGCGAACCGAGCAAAGAACCATGCACAAAGATGGCTCAGAGAAACCTCCCACCTGCTAATACTCTGGCCAACATAATTTAGGAGGCTGAACATTCAGCTTAACACTCTTTTCTCATCCTGTGGAAATCCAGAAACAGGGAAGGGCACCTTTTGTGTGATAATTTACTTAAAGGGATGTTAGTCTGCTTGGGCTGCTGTTGGATTTTACAGCGTATAGAAGTATAGCATATATTGAAAACAGGAAGAAACTGAGACCTTATGAGAGTAATGGATGAGCACCCTTCTAGACCCAGGATCCACACCTCCCCATCACACTTGTGGTGATGGGACCACTTATACCTGGAAGCACACTCCCACAGACACCCCCCACACCAGAATAATATAGGTTCTCTGAACATGAACTCGCTAAGACATTTATTCGCTGCTGCTTGCAGAATTGTAGTTGAGGGTCAGTGCAGTTATAAATGTCAGGGAATCTTTCACCCAAGATCATAACATTGAGCACTCATAAAAGACAAAGGGACCAATGAGCCTGATTCCTGCCACACTCCAAACTAGTGCCACTGACTTCAGTGAAGTTCCTCCTGATTTACACCAGCCTGAATGAGATCTGAATCAGTCCTTTGGTCATGCTGAGGAGAGGCATGACAGAAGCAATTTGTATCCTTTGATTCCTGCTTTCCATGTCTTGTCAGAGTTGCCTTTCTGTACAATGTTTTCCATTCTCTTTCAAGGCTGCCGATGCCAGATAGGAAAGGCAATTGAATCAGGCCTTTGTGATGCCTGTTGCTGGAGAGTAGCCAAATAGTCTGACTAAGGCCATTTTTAGACGTGCGCGGGGGGGGCTCACGCCTGCAAATCATGTGCCGGTGAAGCAGCGCGCAGGCAGGGTTTAGACGATTGGGCGCGCTTTATCCCCGCTCGTGCTTTCTTTAAAGGCGCTAATGAAAGACCACTATCACCGAGTTTCATGATTTGCAGGCACGAGCCCCCCACGTACATCTAAACACGGCCTTAGACATCTGAGTCTGCACTAACCCACTTTTCTGGGAGATTAATACAGTTTCTATGGATGAAATAGTGTGTTCTGATACACGTGCCCCTCCAGAGTTTCATTAGGACACACCACAAGCCTCTTTCTACATTTGCCTTCTACCAACAGGGAAGTCTTGGACTATTGCTGTTCTCCTGAATTGTAAATAAATGTGTCCATGACCATTTGGAGAGAATCAGTACCAAAAAAAAAAAAGTCTGCACTGCCTTTCTCCTCCAATTCATTTCATGTCACGATAACAGATCCCTCCTTGAGAGTCTCTGAACTGGCTTCAATCTTTCAGTGTTTGCCTAGAAGCCCATACACTCTATAATTTGGAGTGAAAGATCAGTTCTAAGGAGTGGGCGAGTTATTGGTTCAATGGGGTTGCAAGCCTTTTCATCCACTACAATGGGCTTTGGCTCAAACCTCTGGGTATAGGGTGAAACTGTACTTTGTGTCAGGCTCTTCCTACCCTAACTTTTAAAATTAATGGGATTCTGTTATAAATCCTGGCCCTGGTATCTCTGGAATTAGGCTGCTGCCCTCAAAAGGAGATAGGAGACAGGGGAAGCTGCTGTTCATTTGGTGGTTGGTCAGAGTAAAAGGTGTTCTAAACACTAAACTAGACTTTTGATTGTAGCAGCTAATAGCCTAGGCATGGTTAAGAGCTGTTTGCAGTTCTTCAGCTCCTTCTGATCTATAAGCTTGTTTAGATCAACTGTCAGAAAAGCATCTGATCTTCCCGGAGCAGCAGAAACTACTCCAGAAAATTCCCGAAGAAGGATGCTATGCTAATGACATGCATGAAAGCTGGAAACTTTAACTTACTAAACGTGGGTGCCTGTTCCTTTCCCCTCCCATTCTTTTCATGTCTCTCCAGCTAAGCTCTTCGTTATTTCTGTTTCTTATAGTAGCCAAGCTGCGTACTGATTTCAGGGTATCTTTGTGAACGGCTTCACTGCAAGCTTTCAGTTTGAGCAAGTTTGAAATCCACTTGCAGGTGCTGGTTATACTGGATAGGAGCCAAGTCTTGGGGATTCCTTTGTCTTATTTTTCAGAAATGCATTCTGAATAATTATGACTAACTATAGAAATGTGTGTCAGGGTCTGTGCTCACTGGAAGTGAAGTTGAAAATATGGTGTATGCAGGTACTGGATTATAGAATCTTGTAAAGACAGGAGAGGGAATAGAGTTTTAAAAGTGCAGGAATTATATAAAATGTAGTTGATATTTATTTATTTAAATTTATACCTTGCCTTCCCTAAGGCTCAGGGCAGCTTACAACATATGCAGATAACTATACATGCAGCTATATATCATGTATGTATATACAACTATACATGTGACTATAGTCTATATATCATATAAGCATATGTGATATATAGGGTATTAACAAGCATGATTGTGGGCCACTTTGGCCCTCACTGTCATGTTTTGGACTGAACCAGGCCTGCACATGTGTACAGGCACTGCCAGATGTTGGCCCGGGATTGCCCTGGGCTGTGTCAGCAGCTAGCCTGGACTGTGATCCCAGAGATCTCCAGGCTTACAGACTGGGCTAAGGTCTGCCTGATCATGGCAAAGCGGTCCAGAGCGTGTTAGCACATCTGTTCCTGCTGTCCTGGATAGGGTCCAACATGACCAGCCACCATTGGGGCTGTTATGGGCCACCATGGCTACCCATCATGGTGGGGGGCGGGGCACTGGGTGCAGCATGGGGGCGGGCCCGAGCGGCCACACGTCTGTGCACCTCTCCGGGCCCTGGGGCGGGGCCGAGTGGCCACACGTCTCTGCATCTCTCCGGGCCCTGGCTGCATTAATGTTTGTTTCGCAAAGTGGTCTGGACCGTGTCGACGACCTGGTCTGGACTGTGTTGGGCCAGGTCATGATGACGCAACTCCACCGTCATGTTTGTTAACACCCAGAGTTACATATATGCATATTACATGCATATACAGTTGATTCACGTAATGGGTTATAGAATCCTGTAAAGACAGAGAAGGGAATGGAGTTTTAAAAATGCAGGAGTGATTTTCTTCCAGCAGGAGCTGGAAGAATGTTAAATGCAGAACCACTCTCCATTATAAACAGGGGACTGGTGAAGCCCCGATTTTGAGGAAACCGCTTGAGCTACATTTCTGAAAATTTATCCATGGCTATAAGTTGTGAGGACCATCATATGCACAAAGTTTGAAGAAGATCCATTGGGAAAATAAAATGTTGTGACTGTTTAAAAGTTAATTGCTTGTGGTCAAAATGCACACGTCCTCATGATTTTGAATCATCAATATCTCCTCCCCCTGGATAAGTTGAGCCTCCAAATGTCACAGGCTTGGAGCATGAGATCAATAACAACTGCTTATGTAATATGATAGTGATTGGTGCAGCCAAAACAGAGTTATTAATGATTTTTAAAATGGTTCTGCAGGCTTGCACATGCGCAGTTGAGCAGCTGCTGACCGGCAAAACACAGCATAAGGAAAGTTATGTGACTCTACTTTTTAAAACCATGTAACTATCAGAAGCCAGCTCTATCACACAGCCTTTAAGCTCTAGTCAGTTTCATGTCAGTTACACAGTGCCCCGCTTCCAGGCTCCCAGAGAGGGAAGAGGAGGGGAGCTGAGAGCCAGGAAGCGGGGTGTGGAACTGACATGAAACTGACTAGAGCTTAAAGGCTGTGTGACAGAGCTGGCTTCCGATAAAGTTACGTGATTTTAAAAAGTAGAGTCACATAACTTCCCTTATGCTTTGTTTTGCCGGTCAACAGCTGCTCACCAGCATAAGGAAAGTTCCATGACCCTACTTTTTAAAATCACGCAACTTTATCAAGTCGCGGATGCTCTGGATTTCGCTGTCAGCCAGCCTCTCGATCAGCTCTTGGGGGATCTGGGCTTCCTTTAATCAGACAAAACACCCAGTTACTGCTTTCTGAGTAGCACCTCTCTGACTAGATAGGAAGCCGCATTCAGTGCGGTACCAGCATCAGGAGCCTCCTGCTCGGGAGCTGCTATTGCAGACAGGGCAGCAGCACCTTGCCTTGCCTTGCCTCCCCAGCCACACCACCCCGGCGGCGATTGCAGACCTCCAGCCACCCAAGGAGAGCAGCCAGGCCACCTCTACATACTTTTATTCATTTTTATCAATAACTAAACTTTCACATTTTTTCATTATTAAACCTTAATTTATTATCATAATTCAACAATGAACAATTTTTCAGAGTGCATTAACTCTGTCCTTTACATGTATAGAAATTGTATACACTTCATGCAATAAACTGTTAACAATGTCAGTGTACACAACATTATAGAATTCGTTGTACAGAATGCAGTTCTGTAGAAACAGAGTTAATGAACTCTGAAAATATTGTTCATTGTCGAATTATGATCATAAATTAAAGTTTAATAATGAAAAAATGTGAAAGTTTAGTTATTGATAAAAATGAATAAAAGTATGTATGGTAAGGAATTAAGTACATATATTACATTTATGTTGATGAGGATAAAATATTAAATATTCCTGAAATTATTTCCATATTTTTTGGTGTTTATGTCTTGTTGTAATGTATGGAGTTGAATGTTTTTTTAATTCTAATTGTAATGCATTTATATGTTTTTTGGAGTTTAAGCTAGAGTCAAAATGATTTTGTGATGTTTTTGTAGAAGAAAAGTTTTTAGTTTTAAAAACTGTTGTACATTTAACGTTCATTTTAAACTGTAGAGTTTGTTGTTTTGGTAAATATAAAATCCTTGTGGTCCAGTCTTACAAACAGTTCTGTGAACTGCTCCTTTGAAAATAAATGGAATGATTAACAGTGGTAAACATTACATCCAGGTGCAAGTGGATTCATAATTTGTGTCTTTAAACACAGTTTATCAGTGGGTGTTTTCAGATGAGATGCTACACCTCCTCCCTCATCACCACTTAGATGCCACGGATCCGACCACCTGTCTGAAGGTGAAGCAGCTGGATGTGTGCTCCCGTGAGCCACAGAGCACCCACTCATGGAGCACTGCCAGGAAATCCGGAGTGCTCCATATGGGGCAAGCCAAATGGATGCATGGCCATGGGCAGCCGTGGAGCTGCTGCCTGTATGTATGGGGGCGGCCAGCCATGCCAGCAAATAGGTCCACCATTACCATGGAGGCTTGCGGTCCCACAGTCATTTGTGGCCCGGCCAGATTGCCTGCTTGGACTTTGCTGTGATTTCCTTTCCCCTGCTCGTTATCAGTGCTTGGCTTATTGTGCAGTTTGCTGCCTGCTGTCTGCATTCTGTGAGTAGTGTGTTGGGATTCCTGTGTGTCCCACCCAGTATTCACCTCTGTGGTTGGCCAGCACTGGCAGAGGCTGCACCGGCACCTGAGCTCATGGGCAGGATGGGGTTAATGGCTGTTGCAGGTTAATATTTCCATGGTTTCCGCGACTGTGCATCGTGGCAGAGGGCAGGCTACAGGGCGGTGCATAGGGTGGAGGGGAGGTGGCTGCTTGTGCAATGTGTTTCTGGGGCTGGTCCATGGCAGGGGGTGGGGTGGGGAGTGCATGGCGGCTGCTTGCGTGGCTGTGGTAGCCATGTGGAAGCCACCAGTTTGAATTGCTCCCCATGCTCTCCACCTGCGTGTGTGCTCTTCAGCAGAGCCATTTGGTGCCCCCCCCCCCTTGCCTTGCTCGTTTGAAACTGCTCAGTGTCACTCTGCACGCTAGTCCATACACAGTGGTACGGTACCAAATTGTGGCATATAGTTCAGAAGTAGTTGTTTTGAAAGAAGGAAGGGGAGCTCTATGATCATTTTCAGATTTGCTTCGTTTTGAAATCTAAAAGAGAATTTTAGGGAACCAAGTGGAGAAAAACAACAGATTAAGCTAGAATATTTTTATACAAATGTTCACACTGCTTTTTCCAACTGTGCTGAAACTCTAATTTTATCACAGTTTTTCCTCTAGATGAACAACTAAAACCAAAGCCAGACAATGTTTCTCTCTCCTTTTTCTTTTTCATTTCTTCTCCTTAAGGCTCTTAATTAATATGCAAGAAAAATAAAGAATTGCTATTTAGGACTTGGGTAGAGTTGAGGATTTGCAATGTAAATAATTTTGAAATTCTGTTTTTCCACCCTTTAGACCAAGCAGTTGGAAAGTTTAGAAAAATAAAAAAATGTTTCTAGAAAGAAAAACTGTAATTTAAAACCATGCTTTCTGGTGGTGGGGGGATGTTTATTTTTTGTTATTAAATTAAAAAATAAAATAAAACACACACACACACACACACACAAAAGAACTTCCTGCCCAGCCCTAAAATTCACTCATGTGGTTTGGCATGGATTAGTCATGTAGTAGCGTTTCAAACGCTTCCTTGCCTGAATCTGCAGACACTTGTGGTAAATACTAAATAGAAGTTTTGCTGCATCAGAATGTTTGTGGCAATAAACTCGGCAGCTTTCATCTTCGACAAAAATGATCACTAAAGGGGCTCAAAACCCAGCAGAAGTGAGTTAATTTAAATAGTTCAAGGAGATAGTCACAGCCTTCTTATTTGCTCTACTTTTAGAACAACATTGCTCCTCTGAAGTGCTTGGTGGGGAGCAGTGGGTGCAAGTCAGGTTCCAGACAGTAACAGGCAGAACCAGAAGGCTTCACCAAGTGTTCAGTGAAGCACATGCTACTTAGCTCACCTTACACCTGCTGATAACAGGTGCTATGTGTGTCTGTCCTGCCCCCAGGGCCTGCTGACATGGTAGTGAAAGGGAGGGGCTCTTATTGGTCTTTCAGCACTGCTGGTCCTGTTTGCTAGCCACTCCTCTGTAGCACTCAGTGTGGGTATTCTGCCTGTATTCCATTAGAAGAGGAAGGGCAACTCTGTAGAGAAGCAGGAATTTGTTCTTAAAGTGGGTTGAAATAACCAAAAAGGCTGGATTCCTCACACTGAGGCTGCTATCACACGTTAGCTGGGGTAGGGGGGACATCTGTCAGAGCAACTGCGGCTCTCTTTTGATGGGAATTAGCGAACGTGTAAATGCACTCTTCCATTTTTATGCATTTGAGAACACCTGTCGTAAAAGTACCACGTCTCTGTGTGTGTGTGTGTGTGTGTGTGTGTGAGAGAGAGAGAGAGAGAGAGAGAGAGAGAGAGAGAGAGAGAGAGAGAGGAACTTCTGTCAGAGCAATTGCGGCTCTCTTATGACAGGAATTAGCGCACGTGTGGATGCACTAGTCTGCTTTTATGCCGTGAGAACACCCATCGTAAAAGTACCATTTGGGGATCCTGTCATGCATGAGTATTCTCGCAGAATAGAAGTGGAATAGTGCATTCACACATGCCCTAATTCCCATCATAAGAGAGCTGCAATTGTTCTGATGGAAGTTTCCTCCGCTTCCAGGTAATGTGTGAAAGTGGCCTGAGCCTCAGCCTCTGGCTAGTTGGGGGTTCCGGAAACTGATAAGTAGCACTGCCATGGTTCAAGGAAAGGTTTTCCAGTTGCATTATTTTTTTCTTCTTCTTGACTATTTCGTCCCTTTGCCCAGTCATGGATCTAAGCCACTTTAAGGACACACAGGCCTTCATGCCAGAGATTATCAACAGCGGATGATATGTGAGGGAATGCCAAGGGAATAGTAACCCCTCAGCTATGCTGTTATTCCAAGCTGCTGTTGCGATAGGCAGCTAACCAGGCAGGACTTCTAGGACTTGCATACATTTCTGATTAAATGGAAGCTTAGTGTGCAGACTTTGAGGAACGGTCTCCTTTGTGAGCTTTTAATAACACATGCTGGCTGTGCTACTCTACCCTGCATTCAACCGTAGGAAGGGATACGTGTTGATAAACAAATGTAGGGAGCTTATTTTTCTTTCTTCTAAGAGCTTCCTTTTGCTCTTGATTACTGGCAGGTATTAGTGGGAACAAGAAGGTAATGCCATGTCCCAACGGATATTCACGAGCATCTAATTTGTGCTTTTGTTTACAGATTGTCTTTTTTCTTGGCTTCTGAGTGGAGATAACAGACAAGTTCCTACAGGATGCAGAGTTTAGTTTGTCCTCGTTTTCGGTTATATCTTAAGTAGCAGCCAAGCTGCAAAAACATTGACATTTTATCTCTTTCCTTGTCATTCTGTTAAAATGACCATTTAAAATTCTGTGCTGTTATATATTTCCATAAGGCAGTAATAGCAATTACCCTCTGCAAGAGGTTGTAGGTGGGGTTCTTGATCTCAAATTTCCAGGAACCTCTGATTCTTTCACTTTCCAGTGCACATTATGGATTGTTTACCTTAATAGGTGATGGGCAAATTTGGGAAGAAAAGAATAATTTCTGAAGACTCAGCATACCTGACATCAACATTCCTGATGTGCAAATGGTTCTTCTCTCCTTCAGACTTTTATTATGGAAACAAACTCTGAGTGCCATAAAGGCGCTTTATGAGCGCCATAAAGGCCTGTAGAGAGGGTGTTTTTAAGCGAACAAGGCTTGCGGGGGTGAGGCTCTGTGGCCTCTGAATGGCACAGGGAGCAGCCACTCAGGTGAAGTGCATGGGGAGGAATTCAAAGGCCACTTTTAGACACACACACACACACACACACACACCCGGTGCATATTTTGGCTGCGGGAGAGAATGCACAGCCAGGATATGCACGGGGATGGTTGGTCTGAAAGCCCCCCGGCGTGGCTTTGCCGGCAGACATGTGCAGGAAAGTAGGTGCATACTGGGCAGGACATGCAGGGAGCACATGTGTCCTTCAAGAGCTCCCCAGAGAGCTTCTGCTAGGACTGTGGGTGGAACTGGGAAGGTGTCTGGGCTGCAGACCTGTCTGCTGGTGAGGTTGGCTGCCTAGGGTGGCCAAAGGTCCAGATTTGTACCGGATCGCCCGGTATTTCTGACAGCTTGCACTGTCCAGGGTGGGAGGGGAACCAGACCGTAGAGCTGTCCGGGAATTTCCCCTTCCATCCCTCCTCCCAATGCCAGCTGGCCGCAGCTGCGCTCTCTGCACTTCCGCCCACATGAACCCCGGACGGAAGTGCAGAGAGCACAGCTGCGGCCAGCCAGTGGGCTTTTTTGGTGCGCAGCAGCCAGCAAAGTCAGTTGAGGGCAACTGGCAGCACGTGAATGACTGGGCAGCACAGCAGCAGCAGAATACCTCTCCCTGCAGCCCCGCCGGGGAGGGGGTAGGAGCTGCCGCCGCCACTACTACTACTGCTACACTGAGCTCTACACTCTGAATGAACTACATCCTGACCAGGCAAGGCTCTTGGATAATCATGCTGCAAGGCCATAAGCCTACTCCCCTTAAGTCAAAGTTTATTAACGGGGCCACTGGTGTGTGACTAGGATGGATCTGCCTCCTTCCCCCAAAGAGCCCTCCCCTTAAAGCCACCCCACCCTTTACCTTTAATGGGGCGAGGTTGGTTCTCAGGCCAATGTGACTCAGCCAGTGCCAGAGACATGGTACCCCTGAGGCTGGAAGGGCCTCATCCCTGAGCGTGCTCCCCCAACCCCAGTCCAAATCACCCACGCTGCCCGCCTGATCACTTGAGGAGCAACGGAACAACACTCACTTCCAATCTGGCCCCAGCCTAGGGGTTGCTGGGAAATGTAGTTTTACGGGACTATTGGCATTTCCAGCTGCTCTGTACAGTCCAGCAGCCCAAGGTCACTTACTTGGGGACTGACTCACTCACTCACTCACTCACTCACTGGAGAAGAGAGATTCCTTATGTTTTCTTTTGTTTTTCAATGTGTCTGTCATGGGGACGGTTTGCTAAGGAGGTAGCAGAGAATCCTCTCTCACCTAGGTCAATAGTTCAAAAATAAGGGACACTGGAGCTGCCTGCCTTGCTTTGTTGAGATTTAGCCTCTGACTGTTCTGTGGGGATGTGGGTGTTTATGGAGTTCTAACGAAATGGGGGTGGGGGGTGTATTCTACGGAGCTCAGTCTAAAGAGCTATGGGTAGGGTTGCAAAGCGTCCCTAAATTTAAGGGATGACCTCTATCTTAAGGGTGATTCCTACAGTTCTATAAGGGATATCCCTTATTTCACTGCAGTGCCGTGGAACATAATGGACTTCCTTTCTTTCAGTGTCCCTCAGCTTTGTAGCATCAATTTCTGACACTCCTACCCGTGGTGGACATTTGCAAATTGTGGGCTGGGGACACATCATTTGCAGAGGGGAGTGGTGGGAGGATCATGATCTCAAGATATTTCATATACTTTGCATATCTCTTTTGCTGTCTGGGGTCTAGAGAGAGGGCAGGGGTGATTCCTATCTGGGGTCACAAAATTATACTGAACTCTCAAATGGGGCCATGCAAACCAGAAGCTTGGAAACCACAATTCTATAAAGCGGTTATTTTCTATTCTATGGAGCTGTGGGGTTATGTTGTCTGAGAGTCTGCAGAGCTAGGCTGTCTGTTCCATGGGGCATTATGAATCTATGGTGCGTCTGGTCTATGGGGTTCTGTTCGGTGGATCTGTACGGTGTCTCTTAGGTAACATTATTTGTTGATTCCAGTAAGGCATGAAAATTTCATGAGCAAATGTTCGGGTCTGTTTTGGTTGTTAAAACAAAACTTTGTGGAAGTTGGTCACATTTTAGGTTTCCCGAGTAGGACTAGACTTGGCAAGTCCTCTCACCTCTCAGTCCTGTTTTGAGATTTTGGCCTCTGCAGAAAATGATTTCTCCCCTGTACACTGTGTGCCAGGCAGTCTGGTAAAGTAGGTGCTGACAGGAGGGTAGCATCAGCAGCTATCGATCTGAAAGCTTATGTTGAAACTGATTCACAGTTGGAGGCAGTGGTGCTGGCCAGAGAATAATTAACAAATATGGACTCTATTAGTACTGTATTTGTGGGGCAAAGGATGGAGCCAGTCATTGTGGCAGTTATTATATTGGACCTGGGAGAAGACAAGAAGGGAAGGCAGTAGGAATAATATTTGTGTAATCCACTGCAGCTGTGTGATTTGTAGCCCCGTAGGTGCTTAGTCCACAGAGAATATGTGAGTATTTTATAACCCAGCTCTAGAGCCTGACTCTAAAAGCACAAGCTGTACAGTTTTCTGCTGTGAAGATACCTTGTGGGTTGTCCATCTGGGAAACAAACTGACATAGGCCTCGGGCATGTTATTATTTATTTACACAGCACTTTCAATGTTCAGAGTGCTTTGCAGTACAATTGTGATGCATAGCTTCTGATTTGGGTGTAACCACACAGGAGAAGGATTGGAGTCACTGCAGCAGCAGTCACAGGGTTAACTAATGTAATCTCCCTCGAATGTTAACTCTGGGAGCTCCTTGCTGCTGGGTTAAACCACACCACTGGCTCTGCTTACCGTTGGCTCCGCCTACTGTTGGCTTGGCCCTGCCCACTTCTGGCCCTGCCCTCTTTGCCACAAATGTGCATAAATTAGTATAAAATAGCATATGTAAATTTCATGCAAATGTTTGCCCTCTTTTCTGGCGATGCATCAGTGGCCACCCTATGACTGCCCCAGTTCATATGAGCTGGAGATACGTGGGTGCCCGTTGACACACACTTTTTTGGCTTGCCCCACACGGAGCACTCTGGATTTTTCAGCAGTGCCCCTTAAGTGGCCATGAGTGGGTGCTGTGTGGCTCACAGGAGCATGCATCCCCCCACACCATCTCTAAATGGGCGTTCGGATGAACGATTACTGGGTGGCCATGCGCGGTAGCATCTCGTTTAAAAACATCCAGAGTTTCCCAGCACTAGGCGTTAGAAGTCCCATGGGAAACTTTAGCTCAGAGGTGCTTTCACAGTTCATTGTTGAGGGTAATGGTTTTCACTGTTGTTCTTATGCAACAGTATCATTTAGCTGTTGCGTACAAAGGCTTGGTCTAAAGACAGTTTGTGGTAAAATTGTTTCTGCTAGGAGTGCAGTTATTTTACTGATGATGCAGTTTCATAGGTACAAGTTCTAATATGGACACCAACATAAACATTGTTATATGTGCATCTTCAGCTGGGACTTGCAGCCATATAACTACATTTGTTTGTGAACTGACATAGTTGTACAAAAAGTAAAAACTGTGTAGACTAGGCCACAGATTAATCTGAAAAAGCACATCTCCTGATGAGATATGCTTAGCTTACTAGAAATTATGGAAGAGAAGGATATTTTATTACAAAATGCTGTATACTTCCAAGTAATTGGTGCTTGCTTTGGTTGGGAATAGTGGGTCAACATCTGTCTTTAATGTATCAATGTGTGATTTTCCTCTTCACTCATTATAATGATTAGTGTGTAGGCAACGCCGGAATTGCATTTTCACTTCCCTTCATATTTTCAGATTTGCTGTGCTCCTTTACTTATTCAAAGCATGAACTGTTGATGCCAGATAGTTGGCAGAATAAATATGATTCTAGGTCTAAACGCGTCTCCAGTGACCATTTCAAATGGATGGAGAAGAACATTCTGTAAATTGGCAATCTCATTCCAAGTGGGTGAAAAAGACACCAGCCTTTGCTCTTGTTGCACTTCACTTGCCGGCATAGCCAGGCATGAGGGTTTCAGAAGCTANGTGCTTCAGTAGATCTCTGGCCAGGCAAGTGTGGGCACCCCTGCTCTATATAATGAACTGTTGACACTGTCGGTGTAGACAACTGTATACAGTTGGTTGCATACAATCCAATTCTGCGCAAATGGACAGAGTTAAGGCAGTTTGAAAAACTTTTTCGCCGTTGAATTATGATAATAAATTAATGCCTAATAATGAAAAAAAATCTGATAGTTTAGTTAGTGAGGAATATTAATAAGAGTAAGTATGTATGGTAAGGAATTAAGTATATATCTTATGTTTATTTTGATGGTAAATTATGAAATAGATAGAAGAACTTGAAATAATTTCCATGCTTTTTGGCATTTAATATTTGTTCTAATGTGCACTGTTAAATGTTTTTGAACAGGAATTGTAATTAATTTTCATGGTTTTTTGAGTGTAAGTTAGGGGGAAATGTATGTTGTAGGATGCTGGTTAAGAGGGAAGTTTTTTGGTTTGGAAATGGTCCTACCTTTAACATTTTTTGAAACCGTAGGTTTTTGATTAGAAATATTTTGATGGTTTTTTGCGATGTGATTAATAATGTTTACATCTCAGTTATATAATATCTGTCTCTTATACACATCTAGATGTGTATAAGAGACAGACCTAGCCTTGAACCCCTGCCTCCAGGTGTTCTGGACACTTGCTAATCACCAGTGTTACCGCCCATGCCTGCCCTTGGACTCAGCCACTCTTCCTATCTCTCTTCCCAGTCTATATCCTGACCATGCCCATTTCCTGTCTCTCAGTCCTCTGGCCCGGCCTCCCAGCTTCCTGGTTGACTACCAGCCAGTATAAAGGCATGTTGGTACCAGCAGGAAGCTGAGTGGAACAATTCCCTCCTTCCTCTCCTGATGCTCTCCCGGCTACCCTGGAACCCTTGAGTATTGGCTCCTTGAGCCCATCCTGGCTTCTTTCCCCTGGATCCCTTGCTCTCTCTGACTCTGCCCCTGACTCGGTCTCCTTGCTTTTTGGTCCCTGCTCTACTCTGCTCTCTTCCCACTTGTTCCTTTCAGCCCTGGCTCTTTCTGCTCTGCTCCCTTGGGCTGCCCTTCCATCACTCTGGTTCCCAGTCCCGTACCCTGCTGTAGCTTCCCCTTTCTGCATAACCTCAGTGATGATGAGCCTTGCTCTTCCCTTGTGCCTGAAGCCATCAGAGAGCTGTTCCTAACCCCTTCTACCCCTTCTCTAGCCCTGTCCTGCTTTCCCTCAGCTGGCTCCTTCTAATTACAGAACCTCTGTTACAGATCTACAGCTTGAATGTTTTTTTATATTTAAAAAGGTTTTTTAAAGTTCCTTTTTGGAAAGGAGTCCAGAGTCCAGTTCCATTTTGTACCCTTAATGGAATTTTTCCAGTAAAAAACCCTACAGTTTCTGTGTCTGTGTGTGAGAGTGAGGTGTGTGTGTGTGTGTGTGATGGGGTTGCTCCCTCTTCCTGCCCTCCCATATGGCTGTCCCCCTCTCCCCTGGTGCCCCCTCATTTGCATAGCCACACCCCTGACTGGGATGTAACTATGCAAATGAGGGGGGCATGGTCATGCAAATTAAGGTCAGGCCACACCCCCATGACACTGGTAGATCTCTGAAGGTTGACATCGTGCTCGTGCTTCAGTAGATCTCTGGCCAGGCAAGTGTGGGCACCCCTGCTCTATATAATGAACTGTTGACACTGTCGGTGTAGACAACTGTATACAGTTGGTTGCATACAATCCAATTCTGCGCAAATGGACAGAGTTAAGGCAGTTTGAAAAACTTTTTCGCCGTTGAATTATGATAATAAATTAATGCCTAATAATGAAAAAAAATCTGATAGTTTAGTTAGTGAGGAATATTAATAAGAGTAAGTATGTATGGTAAGGAATTAAGTATATATCTTATGTTTATTTTGATGGTAAATTATGAAATAGATAGAAGAACTTGAAATAATTTCCATGCTTTTTGGCATTTAATATTTGTTCTAATGTGCACTGTTAAATGTTTTTGAACAGGAATTGTAATTAATTTTCATGGTTTTTTGAGTGTAAGTTAGGGGGAAATGTATGTTGTAGGATGCTGGTTAAGAGGGAAGTTTTTTGGTTTGGAAATGGTCCTACCTTTAACATTTTTTGAAACCGTAGGTTTTTGATTAGAAATATTTTGATGGTTTTTTGCGATGTGATTAATACAATAATTAAGAGTTAGAATATTGCTAAGATGAGGAGGAGTCGGACTAGATTGGCCTGAATATAGGCTAGGATGAAGAGGACCAGCACACTGCCCAAGGAGGAGCTAAGCTACTGGGATCTCTGTTTACTTCCCCATGGTTAGTGCCTTTCGGCCCCTTTAATCTTCATTGGATTGAACAAAGTTCCGCACCAGCAGCTATGCCGCTGCCCACAGTTCTGTAGTGTCTCGAGAGGAGGACGGGGGGCAGAGGGAGGGGGTGGGAGAACACAACACACCACTCTCTCATTCATTCTCTCTCACACAGACACACTCGTCTCTCGTTCTCTTTCACACAAATGGTGTGTGTGTGCGCGCGCGCGCCCGCACACACACACACACCACTTCTCATTCTCTTTCATACACACCACTTCTCATTCTCTTTCACAGACATGCATGGCACACAAACGCCACTCTCTCATTCTCTCTTACACACACAAACACATACTCACTCCTTTCCCCCTCCCTCCCACACTCACTGATTCTCTCTCTCGCACACACACACCACACAGACACAGACACACTCACTCCCTTCTCCCCCCCTCTCAGTCTCTCTCACATACAGACTAGTCTCATTCTCTTTCACAGACGTGTATGGCACATACACACCACTTTTCCTCACTCCCCCCCCCACCATACAAACACAATCATTCCCTTCCCCCCACGCATTCATTCTCTCTCTCTCTCACATGCACACACACTCTTCTCCCCCATGTCTCTCTCACACACAAACTAGTCTCATTCTCTTTCACGGATATGTATGGCACATACACGCCTCTCTCTCTCACTCACACACAGTACATCTCTCTCTCTCTCTCTCTCTCTCACACACACACACACACACACACACACACGGGGTTAACTCTCTCCCATTCCTGGAACAGCCTGCCTTAAGGGAGACTCGGGACTGATATGGCCCCCAAGAAGGAGCAGAATTGTTGGGGGTGGGGGAAGGGGGGGAAAGTCTTACAAGGGAGGGAGTTGAGAGGCTCGGGGGCCAGCTCTGTGGAGGAAGGGCGACCCTCTCAAGACAGAGAACCACCTGGGGTGTGAAGTCAGTGAGACTAGCCACCCCAACCTGGTGTGATCGAGACGGGACATGGGGCTAGGCAGCCCCATAAATCTCATTCGAGGGAGGAGTGAAAAGAAACATGGTTTTATATCCACACTGATTTGCTGTAGGGCGAGGGTGATGTGGGAAAGGGGCTCCAAGTTGCCCGCGGGCCTGATCTGAGGGGTGGCATGGATCTAGACAGCTCCATGGGCCTGATTCAGGAGAAGGTGGGGAACATAGAGCTAGATGGGGATGGGTGGGGGAGGTGAGAATGGACGTGATTCTTGGGGTGGATGATGGATCAAAGTGGATTGTCTAATCCAAAGGATTGGGGAGGGAGGCACGGGGCTAGATGACCCCACAGGCCTGATCCAGGTGAGATGGACTGCCCCCCTGTGTTTACTCCCCCTGCAATCACACACACACGTGTGCATGTGTCTGGGGGGTGTTGCAGACTTCTGCAGGGATGGCTGGGAGAGAACAAAACAAGGGCTCCTGCCTCCTCCCTCCTCCCCTCCCCCTGCACCTGCCCGCGTCTGGGAACCAGTCACAGCCACTTTCCTCTTCCCCACCCCCTGCAAAATTTGGCTGATCCTCCATGCTGCGCCTTTGCCCCATGCCCCTGCACACCCCCCAGTTCCCCCAATCCACACACTCACTGCCACCTCCATCCTTCCTTTGCACCAGGAGCCACCAGCACCAGGATCCACCAGCACCAGGACCAGCAGCCAGCTTGGTGCAATGTAGTCTTCCCTTCCTGCAGCTGCCCCAGTGCGCCCGGCTGCCCCTGATGGCAAACCCAACTAGTCAGACGGTTGCCCCAGTGCACCTGGCTGCTCCCGATGGCAAACCCAGCTAGGCAGCTTGGAGAGGGGGGGCCCTATTGTGCACCCCCTTCTCCCCAGATTGGATCGCAGAGGGGGTGGGTGTTCCCTGCTTAGCTTACCACCTCCTAGAGCCGCCACCGCTGTTTGCAGCCTAAGAGGGGAGGCTGCAGTCTTTTCGAAAAGGCCGCATGAGTGCATGTGGGGTCACCGCCATTTTTCTATCACTCACTGTGAGAGCATGCTGGGAAATTTAGTCCTAGCATGCCCAGACAGGAAACATGGTGGTGGCTGCTTGTGGGGCTGAGGTGACTCCGCCTCCTCTGGTGACAGATAGGGGTGGGGGCTGGGGGTGGGTCAGTGTGGGGCTTGGAGGAAGCTATGTGTGTGGGGGGGGGGTGACCGGTAGGAGCAGGGGTGTCAGTTTGTGGCTCGGGAAGTTGTAGGGGGAGACAGCAGCCACCGGTGACAGTGAGGCTAGAGTGGAAGAGTTCCTCCCCACCCTTGCCCTGACCCAGTGGCCAGAGCAGGGAGATCTTGGAGGCTCCCTTGCAGGGGAGCAGCGTGGGACACTGGCAGAGCTTGAAGAACAGCAGAGTGAGTGAGAGGGCAGTGGCGGCCAGTCCCTCTACAATGCTGCCAAAGCTCACTGCCAGGCTCATCCCCCTGAACCCAGCAGCACTGACTGTGCATGCGCTCACCTGGCAGAACTGATTTTTTAAATCTTTAATAATTTGCTTTTGGCTGCACCAAACACTACGAGACTCTAGCAGCACTTGATCAACATCTCAGAGTACAAGGCTGTGAAGTCTTGGGGCTCAACTCAGCCAGGGGAAGGAGATATCAGTTAGAACAAATCCTTGGGAAACGGTGCATTTTGACCACCAGCAATTAACATGGGCATTGCTATAACTTTTGATTTCCTGGCTCGATCTTGTTAGAAGTTTGCATAGATGCAGGTCTCTGGGTTTATAATACACCGTTAAATTTTAAGAACTGCTGCCCAAGCGTTTCCTGAAATATAGGGGCTTTAAATTTTGCCCTTTATAATGGAGGGCAGTCCTACCTTTAACTTTCTGGCTGCGAGTGCAGCAAGAAAATAGACTATGTCCCAAGGGCATTTATTACCTACTCTCATGCTTCCACTCTTGCAGTTATTTTGTAGAAAGCTCTTTAACAAACAATTTGCATGTGCAATGTAACTATAAGCTTGTACATTTCCTTCTCTTTGTACTCTATATGTAACAAGCCATTTTTTGCCTGCTGAAGTGAATTAAAGGGGAAAGTGTAGGATACAGTTTAATATCAATGCTCCAGCAGTATCTGAAGTTTATTGTGGTCTTAAAAAAACCTGTGGAAAATAGGGCAAATAGGCTAGCGTGTTTTGCGGAATGCCCTTTTAAATAAAGCATGCCTAGATTCTTGGCTTCCTATGTACAATGCTTTATGGCACCCGTGGATGTTTAAGCAGTTTGATTCTCCCGAAAAATGACAGCGATTAGTATTTTCAATATTCCTTTTTCCTCTGTGGTTTCATTGAAGTTAGGCACTAAGCCTAGTTGCTAGGGCATTGTTTTGTTTTGTCCGTTTCAGATCTCATTGTTGCTAGTTCCTCCTTCTCTCATCTGAGATTTGGTGACTGAGCCTTTTCTTATTCTGAGGTGCAAATTTGCTGATGTAGAGTTACCATGGCCTTGATTTTGCAAGGGCTGGTGCTAGAGATCTGGACTCTGATTTGAAGCAAGTAGATGCCCAGGCGTTAGTTCCTGCAATATTGGGACCTGTCAAGGCCCCTGCAGTTTGCTCTACTGGTTGCACTTCAAAATTGCAAGAGCTGGAATGTCCTCAAGAACATCTTTCTGTTCTTTTAGTTGTGAACTCATGCTCAAGTCAGAACTGTGGAGGAGGAAATGGTAGTCTAAGGAACTGGTATCCCAGCTATACAGGACAGTGTATTGGTGGTGAAATTAAATGCTTCTTTGGGCTTTGACTTGAGCATTCACAGCTTGCTGTACTGGAGGCAGATTAACCGAGGTATTGAATTTTTATTTATTTTAAAAGTCAGAATTTTCCCCTGATGTTTCTGTCAGGCCTTGGGCTTTGTAACAGGCCATACCAATGTAGGAACATCTTGGAAAACCTCCTCCCTGCCAAACACTGTGAAAATCAGTGCAAGCTGTAAGGGCTGCACAGAAACTGAAGGCAGGGGTGCTTAAGAGCTGTGCTAAGGGTGAGGAGGTCTGTGCTATGGATCTATCCCTTATCCTTGTGTGCACACCTTCATCTCGGCTTCCTTCTCCTGAGCACAGTCTTTCAGTGTTTGAAGGCAGGAACTGCATCAGGGGACCAGAACCAGGAACTATAAAGGGGCCACATAGGGTGTTTTTAGATGGACAGCTGCCCCAGCTCTGCTCCGCCTCACCCCTGGGTGGGCCGTCTGTTTAAAAGCGGACCATCCAGGTGTGAGGTGAGGTGGAGCAGAGACGGGGCAGGCTGTCCATGCTCCGGGGGCAGTTCTGCTGGTGTATGATGGGTGGAGTCCGTGTATGACAGACATTGCTCTGGAATGTCCCAGAGCACCACAAGTGGAGTGGGATGCCCAAACCCGGAGCAGCAGTCCATTTATTCGGTGGTCAAGCGGAAGCCACTGCAGCTCCACTTCAGGCCAGGAATTGCCCCAGCAACTCCAAAGAGTGGCAGGCGGCAGCCTAGAGTGGCAACCGATTCGCCCGCAGCTCTATGGGGAAGAGGGGTGCCTCATAAGAATGGTGGGCTATGGCAGCATCAGGTCCCTTTAAACCCAGCGCTGTTGGGGCTGTGCGCAGGGGATGCAGGACTGGGCACCCCTGAAGCATGTCTGGGGTTGGTCCATCTAAAGGCACCCATAAAAACTAGTTGTGGGCCATATTTAGCCCCCAGGCCTGAGGCTCACCTGTGGGGAACCTCAAGTGTGTGTGAGAGGAAGAAGGGGAGAGAGGGCCGTATATTGGGCTGTAAAAATCCATTTGCCTGTTTGCCTCTGGTGAGAATACTTTTTGAGCTGGTGAGTGGATATTTACAGACGTGGGTCCACTCCTCCACTACAAATCACAGTCTGGCAAGTTTGGATTTTTGTTTTTCTGTTGTTGTTTTTTGCCTGGCTAGTGAACATAATAATATGTCCACAATAGATAGCATTTAGCTGTTGGAGAATTTCTAACAGATAGGACTTGTGCCAGCAGAGCACTGAGTATTGGGCTGTAAATTTCGGAGGTTTTGTTGATGCTGACAGTTTATTAGGTCCATGCCACTTTTAAAAATCACTCAAAGCATTTTTATTAGAACAAGGGCCATTTTCTTTACAGATATCCAGTGCCATTACCATTTCCATCCAATGTTTTCTGAAAGGAAGCCATAATGTCACATCAGTGACCTCCCAGCAATTCCCAATGCAGCACATTGTTATCCCTCAAATATAGGGTTATGACCTTGCATACAAGGTCGAAGCTGGTTGTTAAAAGCATAATGCTCTTATTCAGGCCAGGGTATCTAAAATGGCAGCAAAGGGAGCCCTACAATGTGTTGGCCAAGTAGCTTGCTGGTTTGTTTTTGTTGTTTTTTGGGTCAGGCTTGGCTCGGTGCAAAATGTTCCTCTATTAAATCCAAGTAACCGGACAGCTATTTGGACTAGAAATACCTGGAGCAGGACAGTAAGAATGGCAGAGATTTGGTATATGTATTGGTGAGAGCTTAAGCCTTCATTAGTTTTGGATGTTCCAGCCCTGCTTTCCACTTCCCTGAGTTTTCAGATAACTGCCTAATCAAGTTGACTGAGCAGCTTTAAAGGGATGGAAAGGGGACTTTACCTCCTCCTTCTCTCCTCTTCTCCCCGCAGTCTTCTTCTCCTCCTCCCCCGATTCTGCCTTCTCCGGAATGCCTCTGACGCAAATCCCACTACCGCGCTGACTTTCTCCACTTCATATTCTGCCTCTTGTCGCTCAATTCTGCTATCTCCCTCACTAGACAGCAGTACTACGCCTCCCACATTGTGTCCTGCTCCCGGGACCCTCGCCACCTCTTCTCCACCTTCGACTTCCTTCTCAAACCCCCATGTCCTCCTCCTCCCTCTTCTCTCTCCATTCAGGATCTTGCTCTCTTCTTCACCTCCAAGATCGACAAGATGCGCCTGGAAATCGCTTCCAAGTCTTCTCCCTCACTACTCCCCCCCTCACCTCTCTCCTGTCCTCCTTCCCTCCCGCCTCCCTTGAGGAAATTTCCTCCCTGCTCTCCTCCTCCAACCCCTCCACTTGCCCCCTGGATTGCATTCCTTCCCGCCTCCTGACCTCCATTGTTTCTACCGTCGCCCCTCCCCTCCTGCACATCATCAACCTCTCCCTTTCTACAGGCTCCTCCCCCTCTGCCTTTAAACACGCCACTGTCTCCCCCATCCTCAAAAAGTCCACTCTGGATCCCTCTGAATCCTCTAATTACCGTCCTGTCTTGCTCCTCCCTTTTGCTTCCAAACTCCTCAAACGGGTTGTCTACTCCCGTTGCCTCGACCTCCTCTCTGCCAACTCCTCCATTGACCCCCACCAAACCGGCTTCCGCCCCCTTCACTCCACTGAAACCGCTCTTGTTAAGATCACCAACAATCTTCTTGTGGCTAAATCCAACCGCTTTTACTCTATTCTTGTCCTCCTTAATCTCTCTGCTGCCTTTGACACTGTTGACCACACACTCCTGCTTGAATCGCTTCGCTCCCTTGGATTCCGGGACTCTGTCCTCGACTGGTTCTCCTACCTTTCTGACCGCTCCTTCAATGCATCTCTTCCTAACTCCTCCCCCTCCTCCTCCCTACTCCCCTCAGTCAGGGTTCCCAAAGGCTCTGTCCTTGGCTCTCTCCTCTTCTCTATCTACACCCAATCCCTAGGCAAACTCATTGCCTCTCACGGTTTCCAATACCACCTATTTGCTGACGACACTCAACTCTCTCTCTCCACTCCTTCCCTCTCCCCCCTCTGTTCAAGCTCGTCTCACCAACCGTCTCTCCGATATCTCCACCTGGATGTCGCAACACCAACTCAAACTGAACATGGCAAAAACTGAACTCCCTATCTTCCCTCCCAATCCTTCCTTTCCCTCTTCCCTGTCAATTGCCATTGACAGGGTCTCCATCCTCCCTGTCCCCCAAGCCGTAGCTTGGGCTTTATTTTCGACTCACACTTTACCTTCAAAACCTACATTGACTCCATCACCAAATCCTGCCGCTTCTCCCTCCACAGCATTGCTAAGATCCGCCCTTTTCTGTCTGTCTCCTCTGCCAAAAGCCCAAAACTCTCATCCACGACCTAGTCAGCTCATGCTTTCACTACTGTAACCTCCTCCTTGCTGGCCTTCCCCGCTCTCACCTTTCTTCCCTCATCTCTGTTCAAAACTCTGCTGCCAGGATCATCCACCTTGCCCGTTGCTTTGACCATGCACAGGCTCGCAGCCTCTCCTCTCCTCTCTCCACTGGCTCCCTTTTCCTGAGCATATTCTGCACAAGCTCCTTGTCCTCACTTACAAAGCCCTTCACAACCTCGCTCCCCCTACCTCTGCCCTGATCTCCCTCCAAACCCCTGTTCGAGCACTCGACTCCTCTTCCATCCCCTCCCTCACCCTCCCACGCCTCCCCTGCTCCCCCAACCGCCTTCGTCCCTTCTCTCTTGCTGCCCCATATGCCTGGAACTCCCTCCCTGCCCTCCTCCGCCTTGCCCCCACCCTCTACACCTTCAGGTCCTTCCTCAAAACCCACCTCTTCCGCTCCACCCTTCCGAACTCCTGCTAATCCTCCCCACCCAGGACTATCCCCCACCTGTTATCTGTAAACTCCCAATTTACTGTAACCAAGCCAAGAACGTGTACCTGAATTCTCGCCTCCTCATGAATGTCGCATCCCTTGTCTCTCCCTCTGTTCCCCCTTCCCTGTCTCCCCATCTCCTGTCTTTAGATTGTAAACTCTCGGGCAGGGACCGTGTCTATCTTATTTTTTTTTAAAGCGCCAGGTACATCGCTGGTGCTATATAAATGCTTATTATAATAATAATTAATTAATTAATTGCAGAATCTATGCATTAAGAAGTGTAAGGCCACAGTTGGGTGTCTGGAGCTGTAACCATGACTGCCTCCCAGTAATCCTTAGACATAGAATTGTTCAATGTTCATTTGGACTGAATATTTGCTTGTTTGATAACCAAAAGTATGGGAGTTTGGGAAGCCACAGTATGCAGCGGTTTCAGAGCTGTTGTGTGGTGTAAGCAGAAATGGTAACTTCCCAGCCCAGCTTCTCCCCAGGTTTTGGTGGGTTGCCATCCCTGATACCAATATTTCTTTCCTGCACTTTTTTCAGTGGAAGGACCAATATAAAAAAATTATCAATGTTTTTATTTTCTAAAGTCAGGTTTTGGGCAGGTATGATTTCTTAATTGTGCATGTGATATACAGTGTAATAGACTTCTTCAATAAGGGAAGACAGGCAATTTATATAGAGCAGTTGGTAGGATTTTGAGCTCTCACAACGGTAGTATCAGTCTTTGTAAAGGGTTGGGAGCCTTTTCCATCCCAAGGCCGTTAAAAATTAGTACAAGCCCATGGAAAGGATTCAAGCAGAGCTACACATGGACCTGGAAGGCTTTTATGCACTGTGGAACTATGTATGGGAACTGATCCAACCTGAGGTTGAATTAAATGATAAACAGATTTCACTATGTCTAACAAAAATATGATACATTATCGTAGTACCTGATAGGCAAGGTACGGGCCCGAAGCTGTAACCCTAGGTCTCTTAGATTTATTTGTTCTTTTTTTTTAATAAAGGTTATTCAATGACTTTGGAAAAAAACAATAAAGATAATTATTTATATATATATATATATATATAAAAATTAGTACAAGCTTTGAGGTGTGCTTAGGAAAGTGTACTTAAGGGGTGTGCTTAGGAAGAGGAGGATCCATGGCACAGATCATGGATTTGTGCCATGGATCTGTCTCCTGTCCTTGGTCGTGGTGGGTGGGGGGATGGATGTTCTGGCATGGTGGGTGGAGGTGGGTGTGTGTCCCTTTACACAAACACACACCCATCTCCACCTGCCTCCACCCACGGGGCCTCCTCTGGTTTTCTGGAGGGCTCCGTGGGTGGAGGTGGATGTTGCACGGGAGCGCTCTCCCCGCCGGCCGTTTCCATGGACGGTCCCCCCACCGCACTCCCACCCGAACACCAAGCAGTGGGGGGAGGGGGCGGCCTTGTGCGCATGCCCCGAACACCGAGCCAGGGGGGTGGGCCTTGTGCGCACGTGCCCTCATCTCTGCTTCCTTGTGCGCACGCGCCCTCATCTTTGCTTCCTTGTGCGCACGCGCCCTCATCTTTGCTTCCTTCCCTTGAGCTCAGTCTTTCAGTGCTTGGGGGTAAGAACTAGATCCAAGGGCCAGATCCAGACACTGGAAAAGGCCAAATAAAAACTAGCCAGTGGCTGTATTTGGCCCCTGGACCTGAGGTTTTCCACCCCTATGAACAGGTAAGTCCTTTTAACAGATGTTTTCAGACAAGCACCTCCCCACCAGTGGGTAATGCGTGGGGAGGTGCTTGTCTGAAAACACCCAATGGACAGTATTGATTTTGGGCAGCAGACAAATTAATGTATGCTACAAAAGTCATGGACTGTTACTACCTCCAACTTTAGCATAACTAAAGCGATAAAACCCATGCATTATTATATTTTTAAGAGCTTCTTTCAATGGAATCGTCATCTTTGATGCAATATCAGATGCAGATATTTACCTAATGCCATGAAGTCTAGAAAACACTGAAGTCCTGATACATCTCAAAATTGTCTCACAATCCTTTGGCATGAAAACATTTACCCAGTTTTTCTTTCAACTAGATAAATAAAACTGTAGCAAAAACAATATGTCTTTGTTTTCACCCAGTGAAAGTTCTTTAAATGTCTTCTTCTGTCCTGTTCAGCATAGCATGAAACATGCCTGTTGTAGAAATAAGTTGTTTCAGACTGTCTGTGTGGAGCCTTCTTGCCCAGAGGTCTGAATCGGTGTGTGTCTGAAAGCAGTTCAAAGAGCAAGCTGGAGGAAGGAGAAGCAGACAGGCCCAATTTTAAGGCAGGCCTTTCCTCCACTGTGCCCATTAGTAATTTTCAATTGTTACATTGAGTTGTACCGTGAACCTTGACCCTGTTGCATTATTGTTAACTGATGAGATAAAGCAAAACCTTGCAACACAGTTCCATCTCAACCTTTCAATCTCTAGGAGCGGAAGAAGAAATTTGAGAAGGATGGCGAAAAGTTTTATTCCATGATGGATCGTCATTTGCATTTGTCTTCTAAGAAGAAAGAATCTCAGTTACAAGAGGCGAGTGCGGACGTTTTACTTTCTCCCATTCCATGCAGTGAAGTTTAACAACTGTAGTGTCTGCTGCATTTCTCACAGACACCCAACCCTAAGGACAATAATCACACTTTTCAACAATGAGTGTAAATGGTTGGTGATTATGAAATCTAGTTCCAGAGGCAGAAATCTACAATGGACATGGTCTGGGCTGTATCAGGACACCAGTTATATGTGCTTACAGCTGGGCCACCACCCATGCAGCTGAGAGAGGGATGCAAGAGATGTGTGGGTGGCCAGCCCTGCCCCCAAGCCACTCCAAGCACCCCCACACTGCCACCATGATGGGTAGCCATAGTGGCCAATCACGGACCACCATGGCAGCCAGCCAACATGCTGGCCCACTTTACCCTGCTTTGGCTTGGTCAGGCAGGTCTTAGCCCAGGCTGTGACTTTGGGGGTTTCCTGAGGTCAGAGCCTAGGCTAGCCACCAACATGGTCTGGGGCAATTCTGGGACAACATCTGGCGGCGCAAAAGCAGACATGCTGGTGGCCTGCGGGCCACAGTAGGCCTAAGCGGGCCACAGTAGGCCTAAGCGGGCCACCGTCTCATCTGTTTTTACCCACAGTGGGTGTTTTTAGACAGATGCGGCGGCAGCCACCCCCAGAGCTGCTCCGGGGTGAACCCCCACATCCATCCACTTCCAGTCCCTCCTGTGTCTGCTTTAGATGGGTTCCCCAGCCCAGGGTCTGTCTGCATGATGCCCCTCACTGCACCACAGAGTTGCGGCTCATCACCCAACAGTCTAGGATGGCACCTGCAACTCTATAGTGTTGTCCAGAGCAATGGAAAGTGGAGTTGCAGCATGGGTCACCCCATCAAATGGACAGCAGTTCCACTTTTAGCCAGTGCATCAGTATATAGAGACATTGTTAAATATAAAACTAGTATTTCGTTTTACTTTTCCTTCCTCTCTCATGCAGGCTGACTTCCATGTTGATAAAGAGAGGCAAAATTTCTTTGAATCATCCCTTGAATATGTCTACCAGATCCAGGAGGTGCAAGAGAGCAAGAAGTTCAATGTTGTGGAGCCAGTAAGTGCCCTTTTTTATTTTTCCCTTAACACTTTCCAATCACTTGATGTGCTTACAGAAGCCAGGAGAATAGGAACCATGGAACAGGATTTTCCTTTATTAATTTTCTTTGAGCCCGATGATGAGCCAAAGTCAAACATACAGAGGCTACCTCTGTGTCATTTGTCTGACTTTGCTGCTGTTTCATGTAGGAAAAGTAGAGTATTGGAGACTCTTCAGGTAATTTCAAACATGACGGGCCTCTCGGCCCACCACGTTGAACCCTGGACCGGGATCCGTCTCGGATCCCAGTCCGTGATCAAGCCGCCCGTCCTTTAGACACGCCGGACTGATCTCTGAGGGGGATCGGGGAGGGGGCGGGGTGGGCGACATGTGGCCGCTCAGTCCTGCCCCCACGCGCTCCCTTGGCCCTCCGCCCACGGGGAGATGGGCAGGTGTAGCGGCCAATCAGGCCACTGAGCCTGACCCCGTCCCGTGGTTGGGGCCTGATTCCAGGACAGGGCTGGCAAGCAGACATGCATCGCCACCATTGCCAGCCCCATCCTGGATTGTGGCCAATCTAACCAGTTCTGGCCCTGAGGCCGGCCTCAGGGCCAGAACCGTGTTTAGCTGTGACCCCCACCAGAGAGTCACTGTGGTGAACATCTGGTGGGGGGTCACACAGATGTTCACAAGATCGCTGGCACCATACGGGATGCACTGTGATTCAGTGTGGTGAACAGCGATCTCGTAATGTCTGAAAATACCCAGGATCTCTAGAAGGGAAATTTGCATAACAAAACAGACTCACCAGATTGCTGAAGATTTTGCTAAAAATCATCTTCCTCACCTTGTGAAATGTGAAACTACTCTCAAACAGTAAGGAGTACCACTAACAGGAAAGGATGTCCACCGGCACAGCCATCTACCATGGTACAATTCTGCTTAGTGCAGGGTCATCGCTGAAATGGGGAGGGTGTGGATTGGAATGTGCTTCTTAGGTTTAAGTGAATAACCCTGTGCTCACCCATCACACTATCTCAGCTGGGAAAGTGTGTATATGCATGAATTCTGCATGGGACACATGGTATGCACTAGTCTTAGGCTGTTTTTTTCCAATGGATTCTTTAATTTCAGGTGGTATCTTACAGTGACTGGCAATTCATCATTGTGAGGGGGCACATACTTTTCAGAGGCCTTTGTACCAGATGTTGGTTATGCAAGGAGATGCCTAAGATGGTGTAACACCACCTATAGTCTTCTTCTTTGAGATTACCAAGTGTAGCTTGGCAGGACTTGGGGATCCAGCCCTGTAGCTTATCCTGTATGGTGATCTGGTGAGGCCAAGACCTATGTGTATAAATGCATTCCTTTAAAAGCCATCTCTGTCCGAGTGTTTCTGAATTCCTTCATTTTCACTGCCCTGGGTGTATATCCAGTTTGTATTGGAGATTCATCTCAGATCTATGATGTCTTTTATTTTTGGCCACGAATGCTGTTTGACTGTAAAAAGCATGCAGTTTACCTGTCTGCGCTTCGATTCAGCTGTAGCAACCTTTATCTGTAACCATTTGTCCCCTGCACAGGTGTTGGCCTTTCTTCACAGCCTCTTTACCTACAACAATCTCACAGTTGAACTTACCCAGGACTTCCTTCCTTATAAGCATCAACTTCAGCTCAGCCTGCAGAATGTAAGTTTGCTTCCAACTTCACATTTTCCAATATGATCTTTCCATATTCTGCTTTGCATCTAAATATGTTTGCAACAAAAATCTTTCCATGCAGTGCTGACACTCCTCATTTGCTTTTCTGGAAAGCATACAAAAATGCTACTTCCCTTCCCAACATGTTTCCTAGCCATGAATTTCTTGCCACCCAGAAAGGCCAGTTTACACTGTGCAGCTGCAGGTGACATTTTCCAGGGACTAAAGGTCAAAAGGGTCATTTATGGTAATCTAGTCCAACCTTGTGTATAACAATAGGCGATGGAATTTTACCCATGGCTTGTCTACACCTGAGAGAAACATACACTTAAGCTATATTGGCAATGGGGCTAATTCTAAATCCCTGAATGCATGTGCAGTATTTCCCATAAAGGGGATGCGTGCAGGTTGGACACGGGCTGTGTGGAGCTTAGGATCAGCCCCTATGTTTGCTAATGTTGGGCTATTTAATAGCTATTAATTCTCTCTCCCATGTAAACACTCTACATGCAGATTAAAATGCATTCTCTTTCTAAAATGAATTCTGCTTCCAGCCAATCCAAAGCAAAAAAAAATCAGTTTTAATCTGCAATCAGTGTGTCTGAAAAGGAACTTAACCCATACTATTTAAATATGGATAAATTAAGTGAGAAAACTAATCAGTGTAGGTACACCCCCACCGGGTGTGGTTTGAGTGCTGCCAGAGCACAACTCTTATAAGGACACCCACAGCTTATTGAAAAGTTTCAAGTGATGGAGAATCCACAGCACCCTGTGGTAAACTGCTTAATGGTTAAATATCCTTTTCCATAAAATAAGTTGCACCTTATTTTATCTCTTGTCGTTCATGGACAACATTCAAGACCTGTAGAGCGACTGCTGCTAAGTAGTGCCCAGTTCGAGCAACTTACTGTTTTATCACCGTTAATTGGAGATTAAGGGGATTTTGAATAACAGATTTATACAGAACCATATCAGCCCTTCCAATAAAAAGCCATTTTAACAATGCAAAATCAGTGAAGTAACTTTGAAGTTTTGATTTTGAAAATTCAGTTTTTCAGGTAAACGTTGTCTGTTTTAAACCAGTCTTCTTAATATGCATGATTATTCTTCATCTTCCATTCAGTTTGAAAGAAGACCTTTGACTAACTACTGTGAGTTCCGAAATTGATCAGTGAGAGTTCTGAGCACTGATCAGTGAGATTTCAGCAGGCCCTTACAAATGTGTTTATTGCAAAGCACATGTATTTTCTAATGATAACTAGCAAGAGCGCCAGGGCTCCAGCTTCTTAATGTTCTGATTGCTTCCTCTCATATTAAAAACAAAGAACTACTCTCATAAATGATGGTGCCTTACATTCCTCTGTGGACCAGCCACCAGATTTCTATACGTGAAACTGGTATAGGCAAACAGAACTGCTCAAAATTTGAAGAAGCTGAACATTTGGATCTATGGACATGAGACTTTTTTTTCCCCCTGAATAATATTCAAGTTTGTTCCCTCGACAGACAAGGAACCACTTTTCCAGTACACGTGAGGAGTTGGAAGACCTGAAGAAAAGGATGAAAGAAGCTCCCCTGACTTGCAAGCTACCTGGGAAGCCAACCATTGAGGGCTATCTGTACACTCAGGAGAAATGTAATGGCTTGCATGTTAATCTGTGTACATGGATATTCTGTCTCTGGTTTGTGATGAGACTGATAGTTTAATTTAAAACAAGTCCACAAGCATGAATGAGACTGAGAAACTCTTCTTTTATGATCATATTTCTGTGACACAGCCAGGGACGGCCTTTGAATGTGTGGGTCCTGGCGGGAAAATATGTGGGGGCCCCATTCCCCCTACCTCCTTTAGCACCACCCATTTAGCAAGTGGCAGTCTGGTGTTTGTGTATAAAAACAAAGAAGTGCCGTCCCTTGCAGGCACACAAATTCTCTCCCTTTCTCTCTCACACACACATACACACCTCCATCCCTGGCAGGGAGCATTCAGGGATCAATGATATACTAGTCCTCAGGCTACTAGGACTGGCCTCCCCGGCTGTGGGGGCTTCTCCAGCCGTGGGACCCGACCTGCTTAAGGCCAGCTCTGGACACAGCCCGTTTATGTGTTCTAACCTCAGCCTTTCTGCCAAACCTGGCAAGAACACATTGGCCAAAACAAATCCCTTTCATGTTTATAATGTGTAAGTGCATCAGAAATGCACTGACATTTACAGGGCAGGTGACACATTCTTCCAGGCTTGTTAAGTGAGTGGCAATTTTGTGTGTTTAAACCAGGAAATCTTTATACCTATTGTTCCCCCTCATTACCTCCATGCTTTCTGTCTCACACCCCTTCCTTTCAGTTCACACAGAAACTCCATGTGGGGCATCAGTGTTATACTCTGGATAAATGGATGTGTGCATGTCTGGAGCTGCCTGCTATTTACCAACAGCTAAGGGGGTACTAAAAAACCCACATGGGATGGACTTGTGTTGAAGTTTAGGTCCAACCTCCCAGTGATAATCAGTTATTGCATTTGTATGTATATGCGAGATAGGGCCAAAGTTCCCAACCCCAGGAGCTGTGTACAGAATTCTTTATATGTCCAAGAGCCACAAGACACACATACATGTGGAAAAATACACACAAACCTCTCCTGATTGGCAGAGCCCATGTTTTGTTGTCCTGGCTGCAGAAATTCTGAGAAGCAGCTGCAATTCAGCTGCTAAGGCCCTTTTCACACAGACACTCATAACACTGATAAAATGGGTGTTATGTTTTATTATACACATTGCAGGGCTGCAGAACTGGTAACAAACAAGGAGCTACTGAAAACAATATGTGTATTACAAAATAATCAACATAACAAAATAATGAAACAATATTGTTGCATGTACATAATATCTCAGTAAAATGGCGAAACTAGAATCTCCCAATGCTCCGCGTGCAATGCAACTCGCAATAATAACTGAATACTGAACAATGCTAAAACACCCTAGGAAAACCCGACGCGTTTCGGACTGAAAAGCCCTTCCTCAAGGGTAAAGGGGTATATAAATATAAAAATACTGGTGCCACTGACTGTGGTACTAAATTTCTCTCCCAAGACAAAAATCCTCCTCTAACTGGGAACCTGGAAAGGTCAAGGCAGCAGGAAAACCTCTAATGGCTGTGGCTCTTAGTCCTGCTCTGGCTTTACCCTTGAGGAAGGGCTTTTCAGCCCGAAATGCGTCGGGTTTTCCTAGGGTGTTTTAGCATTGTTCAGTATTCAGTTATTATTGCGAGTTGCATTGTACGCGGAGCATTCGGCGATTCTAGTTTCGCCATTTTACTGAGATATTATGTACATGCAACAATTTTGTTCTGCAATCTAGTAAGACACAGGACCATGAAGGCAGCATTGAGCTCAGGACCAGTCCTGGCCAAGAGTTGCACTTGAGCTGCCCAAGAGGCTCCCAAGAGCCAGTTTAGCCATCCCTGGTATATGCAATAACGGATTAATTGTGCAGGCACAAACATTAACAGTCCTGCAAAATCAGGTCAGATTCCTAAGGGAACCACTATGCAGGATGTTGTGTCAGATATGCCAGCTCTCTGTAAATGTACAGACTCTGGTTTATATTAGAAGTCTGTTAGTTATTTTTGTATTTAAAGAGCAATACAGAAAATTTTAGACCATGGGCAAATGTTGTTTGTTCCCATGCAGGGATATTTATTGCTTTTAAAAATATTTCTGTCGGTTTGCTAAGGGCAAAGCAAAGCTGTTTGGAATATTTCAATTGCTACCATTTTTTCTTGCCCTTAAAAAAAATGACCATGTTAGGAACAAATCTGCTCTCTAAGCTAATGGAAGAAGAATGGAAATGAAATCCTGACAAGATACAAATGTAGGTTAATAATGATAGATTAGTGTACTCTTGTATTTCTATTCTGGCAGCAAAAAGGTGCGAGTAAAATTTAATGCTGCCCATTGGCAAATAAACACACAACTCTGGCATCTTGTCAGTGTGTTTCTTGGCTTGGTATTGCCAGTCCTCCCCACCTCTGTGTTATACAAAAGCTCTTTCACAAGCATTTCCTTCTGAGGATACTGGTCCTACCTGATAACCACCTTTCCCCTCCCTGCCACATACCAGTGAAAAAATACTGCAAATAGAGCTGCTCACGATTGAAACTAGTCTACTTGCCCTGAAGCATTGATTCATTGGACCGTTGTTTATTAACCATGATTCCCTTTTGCACTTTATATTTCAGTGGCAGCGTCATAAAATGGCCCTGTTGACTCTGTTATGCTAGGTAATGTCCAAATACACAGGAAGCCACTGTCCCTTTCCTGGATTGCTTACAATCAAACCAGTGTATTCTCTCTGTCAAAGACTCTTAACTTTCTTTGTAGGGGCACTGGGAATATCTTGGGTGAAATATTATTGCCAATATGAGAAGGAGGCCAAGACGTTAAAGATGACTCCCATGGAGCAAAAGCCTGGAGCTAAACAAGTGAGTGGCTTCTTACAGGGTTTTTTCTTCAAACATTGACTCATTTATTAGATTCTGCCTTAGTTGTTTTCATTGTCACTGTTTTCCTCAGTGAGGAAACACAGGGAAATGAATAAATGTCCTACATAGCAAGGATAGTCCATCTCCAGTGAATGAAAACAATGACACAGGCAGAGATCCAGTTAAAGCTGACATTCCACCACACATGCACCATGTCTTGATTACTCGTGAGGAAGTAAACTGGCAACTGACTGTCTCCATGGCCTATTTAGCCCATGAGCCCCACTAATGAAATACTCAGCGCTGGTGCCAGTGTAGCAGTGGTTTGCTGAATTGAACGCATGTTTTCCAAAATGCAAACTGAACCTCCAGTCTCATTAGACAATGATGATTTTAGAAGGCCAAAACCTATTCTGTCTAATACAAGTCACTTTATGAGGGTGTAATGGGAGGGCATTTGGGAGGTTTAAAATTTTTTCCATCCAGTAAAAGTATGAGCCCATTACTATCATTTTTAGTAATTTGTTATTCACATTATGTTGGCGACTGTAACAGAATCAGGATTCCTTGTGCTCTGTACATTTTGCAAATACATGAACCCCACAAATATGGATTCCTGCCCCAAAGAAAAGAGAAGTAGGCCCTTTCTGTCATAGCAAAGTACATTGAAACAATAGCAGTTAAAAGATTTTCTTACCCATTCACATTACGGACCCATGAATGAAAATGTTTCACATCTCATCACTTATTATTATCGTGTAAGGAAGCTTGTCTTAATAAGTGTTTGATAAGTGTGCTCCTTTGAATCTAGGTGCACAGGACTCTTGTATGGCCTATTACACGTGCCAAATGATATCAAGGCTCTCTGTGAGATCACACACTTGCAACTGATGCCTTGACCAGTTCTGTGGTATAACATCATCCTCAGTCCAGGGGCCTGGGAAATCTCACCCCTTCTCTCCACATTTTAAAATGTATCTTTAAACTGTTTTCTCTTTAGGGCACCGTAGACTTGACGCTAAAATACTGTGTAAGAAGGAAGACTGATTCTATAGACAAGAGGTTTTGCTTTGACATTGAGACTGTGGAAAGGTGAGCCTGAATGACTTGCAGCTTTCTCGGGCTTTACAAAATGCCAGTTTCTTGGTGGTTGGGCCAACCTGTTTTGCATGAGCAGGAAGATGATTTGTAGGAGTTGCTACTCTCCTTCTCTATGTACAGCCCAGTGCCTGATCCGATGACGACTAGAGGCAATGGGAGCCTTTCCCCAGTGGGCTTTTGAATCAGGTCCTGCAAAGGGATGCAGCCCTTTAGAAACACTGAGACACTTCCACTCCAGTTTTCTTCAGTCAGAATTGTGCCCTTATATTTTTTAAATGTCTCTAGCCCCGCTACATACTGCCAGTTATCCAGCAGGGCATCTCCCTTTTGAGTTTTTCATTTTACTCACTTGTAGCATGATCCCAATTACACTAAACCTTGTGGAGTTTTTGCACCTAGATAAATTAGAAGCCACTGAGACCCTAGAAAAAAAATCAATAATCAGCTCTCATACCTGGGTTATGAAAGCTAAAATTTAGTATGTGGTGAAGCCATAAGAAAACATATTACTCAGTAAGCTGCTGTTTCCGCAGAAAAGGCCCCCCATCCTACAAAGAGGAAGGACGAGCAAATGTTTGCTTCTCTCAGACTTTGTTCTTGTTGTATTTTGAATATTACGCAGATTCTTCCCTATCCTTTCCATTAATTCACATCTCCATTAAATTGGAGTCATATTAATTTAGTGTAACATTTTCAAAAATCGTTTGTAGTCCAAGTCCTGATTTTGCCAAAGTCACTTCTGAGAACAAATCTACAACTCTCTGGGCACATCCACACATACAAAGCAGAAATGATTTAACAAAATCAAAGTAATATTTCCAGTTTTAGTGGTATCGTTCACATCAGACTGGAAAACCAATTTTGTACCATCGCTATTGGCCCCTAGAGGTCATGCCAAGAAACTGCACGCACACAATGAGAGAGACCTCTCTCTTCATGCCTTGTATGCAAAGCATTCCAGAAAGTAGCATTCCAAGAGGAACCATAGAGTTCACAGCAGGGTGTGTACTACGTCCTAGGAATAATTTATATACCGTATTCACCAACCAAACCTAGAAAAGGTCCATATTAAAAGATACTTCAGTTTAGAAATTGAAATGTACTCCTTGTTATTTCCAGAGTATGTTTTTTGGGTGAAAACAAACAAGACAATAGCCTGCTGGAATCTGGGTTTGGTTCGTCCAGCCCCCACTTACTTGTTCAGCATGTCCAGCCTAATAAATGGGCAGCCCCATGCATGTATTTCATATACTTCCATGCATTTGCGGACAGCCCCCACTGGCAGCAGGAAAGAGAGTGAGAGCGGAGAGGGGTCAGGAAGCGCTCACTCCTTTGGACGCTCTAGGATTTCCACGCACAACTCTATGGTGCTGGCCGACCTGGACACTTGGAGACACTGCACACAACCTAATTGACAGGACGCAGACATGTGAGCGCACATTAGCCCGCATTCGTTCTCTGAGACCCCACCCTAAGTGGGGGTTGCATGTCCGGTGGGTGGAGGCCATGTGGCCGGTGGGGGCGAACACCTAATAAATGAGCAGGTGGACACCCACCTGGTGTGGGCTATTTTAGGCTATCATCTCGTTTGTTAACACCCTTGGTCTCCTACTCCTGAACTCCATTGCTTGATGCGTGAACGATACAAAAGCGCAAGCAACCTAAGAAGTAATTCATTTGATTCAGCTGTTCATAAGAATGAGCCCTAAATTAGTTAGGGGCTTTTGAATATTTTACTCTGCAACTTTACACAGTATACGCTGCAAGTTATCTTGTGGTTTTCAAAGAAACGGAACATTTTGCAAATAGATGCCGAATGAGTGCGATGAGAGATTGACTAAGAATTAAATTGTAGGGTGTTGGAGTCTGCACATATTGGAATAATGCACCATGTAGTGTTGTGAATCACATTAAAGTGTATATTAATGGGCCAAACCTTACAGTCTTTATTTGGCATTAACACAAGTCTTACCTGAAAGTGAAGTTTTAGGACAATTTAAGATTTGTTCTACCAGTGCCATCAGCATGTGCATATACCTTCCATTGCTTAATAAGCATAGCTTTAATACATAGATTAATACATAGTGTTTTATTCTCTCTGGGTAGATGATTTTCATTGACTACAACCTCTTATATAGATGCCAACTTTCAGACCACTTCATGCATCCGAGGAAGTCAGCTCTTGCTGACAAAAGCTCATGCCAAAATAAAGAATTATTTTTTTTAGTCGTTAAGGTGCCACGAGACTCTTTTTTGCTGTACATAGATTAAGTGGCAGACACTTTAAAAACATGACATGGGTGGAAGTGTCAAGGTAGAAGCGTCAGACAAGGTAGCTGGTAAGGGTGGGAGACCCCCCTGCATGTAATTCTGTGCCTCTTCATTTATATACCTCTCCTACATTTGCTCTGTTTATATATTTCTGACTGGCTACTCTACATATCTGAGGAAGGGCCATGTGTGGCCTGACAGCTTGCATGTTGTCACCAACAGATCTTGGTCCAATAAAAGGTATAATCTGAACGACCAATACGGCAACCACACTCTCTCTAGATAGTATTAAAATGACCTCCAGAAAGATGAACTTTATAATTTTAGATGAAAATCCTGTGTCCCATTGAAACATAGGCTTTTTTTTTTTTTTTTACAGAAGACAGGCCCACTCATACCCACACAGATCCACTGTGTGGGCATGAGTGGGTGCAGCCTGTGTGAATCCCGCAGTGGGTGGGTGGGTGTGCGTGCGTGCATGTGCACTCCCGTGAAATACGTATGCACACCCACCTCCACCCATCGCCCACTCACAGAGTAATTGACACAAATGGCGATTGCTCCATGAGTGGGGATGCGGGGGTTGGGAGGGGGAAATGCACTGCCCCCCCGCACTCCCCTGCACCCGCAGCTCGTATGAAAAAGGCCATATATATATTGCTTTAACTCTCGGGTTAAACCCCAAACAGACCTGGAACCATCACCTTGCAGGCACTTTCAGAAGCTAACAGACGGCTATGGATGGAAGCCATGGATGGTAAAGAGCCAGTAAGTATTCAGAGCATTGCTGTCTGATATATGGATGTGCTATTTAGCGGTGTCCTCTAGTGGTGTAATTTTACACAGGCAGAAGAACCATGTACTAACAGGCCTGCTATAAAGAGCAGCTGATTGTGCAATATTAGATATATTATAATCAACACGAAAACTACTTTAGGGTCCATAATTAAGGACATTTTCACATAGTTAATTACAGGGACTGCTAGTAACTGTTATTCTGATGCCTTCTCTCCTTTCATATAATGTTTTCAGTCCTGCTAGTTATACCTTGGCCTGAGGCAGGTCTCATTATAAATGTGGCTTGCCACGCTGTTTTATTACTCGCTGAATTAATTTTTAATTAATATGTATAAAATAAGTTTTGTTCTTGCCTGCTGACTAACGATTTTCTAATTCTGTGTGACCCTGTGTAGATTTCCTTCCTTTGATCAGAATCCAGCATAAACTTGTCTGTTATACAGGATTTCCTGCAAACAGAGAGCGTTAAGTGTAGTACAAAAAACTAAATTCACTGTCCCTTTCCTGTGTTTATCAACTGCTCCTTTTCCTGAAACAGCCCAGTCTTTTTCAAAACCACTAATGAGCCCCTGAGCCTGAACTTGGTGTAAGTTGGGGTCATATTGACTGAGTGGAGTGAGCAGGATTGGAGTATGTAAGATCAGCTTCTGCTTGTTGTTACTCTATGAGGGGGATCCACGTGGGAGAGAATGTGAAAATCTTGCAATTGCATTTGTGTGGCTCTTACTTGATGAACTGCTGACACTGAAGATTCATCATTAAAAGGATGCCACATAATTAGAACTGTATACCAAGATCTTTATATCAAATTATCAACAAATGGCACCCCTTTAATGCCCGCTATTTATCTTCATCATTTTCTAAAAATGGCTAATTGTATTGGTAAAGCACCAGGCTGGAAAGGGTTCTGTTCCTGCCTCTGCCATTGACTTCTCGAGCAAATCATTTTAATTCTTTTCCATCCGTAAAACGTGAATATTGATAACTATGTCCCTTGCACGTGACATATTTCAAGTAGCTATCAAAACCCAAGGCTTCTGTGTAGTATCCCTTAAAGCCACTCTACTATGGGTTGGACACATGCTAACTCTCCGTGCATGTACCAGTCACACTTAAATCTAGAAATATAGACTTCATGATTCACTAATACTGGATGAATCTATAGTGTTGTTATTATTATTATTACTACTACTACTAAAAAGTCTCTGCCATTGTAGATGGATGATGTTAATAATATGACGGCAAATAAACCTTCCAAAGTTCTTTTACAATGCAATTGTGAGGAAGACAGTTGTTAATGTTTTAGTGTCACTCATGCAAATAGGTGCCCCTGTCAGTCTTGTATAGGCTTTCGGTTCCTTTCTTAAATATAGTGTTGCATATTATTTCATTGGCAAACTGTCTCCAAAGGCATTTTGAAAGCAACTTATTTCATTTACTGTGCCATGGTTATGTGACTTGCCGTTACTGGTTCAAGTGGTATTGCTTATCTGTAGAGAATGTTCAAGTAATGACTGGGCTGTTGATTTTTTAATTATTATTATTTTTCTTGTTTTCCTTCACTATTTTTTAGATTTACCACAGCCCCATCACGAAACAGGAAGAAAGTTAGTCATTGTGTTTTTGTCCCTCTGCAGTGTTAAGCAATGACTCTGCTGATGCTGATGCAGAGATGCACATTGCTGCTCTCTGCTGGGTATTATGCATATTGCACCTATCCGTTAAGTATATTACAGTGTTCGCTTCCCAGTTCCCTCCTCAATGAATTGCATCTTTAGGGTCTGCTGCTGCAAGACGCTGAGTGCTATCAAGTCCCATTAGGAGTTGCAGGCTCTCTACCCTTTGTAGGACAGGGTCCTAGCTCCCAGCTTGCAGGGATGGGAGAAATCACTCCAAACCTCCCAAACACAGATGGCACACTTAGAACAGAACTCAGCACCTTTGAGATTCAAGTTCTCTTCGTCACTTGCCAAACATGAGTACTGGATTGCTGCACAATTCTTTTTATTTTGTAGATGTTAATGCTCCCCCGCCCACCCACCCACCCACGGCTTTGCAAAGAGGCTTGTGGGTCTTTTCTCAAGTTTTCCCCCTCCCCACGGCAGGGCATCCATCAGGAAACCAGCTTTGCAAAGGGCCCTTGCAAAGCCACAAGCGGCTGCCTGTACACTTTGAGTTTCAGTGTGAAACTGACCAGGCAGCCCCTTGATTGCTTTGCATGGGGCTGCCATGGCCAGGGGAGCTGGGACCTCTGGAGTTCTCCAGGCCAGGGCAGGTCAGTGCACTCACCCCACCCCAGCCTTAAAACCCTGCACGGGAAGAAAGAGCAAGAATCTATGCTCTCTTCCCCCCAGTGCAGGGCTTTGCCGAGAGCATCTTGGGGGCTTTTCCTGAGGGGCTGCCCTGGCAGGAGGAGTGGGGAACCTTCTCTCTCCCCCTGCACAGGGCTTTGCAAAGGTTCTTGGGGGTGGGGTGGGGAACTTTTCCTGTGGGGCTGCCCTGCTCTCCCTGCCAGGGCAGCCCCTCCATATAAGCCCCACAGGGCTTTGCAGAGGGGCTTGGGGGGCTTTCCCCAAGGGGATGCCCTGGCAGGGGAAGTGGGGGACCCCACCCCCTGCCTTGGGAAGCTGGCTTTACAAAGGGCTACTCCGCTCTAACCAGAGTGGCCTGTTGCAAAGCCACAAGTGTCTGCCTGGACAATTTCAGCCTGAAACTGACCAGGCAGCTGCTTGAGGGCTTTGCAAGGTCCTGTGTTGACCATGAGAGCTGGAAGTCATGGGGTCCCAGCTCTCCAGGCTAGGGCAACCCCTTGCAAAGCCGGGTCAGTGCACTCTCCCCACCTCTTTACAAAACCCTGCATGGATGGAGAAAGCAGGGATCCGGGCTCTCTCCCTCTGGTGCAGGGCTTTGAGAGCCCCTGAGACCAGCTTGAGGGACTTTTCCCAGGGATCCCTGCTCTCTCCCCCCCATGCAGGGTTTTGCAAAGGGCTTGGGGAGCTTTTCCCCCCGGTGCAGATCTTTGGACATACAGCTTTTGCAGTTTGCAAACAGCCTTTGTGACTGACAAGCCCCGGCCCAGTGAGCTGAGGGCCAGTTCTTATCAGTTATAATGACCTTTGAGTTCTCGGTGAGAAGGCAGCAAGTACCTAGCACCCCATCTGCTGAAATCCTCCTCCCCTGTTCAACAGAGATGACTCGAGGTTCCTACACTAAAAGAAAGGGAATAGCACATGCATGATATAATGTCTATCTTCATAGAATAAAATGGGAATTTGTGAATGGTATAACATAAAAACTAGAGTGTGAATTGTAATAAACAGAAGCACAAACTGGTGAATATACTTTAATATCCTAAAGTACTTAGAGCTTTACAAACAACCTGATAATTTCCCTACCCTGCTCAACAGATTTGCTGGCAACCCGGAAGTAACTGCACAAAACAAGATAATCTTTATATCTTATGACTCAATCATCCCATCTTCCCTAAATTTTACTACTTCAAAACTACTAACATACTAATGTTGTGTGTAAAATTTCAAACTCATGCCATCTATATTCCCCATTTTACTGGACATCAAAATAGTCGTCCTTATAATAGAAGACTGTACTCGCCTTAACTAATGGAGCTGGTACTGTGACTCCATAATTCCTGCTGGACTCATAACTCTCACAGTTAAAAAAGTTTAGCAGTGAGGATTCCATCTGTGAATGCTACGTAGCTCATCATGTTTTTAGAATGGAACTGTGGCAAGGTATTTGTGTTGGCACCACCAGACACTCTTTTTTAACGTTGCTCTAAAACTCTTGGCTCTGTGCAAAGCAACTCTGAGGTTGAGAAAGGTGTTCTCTTCTTGTTGAACTAGTGACAGTAGTAGGGATTATGCAGCTGACTTTCATCTGAGTTATACTTAAAAGAGTTTTGTGCCATGACTTTGATTCTTCTGAATAAATTGTTCCACTGATCATAATGCTGATATGAACAAATAGTTCTTGCTTCCTCCAATAAAATCACATTAAATGCTGGCATTAAAGAGAGAGAAAAAATATCTCTCTGCAACATGCCAAAAATGACTTTAATGTAAGAAGCTAGCCATACTGGTAGAACCACATTACTGGCCTGATTCTACAACCTTTGAAGTCGGTTCTGCAGCCAGTGAAGTCAGTGGAAATACTGGTGTGAGTAAAAATAAACAACAACTAACCGACACCAAAAAATTACAAACCGACACTTCTTAATAATGGAGACCAAAGCCCCCTATCGTCCAGTAAAGTATATTTAAAGTGAGAAGGTATCATATAACAATATAGATCAGGAGAAATTCCTCAAGAATGCACTGAAAAAGGTACAACACACAGTGCAAGCTGTAAAAAGTTCAAAGCACAAATCCTGTGAAGACTTTAGCCTGACATTTCGCCACTCCATGGCTTCCTTGGGGATTTTACTTCGATCTTCAGGATGTTTTCTTAGTACCACAAACAACAGCACAAAATACTTTCTAAAAAGACAAACGCAACCAATGATCTCACACTCTGTGCAATATAAGCAGCATATAGTTATCTAGATTAAACTGAATACACATACAATAATGCTTTCAAAATAAAATACACGTAACAAACATGAAATGGAAACTGAGGAATATCCAAAGCAAACTTACCAAATAAGAAGTCACAAGTTTTGCACAAGACATACTGGCCTGATTCTACAACCTTTGAAGTTGGTTCTGCAACCAGTGAAGTCAGTGGAAATACTGGCATGAGTAAAAAAACATCAATTTGAATAAAGATGCAAGGCCAGTTCTTGTATATGGAACCAAAGGGGGAAAACTCTCATTGCCTTCAGTGAAACAAGAGACAAAATAGTTTATAACTTTTACTGAAACACTTTCTGTTTGTGAGGGTGCGCACGTTTTTCAGTTTTACAGAGCTCTTGACTTCAGGCAGGTAAAAGGTTTGCACATATTCACTCAACAGAATTAAAAGGTCATTAAGAGGCATCATCTCAAGTGCTTTGTCTTTTGTCTCTCTCTAATACGTAAAACCAACGTGACAGCTATGCCTAAACACAAACAGCAATTAACTTCAGTTAGCATTGACTAAGGCCTAGCTTGAGTTACCTATATCTGGCTTTGGGACATTTGTAGTGTACTGTGCGATGTTGGTTGCCAAACACAGGGATGGACATCTATATTCTGCCTATACTAGAAGGGGCTGACCATTCCTGCTCCCATTTGCTTAGTGTGCTCTAGCTACCAGTGTCATAGTGGGACTTTCAGCACTTTCGAAAAATCTGGCCCTGTTGTTTTCTGACCCTGGGCTGTTGTCTGTAGCCCAGTTAAGCAGATAAACCATTCAAAGAAGTTACATGCTCTTCTGTTTGTCTCACCTGTAGATTTTCCATACTCTGGATGTCCTGATGGAATTTTCATCTGACAAAAATTCAAAGTGTGGTTGAAATCTTCTGTATTCTCAAACAAAACAGTACTATGCAAAAAAAGGCACAAGAGAAAGGAGAAGGAATGGATATTTAAATTCATGGGCCAATTTTTATAAAATGTGGCTGTACTTTTGCACATGTGCCACACAAACAGGAATCCTTGAGCATGTGTGTGTGCAAGTCAGGGACACACGTGACATGCAACCACACTTCTGGGTCTACTGAAAGTTCTACCCATGTGCTTTGGCATGTGTCTGTTCAAAAATGTTGGCCCTGAAAAAGAAGCAAAATAGTTGACAGGGGAAGTGTCTGCAATAAATGGACTCATGCTAGGTTTCCCACTAGCAAGTGCATATGGACATATAAGCAGCTAACTTGGCTTCCCTTTATTTGAAATAGTGGAGCTGAACGAGGTTGGCTTCAAGTTCGTAAGGAAATGCATCAATGCGGTAGAGACAAAAGGTAAGATCTCGGCACAATATATGGAAACTACAGTATCCGCATTTTGGCATTTACACATTTGAATAGCATTGGATTGTGCTGTGATTTCCCTGCTGCAATGGGCAATTTCACAGGCCATCATGTGACCAAGTTAGATGCCCACACGCGCCCATGATAAATCAAATGCCATCACTGTCTCTTTCCCTCATACGCACAGACACTCCCTCCCCGACCCTGTTACATCTCACTCCTCCTCTGTCCCACTGTCCCACATCCTGGCAATGCAGTGCTCTTGCCATCACCACTGGAGCAGCAGCTGTTAGAGATACCACAAAGGAGAGCAGCATTCTGCTGCCTGGTGCCAGTATTTGATTTTGCCCAGCAGTTGGGGGAAATGGCAATAACGCCGCCCTCTTCTCTAGCTGGCATACAGGGAGCAGAGTAGTGGACAGGGCAATCCCCACCCCTTCGTGTCACCATCCCAGTACCCACAACCCCCAAGGCAGTGGCCATTTCTTCACCACTTTTGGGGTCACAAACGAACAAGAGGCTGAGTTCCAGACTCCAGGGGAGAGAGATACTCTCTATTACCCCTGTTTTTACACCCCTGTTTCAAGCTATCAGAGATTTTGTTTGGAATTTATTCACTTCAAAGTTTAGTGACTGACTGTTTCCTGAAACAGTAGTTTTAACCAAATCTAGGAGCTCTGGCAGAACGTGAAGTTCAGATGCATTGCTGTATGTAGTGACATCTGAAACTTGGTTTTGAGCATTCTACCCATCCAGTAGATAAACCTATGATCTGACTTCTGTGTTCAGCTGAAACAGCTCAGATTTAATGATCCTGAATAGCTGGAACTAACTGCAAGTTTACCGGACATTTATTTGGAGAATTATGTGGCCTAATGTACATATTCTGGGCTGAAATACAATTTATTTGTGAACTCTTATTCAGAATTATTCACCCAGGTCAGCATAGGTTTGCTCACTACATAGCAGTGCTACTGGTCAACTGGTTAGGTTTTACAGAAGAGCAAACACAATTCTGCAACACAAGATGGTGCTGTTTAACTTCTGTGAGGCCTGAAAGGACAGATGATTTAGTAGGAGTAACTCTTTGCTGTTTTCTTCTGCACAGGGATTACCACTGAGGGAGTGTACCGAACTGTGGGCAGTAATATCCAGGTTCAGAAGCTCCTGAATGCCTTCTTCGGTAAGAATTGGCAATTGGGCAACTGGGCTATCTTTTTGGGTGGTGTTAAGGTGAAGGAAGGTCAAATCAGATATAAATCCCTAAACCAGTGATTCCCTAAACCAGTGATTCCCAAGCTTTTCGCCTGTGTGACACCCCCCCCCTCCCCTTCTGACACTTAAATATAATTCTTTGTTCCCCAAAAAAGCAAAAGAAAAGACAAAACAAAAAAAACCATGTTAAGTCTATCAAATATCAGTTGGGATCACAGCCCCCTCAGGTGGCACAGACTTATTTGGAGTCCTGACCCCCAGTTTGGGAATCTCTGCCATAGGTTTGTATTATGGTGTTCTCGGTGGCTGCCCCAGTATTGTGGAACTCTCTTCTCCCAGGGCTCTGCCCAAGTCTGAGCATATTCTGGAGGTCGTACAAAACTGTATTTGCATTGTATTTTTTTATCTTTTTATCTTTTCTGGTTTGGTTTCTGCAAGCTGTCCTGAGCCTTTGGGGAAGGGCAGGGTATAAGTTTTAATAAATAAATAAATATTTTAGACATAAACTATCTGCATTTACTGTTAGCTATTGTTCTTGGTCTCTTACCCCAATGTTGTTGTTCTTTTACAGTGTTTTTTAAAATGTCTGATATCTAGGGGAGGAGGAATGTTCCTCTTACAGCCCCCTCTCTAGTTTTTTCCTACCCACTCCCACCCAAGTCACGGCCTCCTTTCATATATACCTGTTCTGCATTTGCCAGTCTATAGTTCTGACTTGTTGTTCCATGCCTGGGGAAGGCCCCATATGTCCCAAAAGCTTGCACAATCTTACCAACTACAGCCAGCCGGTCTAGTAAAAGAGATCACCTGAACTACTTTGTCTCCATTGTCGACGCACCCCAATGAGACACAGAGACTTAAGTTGGTGTAAAACTGGCCGCACTCATTTATTAAATTGACAACCATAGGCAGGTGGGGGAAATTGCATTCTGCAATTCAGGATCCAATATGCCATTAAACTAATTGCACTTATTAACTCAGGTACTGCCTGGACGTGCCTTCCGTTGACAGTATCCTAACCAAACTTTACATCCCCTCCTCCGACAGGGCAAGGCCGAAGGGGGGGGACAACCCACTGTGGGTTTGAGTAAGAAGTGAGGTGTCCGCCGTGTCTGAAGACAGCGTATGTCCCTGCAGGCCCCGGTTAAAACACCACTTCCAGGGAGCGTGATCACAGAGCATGCTGTGCCCTGCATTACACTGTGTATCATCTCCCCATCTCTTACTGAGATGACTCTAACTACTTACTAACCTACCTATTAAACTTGTTGGCATATTGGACCCCTGCCACTAAGGGGTGGTCATATTTGAACCATCCCGCTCCCCACCTCCTATTCAAAAAGTAAATTCTCCAGGTGACCAGCCAAGGCTGCCAAGTACATTTCATTACCTAGGTCTGATAAATGGACTCCATCGTCCCTGTATAGTTCGGGTCTCTTGTGTACTATCCCAACATGCCTGATGTTGGTTCCTCCTAAGCTTCTCAACCATTTCCCTATTTCTTGATTAGCATTCTTCCTTGCTTTGTCAACCCTCCCTGGATTTTGGGTCCTGTTCCATTTTATCCTAGGCACCCAGTCAGTCCATACTATTCTAACCCCTTTAAACCATTGCCTAATTGTTAATAAATCTTCCTTTATATTAATTATTAAAACAACACCCTTTCGATCGGGGAGATCATTCTCCCCCAGGTGTACTACCAAAATTGTCGGTGGAGGGAGGTGGCGCATACTCCCCAACAATGGGAGGAGTTGTTTCCACCTCAAACCACTCTTACCCAACCATAGAACGTGTGCCTTATTACTTAAACCTAACTGTGAACCCCATTTGGATGCTGTTGCAGCGTTTTCTGCCCCTTTTACGAGGCTGTGGCCGATGATCCACACCTCTTCACGTGCAGGCCTGCCGGCCCTGGATCCTGGTAGGAACAAACAGGATTTTTGTTAGCGGTGGTAGGGTCAAATGTATCTTTTATATGCATTCGAGCTCCATCTTCCAACCCGTTGGATCGCTGATTCAGGCAAGCCAGCCGCCGCTGCCATTGTTGCTGCCCCAATCCTAAAAGAATGTGATCCAAATTCCATAGCCGGGAGGCCAATCTTTTTTATGGCTGCTCGAAGGATAGCTGTAACCTGATATGCTGTGGCGGGTACTCCCGTTACATGAATGAATAGCGGTTCATTAATCTTTGGTCTAATTGCCATATATTTTAACATTTGGAACACGGGGCATATACTATCTGGTCCTCCTTTATACAGTTCCACCGTCTGCCCACGCCCCCTTTGAT
>QEPC01003665.1:474484-508383 GCA_003113815.1 Sphenodon punctatus
TACTGCCAGAGGCTGTGGTAAGGGCCAGTACTATAGCTGAGTTTAAAAGAGGTTTGGACAAGTTTCTGGAAGATAGGTCCATTAGCAGCTATTAGCCAGACAGGATCAGGGAACATGACGGGAGCTGGGGGAAAACAACAGGGAATGGATCCCCCATTGTGACCTGTTGGGTGCTTCTCCCAAGCCACCGTGATTGGCCACTGTCGGAGACAGGATACTGGAATAGACCATTCCAGGATACTGGAATAGATACTGGTCCAATAGATGGACCATTGGTCTGACCCAGTATGGCACTTCTTATGTTCTTAACCGAAATGTGTCATGTTGAGTGTATCATGAATTAACAGGAGAAAGTTTTGAATTTTTATGAGGCTTCTGTTATTGCAAATGTTTACTAATAATTCACAGATTACAGATTTACAGGTTATTTTTGTAAATATAAACTTGACACAAATTTAACCTAAACGAGTGATATCAATAATTATGCTTAAAGTCTATTCCATATCTTAGTCTGTATCAGTATCGTCTGCTTGAACAGGCTTTCTGTTTAAGCATGCTGCTTCATCTTGATAACAAACACAGAGTTCACAAGTAAGGTTATTTCTGTTGCAGTTGCACCATGTTGACCCACACTTGGTTTTTGAGCAACCACGTTTTACAAGCTCATCTGGTGCTGGTGGAAGTGTAGACATAACTGGTACAAACCGATTCTGAACTGCTTGCCATCCATAATACTCGGGATTTATGTCCTTAGGGTTTGTTACAATAACATTTGACCATGTGTTGGCTTGGTGTTGAGCCCTTAGGATAGCCTGAACAAGGGAATCTTTTGTTGGTGGCAGTTTTTCTGCCTGACAGTTTTTCTTATGAAATATCCATCATCTCATCTCTGTCATTGTAGTTAGTTTAGTGGAAGGTGCATAAAGTTGGCAAACAAACTTATTGAGCTGAAATATGTCCAATTCCTCCAGGATACATTGCGACGCTAGCTTCACAAAAGCATTCAAAACACTGTCATCAGATTGCTCTTATATCTTCCAACAAGATGGTTTTCCTTTTCCATAGAAACATCTAGTATTATCTGCACCTGTGAATGCGTGAAAACCCAACAGAGCAACGACTTGTAATCCACCAATTGCATTGTAAACATTTATGATGGGGATTGTCCTTGATTTATCATCCCTTCCAGTAACCAAGTTTGCATTTGGACAAAGACTTGAATAGTGATGAATGGCTAAGATAAACACATCTCTGTCTGGTGGAAATATGTCAATCTTTCATATGCGTTCAAAATTATTTTAGTATCCACTTCCTCTTGAGAACTAGCTAGCTGATCAACTGCAAACCTGGTTGCTTTCATTTCATTAGAAAATACAGAACTACAGTTTGTCGGTCTTTGTCCATTGACTGTTCTGCGATCAAGTTTGAAAGGTACATTGTCAGTTCTTGTTTAGTTTTAGTGTGTGGTAATAGTTTTGTCATTCCAATGTGCCCTATTGGTGTGCTATCACAAATTTTATATGCAACTGATTCTGAACCTTTTGTGCGATGTTCTCGCATTGCATTCTTCAAGGACATAGGTATGTCATATCTATCAAAAACCACATGAACTTCATTGTACACCCCATACTTCCTCTCTGTACATTGAATAAAAGGACGAGCTAGTTGGCCACATATCTGTATACAAGGTTCCTTATGAAAACACTGCAGTTCTGCCATTCCATCGATTATTGCAATAGTGTGCGGCATCTTGTCAGAGTCCTCGGACCCAATGACAGTTCCTGTATTTGCTTCTTTAGGTTTGTCTTCCAGAATCTTCAAGAGAGTGCTCTTGTTGAAGCAATGATGCATGGATCCATCTGCAGCGAAGAGTGATCTTGGCACGACTGAACATTCATATAACCCTTTTGACTGTTTCAAGTAAATTCCAGGAAGAGACCTTGCAACCAAGATTCGAATAAGCAAAGAGTTAGTCTCCTTCAATTCCACAACTGATTCTTTCAATTTCACTTTTACTTCCTTGCCCATATCTTTCCACATCTTCAATTTCAAATTAGGTATTGGGTCCCACACATTGACCACATTCTGCTGTATTGTTTGCTACAAACAGCGCATACATTTGCTGTCCCACTTCATTTCTTCTAAGTATGTCAACTTTCACTTGCTCAGTTATTATCGTCTTTGTTACAAAATTAATTAACTGTTATATATCATCTTCAAATGGGTTGGTTGATTCTTTAAAATAGTTGAAAAGTTTCAATGTATTGTCATTGATTCTTTGTAATGTTGCCAGGTTCAGCTCATGGTGCAGTTCCTTTCCTGGAATGTTTAGGTCCGCCATATCACATACTTCACTGGCTAACCTTGCCATTTCAAATGCAATTAGAAAGAATCTTGCATGGGCACTGGGATTAAGTGTTATAGATACTTTCATGCTGTGGTTGATTTGCCCCAAAGCATGATCACCACCAGAGCAGAATGGCACTATGTTCTTGTTGACTATCCAATTTCCTTGTTGAAATTCTGCTAGAATTTCTGGAGCAGTTACTCTCAGTTCATTCATCTCAGCCAAATATATTGGAATGGATCTTGCATAGTTTCGCTTGTCATGGGCAAAAAAGTACTTTGTCAGTGCATCAAGTGAACTAAGGTGTAAATCCCAATTTCCAGTGCTAATACTTCTGATAAAAACACAAAGTTCTACCACCATCTTCATGTACTGCAAAAATGCATAGAAGAGTGGTTTTGACAAGTGTTGTTCCTCACATTTCTGTAGTTCCTGCATCACAACTTCAGACTTCAAAGCATCTACCTCTTCATCATGAATAGCTTGAACTGCTTTAGTGTCTTGTTCTGCACATGCTTTATTCAAGTGAGTGACTTTCTCCTGAAGTTGTTCCTTGACAGCAGAACATTTGTTTGAAAATGCCTCAAAAACCAGTTTGCAGAGCACTTCTAATGCAATTAGATGGGACTGTACACCTCTTTTGACATGCTTTCCCTCCAATATTTGCCAAACTACTTGACTACTGTACAGTCCAGCCTCGATGAAGCTGTTGTGAATTCCACTGTTTTCAGTATATGATCCTATCATTCGAAGAACAGCCATTACAATACGCAACTCACCTGGTCTTAATACAGTGTCTTGAAGATCATTCCTGTGCATCTGTAGTTGCTTTGCTGTTATGTATAGACCACTATCAAGAGATATAACAGTCTTGCTTTGACCAATGACATGTGACGTGATTCCTTGTGCTCATTTCAAAGTAGTTAAAATAGTGGATCAGTCATGTGCTGGAGCTGGTATAAGTGGTGCAGCAGCAATGCAAATAAGGGGTTTCTTACTTGATGTCAGTGAATGGTAGGCAGTCCAAGATGGAACATTCCTCTTCTGTACTGGCAGGACTTCAGTACAATGCTGGCTATCACTTGATCCTTGTATTTTGGAGCCAAATTCTGCTGTAGATGATAGTGTCCGATTTTCACAAATTGATTGTCCAAGTGTTGTTGTTCTGGCAAGTAGCCACAGTGCACTGTAAACACTGACCAAACAGACAGTGTCAGTTGCAGATGGTTTAAATGATGGCTGTGTTGTGTGTTTGGGTTTTGGAGATTTGGTCATATGACATGGTTTCAAGACAGTCATTATTTCAGGTAAGTCTTCAGTCATGAGAGTCTTCATATTGCTTCCCTCTACAAAAAGAATATTTTGCTGCTTGGTAGGTTCCATTCATTGGTACATCGCCAAAGCTGTTATATGTGATGTCCCTTTGCCATCAGATGTATCTTCAAGGAAATCCACATTGTCCATGGCAAAGAAAATATGATGTCTCTTTACAAAACTTAAAGGAATGAACACACCATCGTTTTCAGAATTATTCTGAAGTATGCTGTCTGCCAACTGTGTTTCTAGACGAAGGAGATGTCCATACAATACACTGAGTCCGAATGAATGTAGATGTTCTATGGTTTTCTTACTACGGGATGAAAAATGAATAGCAATTCCTACAGCAACTTGGCAGGGAACAACAGTTGATGATCACATTATGCATTATCTTTCCTTGTAATCTGCCTGTCAGTTTTTGCCATAGAGTCATTTGACACAGGCTTATCACATCCTTGTCTATTTGTAACCTTTCACTGTCTCCAGTCACTGTTACTTTTGGACCAGCAACTATCCACCTGAAGAAAGACTATAATATGTTAGGCATGTGTCTATCACTGAAGTCCTGTAGTGATCCAGTGAATTGCCACTTCTCAGCATTCAAAAATGCTCTTCTAAGGGTGACAGCTGCCTGAAAGAGGCAGTTCATATTTTTCTCATGATTGTCATCTGTGGAAGCTGCTGCAATACTCATAGCATGGTCTCGTGCTTTCTTGAGACTATTCCAGTTGGTTTTTTCAAAGGGACTCGTGGAATTCAGCACCAGGAATTTCATCAATTATCAGTGACTTCATTGATGGTCTTCTAATTGTATAATCTTCAACATTGTTTTCCAAGTGGATATTTTCATAAGTGCGTTGTAGAGTAGCCATATTAAGAATTTGGCCTTCTGATAAAAGACTTCCAACCAGGGATATGAATTCCAGTTCAGCTCCAGCTTCAGAGTCTGTAACATGTTTTTCAATATTACTTACATCTTTTCTAAGTACATGCAAACTTTTTCTCTCCAGTAACTTTTATGATAACAAATATCAATGGCATAGACATCATTTGCATCAATTGCTGTACTAAGTTTTATGACCAATTTTTCATTATTGGATAGTTTTACCACATCTGACAGATTTTTTCCAGCCTTCATTATTGAAACTTTGTGCAGTGATTTGTAGGTTATGGAGGCCCCGCCTTGTCTGATTTTGTGGGATCTGTTTCAGTGGGTGACACCTGCTGCTGCAGAGGATGTTCTAGGGGCTGTTAGAGCCACATCTTGTGAACCTGACCCATGCCCGTCCTGGCTGGTTAAGGCCAGCCAGGAGATGTTGGGGCCGCTGCTGGCGGGTGTGATCAGTGCCTCCCTTTGGGAGGGCAGGGTGCCGGACTGTCTCAAGGAGGCGGTGGTGTGGGCCCTGCTCAAAAAACCATCACTTGACATTGATTCCCCCTCCAGCTACTGACCTGTCTCTAACCTTCCCTTTTTAGGGAAGGTTATTGAGCGGGTTGTGGCTCAGCAGTTGCAGGAGCATCTGGACTGCACCGGTTTCCTGGATCCTTTGCAGTCTGGCTTTCATTCGGGTTATGGCACCGAGACTGCATTAGTGGCTTTGGTCGATGACCTTCGCCGAGTGCTGGATCAGGGTCAATCAACCCTGCTAATTCTATTAGATCTGTTGGCTGCTTTTGATACCGTTAACCATGAGATGTTGGTGACCCGTTTGCAAGACTATGCCGGAGTAGGCAGAACCGTTCTTGAATGGTTCTGCTCTATCCTGGCCGGGAGAACCCAGCGGGCAGTGCTCAGGGATTATTTTTCATCTCCCCGGGACCTCTCGTGTGCAGGGTTCCATTCTCCCCCCCCCCCCCCCCCNCGCTGCCACCCGCTGTTGGCCACTGTTTGTGCCTGACTGATGCCCACCACCCATGTACCCACCCGCACGCCAGTGAGCTGAGCTCGCTCTAACTGATACAGCCTTTCTTGTCTTAAAAGTAAAAAAAAAGTTTACAAACCTGGCAGGAATGGCAGTAAAGCCCACTGCTTTCTCCTCGTCCAAAGAGAAAGCCAGTGCCACAGGTGCCATGGGAGGTGTAGCAGGGGCAGCGGCCTCCACTGGTTCCTCCTCCACTGGCAAATGTGCCCCCAGAAGAAGGATGTGAACAGCCTTCTTCATTTTTTTTTTCTTTCAAAAAACCCACACACCAACCACCCAAACACACAACACAGCCAAACCCAACACAATCACAGCCAAAACACATGAACCAAGCAACCACCGACTCAAACACCCACCCACTCGCCTCACAGCTCCACACGCACACAAATTTCCAGTTTCCGGCGCGATTTCTGGCTTCCTGCGTGCTCGCGATATTTTTAGGCCGAACGCCGAATGCTGAACGCCGAACGCCGAACGCCAAACGCGACCCACCCGAACGGCGAACGGCCGAACCCGAACACACGAACCGAATGCGGCCGAACCAAACAGCCGAATGCAACTCAGCAATCCACTCGAACGGCCAAACCCGAACACATGAACCGAATGCGGCCGAACCGAACAGCCGAACCCGAACCGCGATCCGTTCGCTCATCCCTACCAAAGAGTTCAGGTGCGTTCGGATGAGTTCAGGTGGCATTTGGGTGGGAAAAACCTGGCTGGCAGGCCCAGGGAGTGGGGTGGGTGGGGGGTGGTCAGCTGAGAAGGCGTGAAGAGGTTTGGACTAGCAGTCAGCCTGCTCATTCACCATCCCTCTTTTCCTCAGACCACTGGCTTCACAGTCTGCGATTGACCACGGACTAGGCTGCATGGAGCCCATAGGGCTTGTGGTAAGATGGGCGCAGGAAGTAACAAAAGTCATTGCCCTCCCCCCCTTCCATATCATTGTGAGCTAGCCACTGATCCTGTCATCAGGCGTTTTCAGAACTCTTCCTCTCCCAGCAGTTTGTGTTCCTCCTAATCCATTGCCATTCTCCTCCTATTTCACCCATTTCCCCACATTTACCTCCATAGTTTCATTTATTTAGATTAGATTAGATAGAGTTAGGTGTTATTTTAATTTTTTACCCCTCCCTGTGTTCTTTCTCCCTCCCCTCCATTTAATCCTTCCCTCCTCCCTGTATATATTCCATCCCTGATTCCCTTCCCCTGTTTTTGGATTAATTTAGAGTAGGATTAGATTGATTTAGGTTTCATTTCAGTTTTGTACCCCTCCCTGTGTTGTTTGTTGTGAGTTGTTTGTGTTCCCCCCCATCCCTGTGAATATATATAGATATAGATATTAGATATTAGATACTATAGATAGATAGTTGTAGGAGTTAGCTTAGGTATAGAGATAGATAGAGATAGTGCGTAGTGATTCAGTTTTAATATTTTATACTGTGTTTGTAGGGCTAGGCCTTTGTAGATATTAGATAATATTCCATTCAGTTCCATAGGTTTTAGAATAGTTAATAGCAGTTAGAGTTAGTGTGTATATATATAATATTAGATTCCAAATTTGAATAAATAAATTAAAAAATATATAAAATCTTCCTGTGCATTCTTTGGGTGGGCGAAATGGAGAAGAAAAGCAGGAGAGGCTGGTCTGCTGCACATAAGGTAGGCAATGGGGCATGTGGCAGAGGTAGTAGGGGCCGTGTCAGTGGAGTGGCAGCAGGCATCAGCAGCAGCCGAGCCCATCACCACACCCCAAACTGCACAGGTCTGATTTTGGCAGACAGGCTTCAGAGGCTCCCAGCAGTGGCACTAGGGGTGTGGTTTGGCATCACCTCCTGCCAGCGTCGTCCACTGCTATGCAGGGCACTGGAAGGCCTGCAGTCCAGGCGACTGTGGATGTCTCTGCTGCAGCTGCAGGAGCAGGTGCAAGTGCTTCGGGGTCAGATGTTGATCATAGGCCACCAATGTTCCCCATTATTGATGTGATCCCCAGCAGTCCAGGGCTGGTGGATCCCACCCCGGATGCTAGAGGCAGGGTCCGATCCCCGGGCAATGGAAACAGGGAGAGGAGCATCAGTAGCAGCAGAAATAGCAGCAGCAGATATAGGGGGCACAGGGAGAGTGGCAGCAGCATGGGCAGTCGATCAGCCTCAGGGTCCCAGTACTCCCCTTTGTGGGACATATCTCAGATTGGGGACAGCGAGACAGATACTAGTCCTGTGGAGGAGATGTCTGGTGCTGATGCGATGGCTGTCCCTCCAAGAGCTGTGGCACCACCATGTTCTGCCCCTCCCATCAGCGCTGTCAGTGGTGCATCACCCGATGCAGGCCAGAAGAGCTTGTTGAGATCCAGCGAGTAGGATGCAAGCCTGCAATGCCCAGCCAAGTAAGGGTGCCAACCACCAAACCCTGGCTGGGCCTCTACTGCTGCTCCACCGATGTCAGCCAACCTGAAATGCCTGGCCAAGTGGGGGTGCCAGCGACCAAGCCCTGGCCGGGCCTCTGACACTGCTCCACTGATGCCAGCCAGTCTGCAATGCCCGGCCAAGGATGGGTGCCAGTCACAGTTACTGTGCCCTGGCAATCCAATGTCTGCTGCTGCTGTCGCTGCTGTGCCATGGGTGCTCTGGCCCGGCAATCTAATTTCTGCTGCTGCTATGGATGCCACTGCTGTGCCACAGGTATGTGCCCCGGCAATCGAATGGCCGCTACTCCTGCCTCTGCCGATGCCATCTCTGCTGTGCCACGGGCTCTGTGTCCTGACAATCCAATGTCTGCTGCAGCTGCTACTGCTCCTGGTGGTACTGCACATCAGCCATTTGCTCCTCGCTCTTGTAGCTGGGCATAGCTTGGATGAGTGCACCGGTGGGTGGGGGAAGGGTTTTATGCTACCCCCTTTCTTTACTTGATTTGTTTTATGGTTTTATTTGTGATTTATGGTTTTAATGATTTGTGGTTTTAATGATGATTTTAATGATGAACTGCATTGCAGGAGAGCCAAGGTAGAAATTTTGTAAAATAAATAAATAGCAGGAACTTCCACCCTCACAAAAGAAGTTATCTTTTTTGTAAGGGAAGTTTGTGAACGAGTCAATTGAATTATCTTTGTAGGAGGTTCTCTCATCTCCATCTACAGTTGCATTGGATAAACCTTTATCTTGCTCATAACGAGCTTTTGCCCTTTTATATGTTCTACATTGGTCAGCTTCTTGTAACAGGAGTTGTATCACACTGCACATATGTTTTTCAGAGTTTCTTCAGAATCCTTTACTAATATTGCACTTTTTACAAAATATTATTTTTCTTGATAAGATCTGCATGTATGAACAGTGTCCACTACTTTCTTATATGAACACAATCTAGGTGCTGAGGTTAATTTTTTCGCAGTTTTTCTTTGACACATTATGCACAAGTCCTAATTGGAATGCAGGTGGGAGCCTTGCATGCCTGCTAGAACAATCCCTTCAGCTTCCATTATGTTCACTTGTACTCCACTAATTCCCGTATCACCAATCTGTGGTTGACCTGAAATAGAAAGAAAGAATAAATTTAGGCCATTTCAAAAATCCAGTCGTTTGTTTATTTATTTATTTATTATTTAAAGAATTTTTATGCTGCTTTTCAACCTGAGAAGTTCCCAAAGCAGCAAACAACAAGAGGTTCCCAAAGCAGCAAACAACAATGCAAAACCAAAAATCACCATCTTTCTATGTAAAACATTATAAACAACCAAACAACAGTACATTGCCCAGAAATTCTCAGGAAAACAAAATACAAGTTGAAGGACCTCGGGGGTTCTTGTAATGCTCAACCAACTACAACCCTGGCACTTGTCTCTCACCCTAATGCCAGTCTCCCACTCTCACTAGGAGCTGTCATACACCCTGCTTGCACTGTGGGAGGGGGAGACTTTTCTCGGTATACATCTCCAAGTTCCTCAACTCATAACAAAGATACCAGTGGTCAGGCACAGTCTCTAACAGAGCAGGAAGGGGGAGGACAGATGGAAAAGGCCAACCCAACTGTCTGTACTCCTGGTACATTCTTCCCCAGCAGATCATCTTCTGGCTTCTCAGCTCCCTCTGTGTGTTGCAGGGCTGAGGGAAAAGCCCTTCAGAGCTTGGGGTTCTCAGAAGTTGGGGCTGGATGGGCTGCCCCACCTAATGCCTGCTTCCCCAGCAGATCTTCCTCTGGCTTCTTATGTTATAATATTATAATGTAATAGTTATACAATTAAGATATTTAAAATTTATTATCTTTAAAGTATTAGTTAAGAACATAAGAAGTGCCATACTGGGTCAGACCAATAATTCATCTAGCCCAGCATCCTGTCTCTGACAGTGGCCAATCACGGTGACTTGGGAGAAGCACCCAACAGGCCACAATGGGTGATCCATTCTCTGTTGTTTTCCCCCAGCTCCCGTCATGTTCCCTTATCCTGTCTGGCTAATACTGCTAATGGACCTGTCTTCCAGAAACTTGTCCAAACCTCTTTTAAACTCAGCCATAATACTGGCCCTTAACACAGCCTCTGGCAGTAGATTCCACAACCCAATTATATGCTAAGTGAAAAAATATTTTCTTTTATTTGTTTAAACTTGCCACCCATGAGTTTCATGGAGTGTCCCCTAGTTCTAGTACTAGCTGAGAGAGTAAATAACTGCTCCTTGTTTATTAGTTACACACCACTCATGATTTTATAGACCTCTATCATATCTCCTCTCAGTCGTCCCTTCTCCAAACTGAAGAGCTCCAACCTACCAAGCCTCTTCTCATATGGGAGCCCTTCCATGTTCTTGGTCATTTTTGTTGCCCTTCTCTGTACCTTTTCTAGTTCAGCTATGTCTTTTTTGAGATGGGGCGACCAGAACTGCACACAGTATTCGAGGTACGGTCGCACCATTGATTTGTATAGAGGCATTATGACAGCCTCAGTTTTATTCTCTAACCCCCTTCCGAATAATTCCTAACATTCTGTTTGCTTTTTTGACTGCTGCTGTGCACTAAGTTGTGGATTTCGTTGTATTGTCCACAACCACCCCCAGATACTTTTCCTGAGTGGTAACTCCTAGCTTAGTACCCAGCATTGTGTACACATAGTTTGGATTATTTTTCCCTATGTGCATCACTTTGCTCTTGTCCACATTAAATCTCATCTGCCATTTAGATGCCCAGGCACCCAGTGTCATAAGATCCTGTTGCAGTTCCTCACAGTCTGATCGTGTTTTAACTACCTTGAATAACTTGGTGTCGTCTGCAGATTTGATCACCTCACTCTTAACACCATTTTCCAAATCATTAATGAATACATTAAACAGCACCAGTCCCAATACAGATCCCTGAGGCACACCACTTTTTACATCTCTCCATTGTGAAAACTGACCATTTAGTCCTACCCTTTGCTTTCTATCTTTTAACCAGTTTCTGATCCATAGTAAGATACTACCTCCTATCCCATGACTTTTTAATTTTCTCAAGAGTCTCTCATGTGGGACCTAAAGGTCTTAAATGTCTATGGATTAAATGAGATCGATCATCAATTACCATATTAATATGTTATCTGTGTGTCAGGAGCTTCAGTTAGACACCCAACATGACATATATTTCAGGTATGTGACATTTTGACCTTTTTACCTTGGGAGAAGCACCCAACAGGCCACAATGGGGGATTAAAGTGGATTTTTGTGATATAATCATGATCTAAGGGACAGAAGAATTTGTTAGATATCCAACATGGCAGGGTTTCCTGGCATTATATATTTTACTTTTTCGGTAAGGAATCTCTCTCCACCCCCACCCCCTCTGCCGTGACTGCAGGGTTAGAACCAAAGATTTTTTTGAAAGCCTATGAGTACATGGACATTTTGCAATAGGTCATATGTTTTCCCCACAAAGGGTGCATGAGATGCCTCTATGGACGAAGCCTGCAGCTTTCCCCACAGGGCAGCTCGATCCACCAAGTCGAATGCTGCCCTGAGGTCCAGAAAGGCCACATACAAGGCACCGTTATGTGCCCTGTACTTGGCTGCCAAATGATAGAGGATGTAACATTGTTCAGTGGTGGATCGGCCTCGCTGGAATCCAGTCTGCTCAGGGGCAAGCGCCCTGGCCTGAGCCATCCAGTCGGTCAGTTTCCCCAATAGATATTTGGCATAAACTTTGGAAACAACAGACAATAAACTGATGGGCCTATAGTTGGCTGGATCAGATTTGATGCCCTTTTTATAGATAGGAATAATAACTGCCGTATCCCAGACCTCAGGGACTTTCCCACTATTATTAATAGCAGTAAATAAAGCTGCCAAAACAGGCAGCCACCAGGCCTTATGAGCCTTGAGATGCTCCACTCGTATAAGGTCCAGGCCCGGAGCACGATTATTACAAAAGGAATCTATCAGAACCTCAACCTCCTCCTCTTTGAGTGGGGGCCACAAAGGGGTCTCCTCTAGAGTGTAGATTATTGAGGCCTGAGGTTGGGTCTCTCCTTTACCGGTGGTATTATAAAGCTTCTCATAATGAGTCATCCAGGTTGCTGGTGATTTTGCTGCAGGAGAATTAGTTTTCCGGCACCCCCTGGTGGGAACCATTAATCAACTGCCAAAAACATCTAGCATCCCCCGAATCTGCTGCCTGCAAAAGGGTCTTCCATTGAGCATCCCCAAAGCCCCACTTTTTACTATTAATTAAATTCCTATACTTAGTCCTATAGGTCATGTAGTCGGAGGGCAAAACAACTGCAACACTCCTCCTATAGGAGTGGTGCATCTCCTTCAGTATGCGTCTAGTCTCCCAGCATTCTCTGTCAAACCAGGGCTGATTCAGCCTACTACTCGAGGGAACTGAGCCCAGCCCCAACTCCTGTAGATGGTTATTTAGTCCTGCAGTTAACCGGGTATAAAGGTCCAGGACATCTGAACATCTAATGGCAGAAAGGAGCCTCTCACGAAGAAGGACAACATGAGACTGTGATGTATAACCCTCCAAAGATACAGACAGAGCCTCACTCCAGCCAGGAGCCTACACAACTTCAAGATGTCCTATATCCCAGAGGGTATTAACATCTTGGCTGTGAGTGGAATGTGAGACTGGAGTTGGAAGTGAAAGAGTAAGTACCAACGGGAGATGATCCCCTATCAGGGGCGGGCCTACAAAAAAATCTGTGATAAAGGGAAGCACCCTGGGAGAAACCAGGGTGAAATCCACCACACTAGGTCCCTGTGTACCGATAAAGGTATAGTCTCCTTCCAGGTCACTGAAGCCTGAGCCATTCAAGGCATAAAGATCCTGCACAATAAGTAGCTCAGCTAGCCTGATCCCCGAAGAGTTTATACACCTATCTTTGGATTTCCTAGGGGCTAACAAGTCCAATGGGGTAAATACTCGCCCATCCGAATAGGGAGCCATGGCCTGATCATCTAGACCCATTCTGGCGTTAAAATCCCCTGCTAAAATAATTAAAGCCTCTGGGTATTTGGAGGAAAGTCCCTCCAAAAAGCTCCAGCCTATCCCACATAGAGGCCTGGAATGAGCCGGCATTGCAAGGTGGTATATATACAGTCAAAATTATTAGAGTAAACAAACCAATCCCGGCCACAAAGCCTAAAATCAGGTGAGGGGACGATAAGTTTTCCCATCATTGATGATTTCCGTCCTGCCCTGGTATCTCAGGTTCGGAGTTTGGGGGTGCTCCTGGACCCACAGCTCCGCCTGGATGCCCAGGTGGCAGCTGTGGCGAAAGGGGCATTTCGCCAATTACATCTGGTGTGTCGGTTTCGGCCTTATGTCTCGGACTCCAACCTAGCCATGATCGTCCATGCTTCTATTACCTTGAAATTGGACTACTTTAATGCACTCTACCCTTGGTGCTGGTTTGGAGGCTGCAGCTAATGCAGAATGCAGCCTCTCGTCTCCTAACAGGGATGGGTCGACACGAGCACATTACACCAGAGCTGGCTGTTCCGCCGTGCTTTTCCTGAGAGAGAGCGGGTGGGGGGGTTGGGTTACGGTGGGGGGGAATATGTTTTTTATATTGTGTTTTAATCGTGTTTTAAATTGTATTATTGTTGTTTTGAATTGTTTTAATATGTTGTTAACCGCCCTGAGATGCTTTTAGCAGGAGGGGGCAGCATACACATTTTATTATAAATAAATAAATAAACAAACCTGCTGCGTGTTCCCCTGAGGCAACCGAGGTTGGCCACTGTCAGAGACAGAATACTGGACTGGATGGACCATTGGACTGACTCAGTAATGGCACTTCTTATGTTCTTGGTCGTAGTACAGAGTCGTAGAGACAGATCTATAATGTATAAAGTAGCCGGACCATTCTGAATTCCTTTCCATTTGGGAAACCTATATAAAGCTGGCATGCCCAACAAGGGATGTATCCAGACTGAATGGCTACACAATTGGAGTGTAAGCCTTCTACCCCTGGAAGGTACCTTACATAACCATGCTGGATTTCCACAGTGTTTGAAAATCACAGGGCTGGACAGGGCTACATTTTCCTAATAAGAACATAAGAAGTGCCAGTGGTCCATCTAGCCCAGCATCCTGTCTCCAACAGTGGCCAGCTCCGGTAGCTCAAGAGAAGTACATGTACAAGTCATAGGGGTGTGACCCATCTCCTGCTGAGCGCTTCCAAACCTTTGGTACCCGGGGTTTAAGCCCCAATTAAGTAGGTGTTTGTGACTCTATCCTCTAAGAATGTATCCAATTTCCGTTTGAAGCTAGTCATGCTGCTGGCTTTCACAGCCACCTCTGGCAACATGTTCCACAACCGTATTGTCCACTGAGTGAAAAAGTACTTCATTTGGTTTGTTTTAACTTCAGAGTGTCCCCTTGTTCTCGTATTGTGAGAAAGGGCAAACAACAGTTCCCTGTTTACTTTCTCCATGCTACCTATGATTTTATAAACTTCTATCATATCACTCCTAAACCATCTCTTCTCCAAGCTTAAAAGCCCTAAACTGTTGAGCCTCTCCTATGGAATTCAATCCATTCCTTTTATCGTTCTTGTTGAACTTCTCTGAAACCTTTCCAGTTCTATTATATCTTTCTTGAGATGGGGTGACCAGACCTGAAAACAATATTCAAGGTGGGGTCATACCAAAGATTTATACAGAGGTATTATGATACTTTTCCTTTTATTTTCTATTCCTTTTGCAATAAAGCCTAGCATTTGGTTTGCCTTTTTGACTGCTGTTACACACGGAGCTGATGTCTTCAAGAAACTATCAACAATGGGCACAATCCAATGCCCTGCATATGCCCTCCACCTGTGCAATGCATGCGGGATGCGTGCACGTCACGTGACAAGCGCACAGCCGAACCTGAACCCCTGCGGCCATGCACCCTGCCCTCTCCATAATGGCTCCATGCACCATATCTTTCATTCCCTGGGGCTGTGGGGTGCATGGCTGTAAAGGTTCAGGTAGAGCCAGGCTGCACGCTTACCGCGAGCACCGTATGTGCATGCACACGCATTCAGCATGCGCACGCATTCCACATGCATTGCGCAGGTGGAGGGCGCGCGCAGGGCATTGGATTATGCCCAACAAGTCCAAGTTCCTTCTCCTGAGTCAGTGGTTATACCGAGTTTAGAACCTAGCTTTGTGTATGTATAGTGAGGATTACTATGTGCATCACCTTGCACTTATCAACACTGACTTTAATTTACCATTTTAATGCCCATTCACCTCGTCATGCAAGATCCCTGTGTAGTTCCTCACAGTCTGCCTGGGTCTTAACTATCTTGTATAATTTGGTGTCATCTGCAAATTTAGCCACCTCACTCGTTACCCCTTTTTCCAGATCATTAATAAATATGTTAAACAGTACTGGTTTCAGTACTGACCCTTGAGACAGTCCGCTATCTACCTCTCGCCAACTTGAAAAATGACCATTTATTCCTACCCTTTGTTTCCTGTGTTTTTACCATCTACCAATTTATGGCAGGACTCTTCCTCTTATCCCATGACTTAACTACTTAGACCCTTTTTAAACGAGATGCACTCACTTAATATGAGTGGGGGAGCATTAGAGTGTGAGCGGGGGCCAGGTGTGGTCTATTGTACCTGACTGTCACTGGAGGGACGGAGCAGCTAGGAAGTGGCCCAAGCGGAGCTACAAAGACCATCAGCTGCCGGAGGCGTGCGCGGGCAGCGCGCAGGGGCTCGCCGTCCCTTTAGGGTATTGGGAGAGAGAGGCTGTATTGTACAAGGAGTGTGCTGCCCCCCCACCAGTAACTTTAAAGACCTGATGGAGAAAAAACGCCTCCGGGTTCTGTTGCTGCTTGCCAGCACTGCAGCCAAGCAGGCCAAAATAACAGATTTTCTGACTGAGGGGGCCGTATGCTCTTCGCAGGACCTCTTCCCAGCAGCAGATACTCCGGGTTATGACATGGAGGCCCTGGGGACCCAGGGCTCTTTATTGGCTTTAGAAAGGGGGGCAACAGGGGACCTTTTGCAGTTTGCCCTGTCCCTAGATACTCTGGGGGAATATCCACGGGCCCTATCCGCCGCAGAAATCCAAGTTACAGAGAACCAGTTTGGTCTGCCCAAAGGTTTTTTGGACAGACAATATGAGGAACGGCTGGAGGCTCAATGCAACTTAACTGCGCAAACTGTCTTTATGCGCCTATCAAGGATTACAGATATGAATCAATATCTTATTTCCATCAGAGGGCAGCTGCAGGAGGCAATGCTAAAGTTAGATAGAATAAAAGGGGAAGTCCTTCATAGGAATACAGGAAGTAAGGGACCCCCTAACAACAGCCTGGTTGAATGGAGATCTTCCCCAATTGAGATAATGAGGCACCGTGAGAGCAGGGGCAAGAATTTCAGGACCCAAGCCCTCCCCTTTTTCCATCCAGCTAGGATTCTGATTACAGCTCACCCCCCTCCACATGGCAGTACCAAGTATATAGCCCGCAATTTAACTCAGCTGCTTAGGGCTAATGTCCGTGAAAGCGAATTTAGGAATGTCAACTGGCGGACAGCCCCCTGCAACTCAGTTAGGTTGGAAATAGAATTTTTTGAAGCCAGACTAGTAAAGAGTATATTTTTGGCATGGAAGCATTTGCTTAAAAGGGGGGGGTCTTCATAGATCACTTGCCCTATAATAGGAACGAGAAAATAATACTAAGTAGGCCACCCCAAGATTTAAAAGAGGTGAATTCCCCCTCACCCGCGACCCCCCCCCTCCCCTTCAAGCCCAATGGAACAGGCTTTCTCGCAAGGAATAAGAGGGAACGTAGGCCCACCCAACCATATGAATAGACAGGCCATAGAAGCAAGAGGGGTGGGGGCTGATGCTAAGCAGCACTCCCCCCTGGGAGATAGTGCACAGTTTGACTTTTTGTTGAGATCAGCACCTAAAGATAATAGTGATGAAGAGTTTATGGCAGAATATAAATCACCTCCAATGATGGAGAAAGAGTTAGTCCTTCAGCGATTCCATGCCCTCTTGAACAAACTGACTGCAAACTTGCAGGCTCAAACAGATCTGCCAGTTAGCCCTGCACAGCCTGTACCTGCCCCAGTATCAACAAAAAATCATCCAGCACAAGAGGATGAAGACCCACACCATATCGACTTTTGGCTACTGTCCCTTCTCTTGAGCAATCTGCTCCACAGACCCCCCCCTTGCCGCCTTTCAACAACAATGACTTAGTACTCCTTTGGGGGAAGAACCTGGTGGACATTCATATAATACTTTGACGTGGAATGTTAATGGGTGGTTTTCTAGCCAGGTGCATATGGAAACCCAGGACTTAAAACACTGTGACATAATGTGCCTCCAGGAGACGTGGGTGGGGAACCGGAGAGGTCCGAGTATTCAGAACTTTAGCACTTGGGCGGCTCCTGCGGAGTACTCAGGAAAGAGGGGCAGACCTGTGGGGGGGATGGCAATTTTGGTGAACAATTCCTGTGGCTATGGTGTAACCCTGCTGATAAGCAAGGGTAACATGGTTGCGGTTAAAATTTGTAAAGGCCCCCACTTTGATATTATTTTAGTCAATGTATATCTGCCCCCATTGATGGATTTATATGTAAGGCAAAATTTCTGGTGATCCTTGGGGGATACTATTCATATTTGGGAGGTGGATTATCCAAGTGTCCCAATAATCCTTTTGGGTGATTTTAATGCCCAGACAGGAAGTCAAGATCTTATACGGGCTGCCGCAATGAGTTTAGATCCTGTAGAGAAGCCTTATTTCTGGCCCCCCAGATTCTCTAGGGACCCAGTGTTAAGCGCCAATGGGTTGCAATTTTAATTTTTCCTATTTAAGCAAAACTATAGGCTCCTAAATGGGAGCTATAAGTCAGATGCTAAAGGGGAATTTACCTTTGTTTCATTCCAGGGCTCAAGCACCCCAGATTATATAGTAGCCCCAATAAGCTTTCTACATAGGGTCCTGGATTGCATGGTGGTACCATGTGGCCTAAGTGATCATTTCCCTTTGGTAGCTGCCATAGATTTAGGGACGGAGAGCGCCCAGGTCCCTCAGATAGAAACCCCGGTAGAGAAATCGGAGCTTATTAAGTCAAGGGCGATAAAGTGGGGAGATTCGACTGCTAATCGAGCCAGAAAACTCTTTGTTTCTGGTATAATGGAGAAAGATAAGGCCCTATTTTGCCAGACTGATGCCTCTGAATGCATTGAACAATTTCAAAAGCTACTGAGGTTCATGGGAGATGGCCTTCTTTCGATTCATAGAACCATGGCTAGGAAACATCAATATTCATGGTTTGATGGTGAATGCAGGCAGCTGAGGGCTCAATATAGGAAAATGGCTAGATTGGTAAAAGCACAAGGAACAGTTACTCAAAGAATAATGTATGTTGCTGCCCCGACCAGATATAGAAAGGTCCTTCGGAGGAACCAGCAGGAGTACTGCCTAACCCAATGGGACAAGCTCGAGAGAGCCATAGCAGCAGAGGATAGTGTATCCTTTTGGGTCATAGTAAAAGGGGGCTTTGAGGGGAGATCTGCCACCACAGACCCCCCAGTGCGCAGTGATGTCTGGAGGGCCCATTTTTTAGACATCTTTAATAAACATTCAGAGGCTTCCAGCCTCTCCCTGCCCCTTGAATCTAGTAGCCAAGGGATGGTGGTAACCGAGGCGGAGGTGGAAGAAGTATTGGGATCCCTCCCATTAAAAAAGGCAGCAGGGGAAGATGGTATACCCTCTGATTTGCTACGCACCCACAAGGTTTGGTGGATGCCAGTTCTGGCCCAGCTATTCAATCATATTATTGAATCGGGAGAAATCCCGCCAGGCTGGAACACAAGCATAGTAGTCCCCAAGGGGGACAAACTCAACCCTGCGAACTACAGGCCTATTAGCCTGATAGATGTCATGGCTAAAGTGTTTGCAAGGATTTTGCTGAGTAGGCTGGAGTGCTGGGTAGAGGAAAACCATCTCCTCGCTGAGGAGCAGGCTGGCTTTAGGGCCGAAAGGTCTGTTTTGGACCATTGCTTTGTCCTAGATCACGTTGTGACCAAATATGTCCAACTAAGGAAAGGGGCGATATATGCCCTCTTTGTAGACCTGAAAGCTGCATTCGATAGCATAGATAGGGCTATTCTATGCCGCAAACTATTGGACTATAAAATAGATCCCCAGTTACTCTATTTGGTCCGCCTTTTATATACCAACACTTCTCTCGGGATCCGGGTAAATGATCAGGGGGATACGACAGGACCCATCCCCGCAACATCTGGTGTTAAGCAAGGGTGCGTTCTGGCCGCATTGCTGTTCACCCTATTTATAAATGATCTAGTGATCTCGCTGGGCAGGAGGGCCATCCGCCTCTAGTTAATGGCCGCCTGGTTTCTATTCTTTAGTATGCGGACAACATGACTATCCTATCAACAACTAGGGTTGGTATGAGGCATCAAATTGCCAAAGCCAGTGAGTACTGCTGGGAAAATCACTTGGTCATAAATAGGGATAAGACCAAGGTCATGGCCTTCTCAAGAAGGGCCAAGCAATATGCTTGGAAAATGGGCACACACAGTATAGATCAGGTGGCTTCATTTAGGTACTTGGGGATGTGGTATAAGAACAATGGAAACTGGAAAAATCATCTGGAAGCAGTAAAACTGAAGGGCGCCCAAACGGTAGCTGGACTACTGAAATTTTGGAGCTCCAATGGGGGTAAGAAAATGAAGCCCTTACTCAAGTTACTTGAGTGAAAATTGATCCCCCAGCTTCTGTTTGGAGCAGAAATTTGGGGTTTGGGCAGCCACGATATTCTGGAGTCACTCCAGAATAAGATCCTGAGGATAGGGCTGGGTGTGCCTCGAGGCAACCCCATCGTTCTGATGCAGGCAGAGTGCGGAATTGCCCCCCTTGAGGACAAGATAAGGTTGGCCCAACTAGGTTACTGGCTGAAGATCAGAAAAATGCCACCTGATCACCTTCCTTTTCTTTGCCTCCAAGAACAAGAAAACCCTCTGGTTACCTATAGATGGTATTTCTCTATAGAACAAGATTTGGCACATTTGGGCTTCTCTAGACAAAATTTTCTAAATAACACCATAGCCCAGGCAAAATTCCACATACGAGGTAGGATCAGCGACGTAAGATTACAAAATGATAGTGTCAGACTCCGAGAGCAACGAATTGCTCCTTGATATCCACTATTAAAGCAGGGAACTGGATGCGAGGAGTATCTCTCAGACATTAAGAAGAAGGGCCATGACACTTGCGAGATTAAATATGATGCCCACTTCAGTAGCTGAGGGTAGATATCAGGGCATCCCGCCTGAGTTGAGATTCTGTCATTGCGGGCAAATGTTAATTGAAGATCTGCCGCATTATTTATTGTACTGCCCTAAAACAACTGAGATGCGAAGTAAGTTTTTCAGCCCTTGGTTTGTGGGTAAGGATCATTGGGACCAGCAAAGGAGGATACAGTATATTCTTGCCAATCAGAGCAAGACGGTTGCTCGGCAAGCTGCTGTAGGGGTATTCCAACTGGAACTGTTTAGAAAGCAACAGCTGGCATCTTCTTAATCAATCCAGAATGGAACTGGTTTTTGTCCCTGGGAATCGGAACTTTGAGGAGCTTCTGTACTATACCCCCGGCTAGAGAGATTGCCGGGCAGTCTGTCGAGCGATGTTTCCAGCTGGTTTGCCTAGGGGTTTTCCCCTCCCTCTCGCTTTTGTGGGTAGTGTTGGGGGGTGGGCATTTAGGAGCTTCCCTAGTGACCTGTATAGACCAAGGTGGCGGATTAGGAATGACTGCTCCCCCAGTTCTATCTTATGATCGCTCCTATTTGTTGATAGTGTTGTGTAGGGGACAAGTGTGATGCCACAATCCCCGGGAAGGGCAAGTCACCCTATTACTTCTCTTGGGACCTGTATGCATAGGTTTACTGTTTCCTCGCCCCGCCACAGGACTGTTTTATTTGCTGTCTAGTGCTGTGCCAGGGGCCAAGTGTGCCGCCACAAGCCCCGAGAAGGGCAAGGTATTTCTTAGCTCTCCCAGTGAATTGTTTGTATAGATCATCGAGGTTGCTTATTCAAATTACCATCTTAACTGTGCAAGTGTTGATATGGGTTAAGTGTGTCGCCACAAGCCCTAGGAAGGGCAAGACTCCTCATTGCCCCTGCAGGGATCTGCAGGTATAGGCTTCCCCTTGTCCCCCGAATTACTATGTGCTGTGGCTGAGGCATTTCTGCAGGGCACAAGTGGGATGACACAGCCCTGGGGAGGGCAAGGCATTTGAGATTCTGAAGGCAAACAACAACTACAATGGAATTACAATCCTGTGACTCTTACGAATTTATGCTGTTATTTTATTGTATTTTATTTCTGTTCTTTTCTTTGTTGTATTTAAATTTTATTGTTGTTATGGCCTAAGACTAAACATCCAATCCAATCCAATTCTTTATTGAGTCAGCACTAAATGCTATATCAAATGAAAACCAACACACAAAAGAAACAATAACAATTAACAATATAAACCAAAGAATTGAATAACGTATCTGTATCTGGGTACGAAGGTACAGAGGAATTTACACGCCAGGAGATAATTAGAATCACCGGGAGGGCTGGGGGCTGCGCCTCCTGGCCTTCTCTACTAGCAAGAGAAAAATTGACAATAGCTTAACCTGTGAGGTTTCAGTAAGAGTAAATAATACTTCAATTTTCTCAGTATTTCCCAAAGTAAGACCCTGAAAAATTGGATCAATCCAGAGCTCCCTAAGGAGGGCATAGGTTGGACATTCAAGAGTAAGATGAAGGAGCGTCTCAACCACCACATCACAATTTCTGCAGACCCTCTCCGCTCTGGTAATTGCCAGCCTCCTGCCTTTCAGTTCCTCCGTGAAGGCTAAACAAATAAACCATTATATATAGGTATAGAAGTAATAAATAGGGTGACTTGACATATAAATATGAGTGGGTGCATCCCATTTGAAAGCGGCGGCGGGTGGGTGTGTGTCTGTAATCCTGCATAACACGCACCTGCACCCACTTCCACCCATCGCCCTCGCATGGAGCAACTGGCAAAAACACAGGTTACTTCGTGTGTGGGAGGATGGGTGTGTGTTTGTCTGCACCAACTCACCTTGCATTGCCCCCTCAGCGGCACACCCACAGACACCCACCCCCAGCCATGGTCTGTTTAAAAAGGACCATAGTTTGCTCAAGAGTCTCTGGTAAGAGACCCTGTCAAATGCTTTTTGACAGTCCAAATATTCTGTATCAACCAGATCACCCCTATCCACATGCTTGTTGACAGTCTCATAAAATTCTAATAGATTAGTGAGGCATGACTTCCCTTTGCTAAAGTCATGCTGTTTAAATCATGCTTGTTAATATGCATAGTCATTCTGTTTTTAACAGTGGTCTTCACCAGTTTGCCTGTTTCCAGTTTGCCTTCACCAGTTTGTCAGTTTCTAGGATCTGTCTGACTGTCTATAGTTCCTAGGGTCACCTCTGGAGCCCTTCCTAAAAATGATTAATTACATAGAGTGAAATTTGTATACCTCTCAATTCCGAGCCCCGAGCCCCTCAGTAGCAAACTCTGTGTATCTTCATTTTAAATCCCAGTTGTTATTTGTAAGTCCTCATTGGTTTTATTGACCAGTTTGCTGTCATTCTTGGTGCTGAAAGCCTCACTTTCAGAATGAAAACCCTAACAGCAATGAGTAGTAGTGATGCCTAACAAACACTGGATGCATAAAATTCCTTTCTGAGTCTGAATGGTTGTCCTATTTCTGGCTTAAAGTAAATGGTGGGCAAGGAGATCTGAGTTACATCAACCACCAAAACTTGACCACAGTCCATAAACCACTTAGTCCCATTGAAGCCCTGGAGTAATGGTTTGTGGATCATGTAATCCTAGGATGCCACAAAAGTATTGTGGTTAGCCTGTTAATGTGAACATGACAACATGTACATTCATCCTTTTCAGTTCTCTACTGGCCAACCTTTAGCTTCCAACCAAAGAAAGAAACTTTCCAGTGGAGTCGAAAGGATGTACCTAGAAGCAATGGGATGAAAATGAGGGAAGGAAATTTTAAACAACATCAGGAAGAATATTATAACAATGAGGTTTCTTAGATTGTTCCAATTTAGGTGACTTAAGGCAGAGGTTCCCAGACTGTGAGTTGTGACCTCAAGTAGAGTTTTGCCACTTGAAGATGGGTGATCCTAATTCGCACTTGATAGATTTTGCATGTCTTTGTTGCTGTCTGGGGTCACAGGATTAATACTTAAGTCTCAACAGGGGATCACACAGGGAAAAGCTAGGGAACCACTGGCTTAAACAACTAACACAAAATATACCAAAAAACACACTTCATGGAAGAGCGCTTCATTACTTAGCAACAGACAAGATAACCTAGTCAGGACTTTTCCATGTCTGATTTCCTTTGTTAGTTGCATAATTGCTTCAATAACTAACAAAGCGTTCTTGTCTGTCCTTCCCTTCCTTCATAGTAAACGCAGCAACTCACAAGGATGACCCAGAGCACCCAGCATTGCCACTGTCACTATGTTCTACCTGGCCAAGAAGGACCCATGCTTCCTGTCCATGCTATTGTAGCTCTCCTCTCACAAGAGGACCTCTCACCATCATAGATTTTGTTCTTTGTTTAAAAAAAGAAATGTTGTTCAAAAGTTAAAATACTTTATAATATTTCCCACTTCTTTTTCCTTCCACAAGATCCAAAATGTCCAGGAGATGTAGATCTTCAAAACAGTGATTGGGACATCAAGACAATTACCAGCTCCTTGAAATTCTACCTCAGGTACTTCCACAGTTTGTTGTCTGAATTTTACCGCCAATGGAAGATGAAGCAAGTTTTAGTTGGTTAGTACTTTGAGTGAGGAATTAGTTAAACCATTCCATTTTTAAAAACTGTTTCCCAAACCATTATAATACTTGGTGCCTTACATGTTCTGCGAGTGCCACAAAAACATGAATCACTTATCGCCTTGATCCTCTTCTCAGAGAGGCAGAGTCTGTGTTTCTACACCCCACCCCCATTCTAAACCCCACGCACTGCATAAAAACGTTGCACGTGCAACGTGTGCGCAACCTATCCTGAAAGAATGAAGCATGTGTGTAGGATGCACAACCCCTGCATCCATGAGTTGAGGATTGGGCCCTCTGTTGTACAGACAGAGAAACTGAAGCATGTTTGCTAAATCATAACACAACTTCTGGGTAAAGCTTGGGGAGGGAGGTGAATGTTACTACAGTGAGAGAGAAGTGATTATGAACTTTTTTGGCAAGGATTCTCTTATTTTGGGTGGGGGGGTGGGGAGGAAACTTGCCAGTTATAAATCCCCACGAACACTTACCACACTAGTTAATAAATAATGAGGTTGGGAAGGAGTGCCAGACAAGCAACCGTAGAACTCGTTACAACTAACTGGAGTGCCAATTATGGTTTACCTTTCCATATTTCTTTTCCAAAATAACCTCGCAGCTTGGTCTCCCAAGGAATTCAACATTCTTTCTTTGTTACAGGAATCTATCGGAACCTATCATGACTTACAAGCTCCATGAAAAATTGGTCTCTGCTGCCAGTAAGTCCCACTAGTTTCACCACTGAATTCTCCCTCCCACTTGGAATGAGATTTCTCTTCCTACAGGTGCTCAACACAATCCAGAGTAGTTTCTGCCCGTGGAATCCCACACTGGACATTTTAAAAGGTGGTAAGGGTTTACAAATCCTAAATGACAGGTGTCCCTTTTTCCCATGTAGATGTACTGTGTGGCAGCAGTAGGAGCCCCAGTTATACAACCAGCCATATCTGTTTGGAAAATGCTAGGGAAGGAAACCCAAATGAGTCCCTCGCCACAAGGCTGAATCGTAAGCAAGTCTCTGTTCATCAGTGATCGTAAAGTGGCACCTGAGGGTCCGATTGTGTGATGTGCAAGGAGAATCAAGCACAGGATTGAGCCCTTAATACAGTCACTTTTATCCTGTACTACACCAGACTCTTAACAAATGTCAATTGATGCAGCCATCAAAGGAGCCACCAGCTGAGGATCTGACCAGCTAGATTGATAGGACAGAACTGCAGATCTGGTTCTAATTTCTGAATTGCTTGAAAGGGAGACACTTTAGGAGGATGAACTGTTCCCCCCCCCCCCCTCCTGATTTCTATATCACAGTCCCCTTTTCTATAGCCGAGGGCTCAGTTTGGCTCCCTGTGGGGTGTCCCAGGACACATTCGCATGAGATGTTTGGCATGACAAAAAGCACTCCCCCTGTCCCCTCCCACCCCGCAGCCTTACTGGTGCACATGTGCAATGTTTGTGTTGAAGGATGGACTGGGTGTAATGTGAGCGAAGTGCAAATAGTTCAGCTGGAAAGGAGAGGCTTAACAATTGGGCGAAATCCATCTCCTGCATTTCCAGTATCATGTGAAGGGATTAATCTGCATATCAGCCATTAATTGCTGTGCACGGGGAATAGAGGTGATTGCCCCCTCAAGGGATGAATCCTCACTTGCTTTGGAACTAGAGAAGGAACTGAATCCACAAAAACAAACCTGGTGCTGTAGTCCTAGGGGAACCATTTGCTGACACTTTTAGTCCATGTTGTTTGAATGATAAATAATGAGGTGAGATGAAACCCTCCCCTCCACCAGTAACCCCGCATCACCTCAGATTGTCCCCTTTGGCACTGGGACGTGCTGAATTCATGGCGCAGTCAAGAATGCTCAGTGCATTTTTTTTTCAGATGGAACTCGAGTGCTAAGTAACAAACCAGACAGACAAAATGTCAGGCAAACAACACAAGCGTGGTAGCCAGGTAGAATATGTTTATATTGTTGTAAGCCGCCTTAAGCCTTCAGTCAAAAATATTATTATTATTATTTATTATTTATTTTATTAACATCCTGAACCAAGTCCTATCTGAAATTGGTAGTCTCCAGCAATTGCACAAGAAATGTTTACATGCAAATAATTCTAATTATTTTTAAAGTAGCTGCACCTTAATAATTAACAGCTAAACTCTCCACCACTAATCTGAATGTTGCAGTTAAGTGGCTGTTTGAGTAAAAGTCAGACTGGAATTTAAAGCTTGTTGCTACAGGGAAAACACTTTGGCTTAAATCCTGAGGTGCTTGGGCACCTGCAGCTCCATTTGGAAGTTCCTGAAGGTGCACCCACTGGTCAGTTATCTGGGCTTAGCCTTTTGGAATATTCAAAACAGACATGACGCTAACCACCCTTTAACCACCCTTGGTGGTCATTTATACATGTTTCAGGGCTGCATAGGGCACCAATACAGCCCTGCAACATGCATAAATAACCACCAAGGGTGGTTAAAGGGTGGTTAGCGTCGTCTCTTTTCACCCAATGTTTATTCCTCTTGCTAGTGAAAGCAAGCTCTCTTCTCTGTATCTGAATATGTTCAAATCCAAGGCGTTAAAGCTATATCTTATTAAAACAGGGTTTGAAAACTCTCTTCATGCCCACCTTCTGAACCCTTAACTTCCCCATGAAAGTTTCCTACTATTAAGATCACACTATTATTATTGCTTATCCTTTATATAGCACTCTTCATTTTCAAAGTGCTTTTACAATCCTTATCTAGTTCACTCTCACAGCAAACCTGCGCGGTAGGTCATTATTATTCCCATTTTACAGATAGGGAACTGAGAGTGAGAAATAGTGGGTGCAACCACAGGATGCACTTACCACGCCTTGGGCAGCCTTTACCCCACTTCAGGCAGTCTTACCACGCGATACAGTGCATTGTGTTCTTGGCAGCTGCCAGATATTCATCCTACTGCGTGGCGTGGCAGGCAGCTGACTGCTTTGTGCTGCGCTGGGGATGCAGCACGTAGGAGCCATAACCACAGTAAGGTAAGGCTGCCCGAGATGTGGTAGTGCACTGCCGCTTATGTGCCCAGTCCCTGTCTGCCCTGCTCCGCAAGCTCCGCGGTGAGGCTTTGAGTGGCAGGTGCTAGCCCCAGTCCTGCATGGCTACATCACAGCCAGTAGCAAGATAGTGAGCAGATCGGGGGAGGGCGAGGCGGGGCAAGGCCGGACGCCCGCTCATGTGGCTGGTGCCTCGGCCAGTCACAGGGCATGCAAGGGCCTCCGACAACAGCCTGGCTACCCCGCATGGGGCTGTCTGTTCTGCTCCCCACGCTGGCCCCGAAGTGTGGCAGCAGTGATTGCCTGCTACAGGGCAAGTGTGCCTCGTGTGGAGGCACCCAGCGACTTGCCCGGTGACTTCTAGAACAGTATTTGAGCTGTGGTCTCCCAGATCGAAGCCCAACACCTTATCCACTAGGCTACACTGACTCGGCTCTGTGTGTTGGGTCTTGTATTGTTTTGTTTTGTTTTATGTTGGTTTGTGCATTTTAGGGTTTGTCTATGTGATGGGTGGGGAATCTCAGGCCTGGGGGCCAAATGTGGTCAACAGCTAGTTTTTATTTGGCCCCTTTCCAATTCCTGATTCTGATCCCTGAATCCAGTTCCTACCCCCAAGCACTGATTCATATTGCAACAATAAAAAACCAACAATAAAACCAGTTAAGAATAAGACATTCTATTTGTTTTTTTTCCTTATTCTGTTTTCCAGCAACGCAAAAACCCCTAGAGCATAAAGAACAGCAGGCAATTTTTCAGACCATAACCAAATTGTTTTTTCTGCATTAGACCAATATTTAAAATTTACCACTAATGGAGAGATCCATTTTCTTCTATGTTAAAAAAAGTAGAGGACCTTAAGTAACGATCTATATCATCTATTTCGTTTCCCCCTCAAGAATATTTTCTATCAGAATATGGAATTTACAAACACCTCCCTTTAACAATGACAGTATTCATGAAGTTCAAGCATAATCTTGTGATAACCTCCCTTTATGGTTCTGTACCACTAACAAATAAGTTACCAGACCAAAAGAGTACTTTATCAGTTTCCAAAAAGGAGAAGTCGGAGAGGCTGTCAGTACCCCATTATCCAGTTGCATACTAATATTCTTTAACGTAAGAATAATTTCTTTTTAAAACCACTGCAGGACTAATAGGTCACTGTCAAACAATTTCCTAGTTCATTAATCTGAAGATAATGAAGTAGGGTACTTAACCACTTAAATGAAAATGTAGTCTGATGATTAACAGTAGGGCCATAACTCAGTCTTCAGAAACCTTCGGAAATTGCCGAAGATTACAGTATTCAGTTCAGAAAGTCTGAAGTTCTGAAGACCAAGGCTGTTGTTCGGAAAACTTCAGAAACTTCTAAAACCGTTGCACATGTGGGGGGCTGGTGGACAGTTGAGCTTCTTCTGGAAATGAAACTTAGTGCCATATTTGGTATGAGGGGGGTATGGGAGGGGACAGTTGAGTGATGCTAAGCCAGATGGAAGGTTTTAATTGGCTGGTCAAGCCAGATGAAAAGCTTTTGATTGGCTGGCAGGGCAAAATAAAAGTGGCTGCAGCCATTTTGTCCATTCTTTTTGGTGAATTTTGCTGTGTGCTACAGTGCTGCTGGATCTGTAAGTAATTGGCTGGGGGGGCGGGGAATGCCTGTCCTGGTTTGGCCTGTCCTGTCCATAGGGCCAATGTTGGGGGCTGGGGGTTACCTTTACCTTTACCATGCCATGCCATGCAGTTTCTTAAACAAATTGGGTGCCACGTTGTTTCTAGTTCTGTCTGCTGATTAGTTGGCACTTGGCACCATGAGGCAAGAGGGATCACTCTGCCTGGCTCCACTTCCCCTTGCCTGGTCTGTTCAAGTTTCCAGTGCCATGGTACCAATGTCATGCCATGCCCTGCGTGTGTGTGTGAATGTCTGGTTTCTTAATTTTGTGACTGCTGGGGCCTGGGCTTGCTGGCTCTTGGTGGGATTTATTTCTCCATGCAGTTCCAGACTGTTTTGTGGGCTTGTATGTGTTGTCTCGGCTGTGGCATGGCAGAACAGAGCCTAATTGTAACGTGTAACTTCTACTGTTCTGCCAGCTACTTGGCACCATGAGGCCAGGCTAGGAGCTCTCTGCCTAGCTCCACTTCCCTTTGCCTGGTCTGTTCAAGTTACCAGTGCCACAGTACCAATGCCATGCCAAGAGGGTGCCTCGTGAGGTGGGGTGAATGCCTGGTTTCTTAATTTTGTGGCTGCTGGGGCCTGGGTTTGCTGGCTTTTGGTGGGATTTATTTCTCCATGCAGTTGCAGACTGTTTTGCAGGTTTGTTGTATTCTTCTTGAGCAAATGTCCCTTGCTAGCCTGCATTTTTGTGCACTGCTTGGTTGGCATCATGATTAAAGTGGGTGCACTTGCTGCTGATGGGTGGGCCATGCTGTGGGTACACTACTGCTGGTTTTTTCTTTTTTATTTCCGCACGCAGTTGCACTTTTGTGGGGTTGTCTTGTGGAGTGATTGTCCCACTCTTGCTAGCCTACTTTTCTGGGTAGTGCTTTGACTGTGGGTTCAAGAACTTTGTAACAACTTTCTGAAGTTTCCAGAAGTTCTGTGAAGTTTTCCAAGGTCCAGAATTCCGAGTCCAAATTCTGAAAATTTGGAAACAGTGCCAAAGGGCCACCAAGTACTTGGGCTGATGACTCGAAACTTTGGTATTTGGCCCGAGTACTCGGAAGTACTATTTAACACCTTCTTTTAGGCACATCTTAATGAAGTCTTTTCTTCTTAATGTATACAAGTTCTTAGATAGTCGTGCCTTTGCAATATGGTTGAGGGGCAGTCCTTGGAGAAAACCTGCACTGTTTCTGCCCTGTTGCACCTGCTCAGTCCATCCAGGGACTAAGGGCGCTTTTAGACAAGACACTTTTAATGTGGTTTTGTAAATGCGCATTTAAATAATGCACATTTTTTAAAACCAGTTTTGGCATCCCCGATCATCAAAGGGGCTCAAAACCGGTTTGGAATCAGACAAAACCACATTCAAAACAGTTTTGTTTTTTACATGATCATGGCAAATGTACATTTAAAACGGTTTAGGTGTTTAAACGAGCATTAAAACATGAGCGTTTTCCACCAATCATGCGCAAAATTTGTCTAGTCTAAAAGCGGCCTAAATTCACATGAAAAACCCTGCCTTGAGCACTGCCTTAAATCTCAATTCCACTTCTTGCTGGTAAGGTTTGTTTCTCATTGATTGCCTTGCTGTTGTTAAATCTCATTGACCTTCTGATTGCTAGCAGTACTTGGAAAACTACTTCCCATTACTTGAAGGAACAGCATGCACAAACTTTCTTTGAGCACAGACTTGGGGTGCCATAGACCTAAATGGCTCTCTTCATGTTTCGTCCCAGAGTCCGAGAACCTGGATTACAGGCTGGGAGCCATTCATTCTCTGGTCTACAAGCTACCCGAGAAAAACAGAGAGATGCTGGAACTCCTCATCAGACACCTGGTCAGGTAAGTAGAATGCATTGAATGCTCCTGTTAGACCAGAGTGATATCATAAAGGGAGTCAGAAGAATGGCCCAGTTAATTAAGCCTTGTAAACCACAGGCCAGCAGGGACGTTAGAGCACTTAGGCTAAACATTAATTCTGGAACTATCCCTTCCTTCCTACCTCCTTACGGTAATTTATATTTTCCTTTCTAAGTTTCACCTTCACCTAATGGTTGCTCTGTGACAAGTGTTAAGAGGAGGATAATGTCGATATGGTAATATGGTCTAACAGGCCAGAGCACTAAACTTACTGTCTGGCCAGCCCAATTAAAGAGAGCACTTTGTCTGCAATTTGGGAGACATTTTCAGATCCCTACTCTTGAGAATGGGAGGTTAAGCAGTTACTGGCCATAATGTGCTGCTCAATGTGTCAAGTACACATTTGCCTAGTTCGTATCCTCCTTATCAGTTAGAGTGATATTACCTAGCTCTTATGTAGCGTTGTCATCTGCAGATCCCAAAACAGCGTTACAAAAGAGGTTAGCGTATCATCATCATTCCCAATTAATAGATGGGGAAATGGAGGCCAAAGAAGTGAAGGGATTGCCAAGAGGCCATTGGTTGAGCTGGAAATAGAACCCCGGGTTCTGAGTCACAATTGTAAGCCCTATCTATTAGGCTGTGCTAAGCACAGTCATTCTGCATGACTGCACTATGCAAAACAGGGCAGTAAGGAGGAATGTTAGTGTTGCTGTGGGGAAAGGATTTGTCCTTGTGTGTGTGTCTGTGTATGACAAAATGAAGATTCTGGTATCGCCATCTCACACAGGGAATCACATTGAGACTTCTCTCCTGAGAAGACTAGAGCTATATATATTTTTTTTTAATGGGCACAACAGGAAATCTGTCTAGATGAAAAAGAAAGGAACGATGTTTCAGTTCTATTTGCAAGGGCAGTGGCGTAGCTACTGTGGCGCGGGGGGGGGCGCATTTGCACCCGGGCCCTGGGGAGGGGGCGGAGGCAGGGCCAGCCCAAGGCAGGGCTGGCCCCCTCACCTGCGGCAGCGGGGCAGAGGGAGGCGGGACAGGAAACGAGCCCGGCAGATCTGCACTGGCTCTTTTCCCATCGGCTCCTTCGCGCTGAGCTGCATCTGCCTCGCCCCTCCTGTTGCCGCCACCGCCAGGTGAGAATGCAGCCTAAGTTGTTCTGCTGCCTCCCCTCCCTGGCTCCAGTCCCTATCCCTCACCTGCCTCTGCCTCCTAGGATCCCTGCAGCAGCAGGGATCAGGGAGATAAGACACAGATCAGGGAGATAAAGCTGTTTGTTTACAAACAGCTCCTGCCCATGTGCTGACCAGAAGGTTGCTACCTTGTAAAGAAGGTTCTTTGAGATGGCTCCTAACATTCTCATAACTGGGTTGTGCATGCTCACCCTATTCAAATAATAGACCATATGATGGTCTCGAGCTCCTCTAGTATAAAAAGCACTCTCCCCCTCAGAATGACAGTTCCTTCCAACCCTTTCTAGAAATATAAGAAAAGAATTCCATCTGGGGCTGGAAGGGTGGGTGTTGTGAGAATGTTCGGAGCCATCTTAAAGAACCTTGTTTACAAAGTAGCAACTTTCTGTTCTTCGAGTGGCTCCTCACATGATATTTTGACATGGCTCTGCTGGGTGGGGAGTCTGTGGGCACGCCAGTGCATGGATGGGGCATGCACACGGCTGCACACGCATCCCCACTCACCCACCACTCATCCACACCCACATAGTAACCACCGTTTCCCCTGGTTGCTCCTTGCGTGGGGACGAGTGGGGGTGGGGGTGAATGAGGATGTGTGTTAGGCGGGCATGCACATACCCCCACTCACCATGGGCGCATGCACCGCATCGTTCACACGGGACTCCTCCACCAATGAACACACAAAAATCTGTGTGTTCATGGCTGGGAGAGGCCCGTGTAAAAAGGGCCACATTCTCACAACTGTCTGTCTTATACTATCTTAGGTAGGAATTTAGGATGTAAAGCAATATCTATTCTGTCTTGGAAAATAAATCTGCAAATATGGTTCTGAGATTATTATGGCTGCTATTTCACTAACTCTTCTTAATGAAGTTATTGCNCCCCCATCAGCTGTTCGTGCTCCTCCAGCTCCCCCCATCAGCTGTTTGGTGGACCAGGTGCACACACTCCTCCAGGCCCCCCCTAATCAGCTGTTTGGCAGACTGGTTGAGTGGGCTCCTCCAGGCCCCCCTGATTAGCTGTTTGGTGGGTCGGCTGAGTGCATTCCTCCAGCCCCTGTCTCTTATACACATCTAGATGTGTATAAGAGACAGCCCCGGAGGAGTGCATGCACCCCAGCTGCCACTGATCATGGTGGTGGTGGAAGGGGCTCCTCCAGGCCCCCCTCCATCAGCTGTCTCTTATACACATCTAGATGTGTATAAGAGACAGTCCGGTGTTTTGTGTGTGTGATAGCAGCACCTCTGGACTGGTCACACTGTATGCGTGCACAAGGCACAGGCAGCACCGGCAGCAAGAAGCAACAGACCCTGGAGGCCAGACTGGCTAAGCTCACCCCCTCCTCCAGTAAGACAGTGGACGCAGTCAGTCTTTCTGTGCCTGCCTCACTGCCGCTTGGCTGCCCCTGCAGTGGAACCATTCCTGGGAGTGGTGGTAGACGCTCGGCTGGGGATGGGGGGGTGGAAAGCATTGGAAGGCCATGCTTCTCCATGGTTGCTCGGAGTGGTGGAGAATGGGAACCCTTCCTGTCCAGAGGGAGTAATTATGCAAATTAGGCCCCACACCAAGACTTCGCACATGGCTTCACAAACCTAGGGGCCAGCCCTGAGGGCATGCACATGGCTGCACATGCATCCCCACTCACCCCCCACTCATCCACACCCACAGAGTAACCGCTGTTTCCCCCGGTTGCTCTGTGCGTGGGGGCAAGTGGGGTTGCGTATTAGGTGGGCGTGCATAGCCCCCACACATCATGGGTGCATGCACCGCATTGTTCACATGGGGCTCCCCCACCCATGAACACACAGAAATCTGCGTGTTCACTGGTGGGAGAGACCCATGTAAAAAGGGCCACATTCTCACAACTGTCTTACTTATACTATCTTAGGTAAGAATTTAGGATGTAAAGCAATATCTATTAGGGGCAGGAAAACCGGTAAATCCGGTATCCGATAATGCCGGTACCGGGCGTACCGGCATTATCGGATTCGACCTGGTAAATCCGGTCCGGGTACCGGATTTTTTTTACATTGCAGCCATTTAAAAATGGCTGCAATGTAAAAACTTAAAGCCCCAAGTTAAAAAAACAAAAAACCTCCCCGAGTCCAGGCTGCGCGGGTGGAAGGGGGGACACCCCCCACCCACCCTGCCCAGCCTGGATTTTTGTTTAAAAAAAGACTCGGAGGCGAGCCCACCCCCCAGCACCAGCGGCCGCGGCGTCCCCGCAG
>QEPC01003665.1:514712-525125 GCA_003113815.1 Sphenodon punctatus
CCAGCCAGTGTGACCCAGGTGGCGGGAAGCCCCCAAACGGTCCCCCCCCAAAAAACCCTTTAATCTTACCCCCCACCACACTCTGTCTGTCCGGTCCAACGGTCTTCCGGAGAGCCCCACCACCGCCGCTGCAAGTGTGGAGGGAGCCCGGAGCGGAATGGTGTGCCACCACCACTGCAAGTGCCAGACGCTGGAGCCCGGAGTGGACTGCCATGCCGCCACAGGTCTGTCCGTCCGTCACCGGCCGCCGAGTCAGTCACTGAGGCAGAGGCTCTGAGCAGCTGAGCGCCTCGTTCCTCTTCCCCACCCGCGTGCTCTGCGCCACCTGCCTCCCTCGTGTGCCGCTCAGACGCCGACGCATGCACAATGGATTACAGCGCATGCGCAGCGCATGGCACGTTGCGTCAGGGAGGCGAGGCTGGGGGCTTGTTCAGCATGAGTGCTGAGGCTGAGCAGTGCGGCACGGTGAGGTGTGTGGGCCCGGCAGGCCCAGCGGGGACCCACCCCCTTGTCAGCTGGTGGGGCAGCCGGGGCCTGGGCCAAAAAACAATTAATTAAAAAAACCAGGGACACAGCGTGTGGTTTAATAGCTATCATAGGGATGGGCGGTCAGGTGGACCTGTGGGCCCCGGGACACATGTCCTGCTTGTCCCTATGATAGCTACGCCCTTGGACATGAAGAAACTTGAAGGTGAAGACAAGGATTTTGTGCTGGATGCAAAGCGGGAGAGGGAGCCAGTGGAGGGAGTAGAGAAGGGGATGAACATGATCTATGTGGCTGGCAAGTGGATGACCTTGGCAATGGAATGTGAGAGGGTCAAGGTGAGAGCAGGGAAGGTCAGTAAGAAGGAGGTTGCAGTGGTCAAGGCAAGAGATTATTAGAGCCTGGACTAGAGTTTTGCCACTGAGAGAAGTAAGGAAAGGCCAGATTTTAACCGTGTTATACAGAGAGAAGCAACAGGCCTTAACACCAGCTGAATTTGAGGTGCAGAGGAGAGGGAGGAGTCCAGGATAAATTCCAGGCTATATGGTGACACCATCCTTGGAAATGGATAGGGAGAAGAAGATTTAGAGAAGGAAGATAGAGAATTGGGTCTGGAACATATTGAGCTTGAGTTGACAGTGAGGCATCCAAGCGATGTCAGATAGACAGTGGGTGATGCGAGACCAGATGGAGGGGGGAGAAAGTGGGGATGTAGAGAGAGTTGAAAGACTCTTTAAAAGTAGAACTTAAAAAAATTCTTGTATTACCATAGTGCCCCCAAATTGCAGTCAAATTCAGGGCCTTGTATCCCTTCTCATGCATGTAATGGCAAGCTCATCATCCCTTTCTGTGTCACAATGGAATGGGGACTATTTGTTGCTGATATTTGATACCAATGAAACTGGCGTCTGTTTTACTTGAGTCTTCTGATTTTAAAATGTGCAAACTGAGCAGTAGCTTCATAAAATATAATCTGTTTTGGCACAGTTATCTTGGAGTTTATGAAGGAAGGGTTTGATCCTAGTTTACTGAGCAAAGCAAAGTCTTACACCAAACGCCACTGCATTCTCCAGTTTGTCTGTATTGCAGTAAATTTTGAAAAACAAGTCTATTCAATTCTAAAATTACAGGACAGTCCTCGAGAGAGTGTGGTTGTTGTGGTGTTTCCAAACGTAACATCTAGTGTGACAAAGTAGTTCACATGGTATCTTGAATTGGACCAACTACTGTCAGCGAGAGGACAGTTCTTGGCATCAGTGGGGACTCGAGAGAAGCCTATTGATTATGGTGAAAATCAGAAACTCAAAGTGGCTGTATTCCTAAGAACACTTTATATACCTGCCCTGTCATATTCATAGCACTGACTCATTACAACCAATAAAATTGTAGCATGCAAATTTGCCACGGAGAAAAGAATGGTGGTTCATCTCTGAAATCACAGTGACTTCACCCGGCACAAGGTGGGAGCGTATTTCTAGCAGGGAGGGAGGGAGGAGGCCCAGCCTTCTATGGTTCTGGAGGCACCCAAGCTAGCTAAGGAGATGTGTAGTAATTGAGAAGGTGGCTTTATTGATGTTCAACAAGAAGACTAAAGATCAGGGGAAGAGAGTAACCCGTGGATGTGTGCTTCGCTTCTCTCTGCATAGGATTGCAAAAATCTGGCCCTTCCTTACTGCTTCCACTGTCAAAACCCAAGTCCATGCTCTAGTCATCTTTTGTGTTGATTACATCAACTTCCCTCTTTCTGGCCTCTCCCACTTTGACCTTGCCCCTCTTACTTCCATTCAGCACTCCGGTGCCAAGGTCATCCACCTCACCCATCACTTTAACTATCTTCAGCCCCTCCTCTCATCCATCCACTGGCTCCCTCTACCTGAATGTGCTCAACACAAGGTCCTTGTCTTTTCCATCAAGGCTCTTCGTGTCCTTGCTGCCCCCCTATATCATCACCTTTGTTTCCCACCACATCTCCACCTGGAAGCTTCACTCCTCCACCACACCCTCACCTCCCCACAAGTCCTTTGCTCCTCGAAAGGTATTTTCCCCCTCTCCCTTGCTTGCCGCATGCCTGGAACTCCCTCTCTGAATACATTCACTCTGCCCCTTCCCTTCCAACTTTCAAATCCCTCTTGAAATCCTACCTTTTCCATCAGGCTTTCCCTAGCTTCTCGTCCCCACAGACTCCTCAGTGATGCCTCCTTTTCCATCCTTCACTCAAGGTCCCCTTCTCCCCTGTAATGAAGTTAAGTACATGCACCTCTGACTTCTCAAATATGTGGATGTCTCCCTGCTCTCCCTTTGTTCTCCTTTGTCTCTCCTAGATTGAAAACCCCTTGGGGATAGGGATCTTCTCTCTAATTAATGATTGTACAGTGCCGGGTACATTGCTGTCTCTACATTTTTTATTATTATTATTATTATTTTATTATTGAACTTGGAATAATTATTAATAATAATAGGGTTAATGAAGTGTGTAGGTTGGAGAGATAGCATGGAGTGAGTCTAGTGAGAACCTTTAGTATGTGCAGGAGAATTTTACATGGATTCATGCAGTAAGAAGAAACTAATATAAGTAACAACTTCCAGTCCATTGGGCTGCATTAAGATTACTCCTGATGGCTAAATTGGGATGCTCAGGCCTTCCCTAAACTACACTGTATCTATATTGTTCAGTAGAGATTGTGGCCAGCAGAAGGGAAGTGTGATTAGCCTGCCACCCCTAATCTCTGGAATTAAATCTATAATTAAGATAAACGTCTCCTTCCTGGCCATTAATTTCTGCCACAATAAGGTTAAACTACGAACATTTTATAAGAGTAATCTTGTAAGTGCAGGCTCAGTGTCTGAAATGTTTTCACTCATATATAAGCAAAAGTTTCAAATGATTTTGAAGTAGGCTGGATATATTATTTGTGTAGCAAGTTATGAATACTCAAAGGATAAGAAAATTGTTCACTAAGCTTGTGTGGGTAATTACTTCAACAACCTAAACTTCAGTGCTGCAGCTAAATTAAAAACTTCATCCTTCTGGAAACAGTTGTGATACCTATGCAAACCCCAGTCTCAGAATTCGAGGCTATGTCAATAGCATTATCTTTTAAAATTTGATTTTTCATTTTCACATGGCATGAACTCATCAGGACTTTACCATCATCTCAAAGAGGTTTGCATGGCTGCATATTTCAGTATGGCTTTCAAACTTGAGTCAGGAAGCATCTGGTGTGTCTGACTCTCTACGGTAACTTTGTAAATGTTAATGCTGGGTATACAAATTCTTCTCTTTATTTAAGAGCCACTGTGTTGCTTTCCGGAGCACATAGTACATATAGGAATGGGGCTGGGGTTCCAATAGGTTTTAGGAAACCTACCGTGGCACTGATGCAGATAATCCTTGCTCTGCTATTCTAATGCTACTGATTATTGTTGCTTTTAAAGCAGTGGCTATTAGCACCACTGCAAAATCCAGGAAAGGGGGATACTCTGGACCTTTGTATGAAGGGAAATGCATTACCAGCCACAAAAGACACAGACTAGAGCCAATAGTGTCAGAGTCCATTAAGCATTAACAGCTGCTTTATGTCAGAGGATCTTAAGGATAATAAAAGATCCAAAACCCAATAGATCAAAACTTGGAATAGTTTCCTGAACTGTTGCCCTAAGCTAGTGTGAGGAATAGCCATATGCATACAGCTGCAGAGCTTGGTATATCACTCATGCTGACTGCAGACCAAGAGATGGGGAAAGCAGGAGTCTACACTCAAACTTCTGAGAGGGCAGAGCATCTGCACCTAATACAGAAAATGGAGAGTCTGGGAACTTAGTAAAAAAATATTGCTCCCTGCTGCTGGCTTTGTCAGTAGTATCAGTTCAGAGCAGTTGCTACTCATGTGCTGGTTTCTTAAGACCTTTGGGAATCAGACTGCAGAAATGCCTGGGACTTGATGTCTTTTGAATACATTCTGTCAGGTCTTCGTGACCCAGGAGGATCTAGAAGAAGCTGGATAGTGTTACCTTGTTTTGTTCTGTCACTTGACCTCACCAAATTTTTCTCCAGGGTTGGGAGGGGATGGGAATTGATTTTCTAAAAAAGCAAAGGAAAGGGCTAATTTCTTCCTTCTAAAATAAGCCCAGTTGATATCTCTGAAAGGTCCCTTCTCACAGCTGAGATGTCCAGTAGCAGGGAAATATTCTCTACCCTGACCCTGGATCACCTTTCCAGTGAGAGGGTAACTTGGCCTCCATGGCTCATTGCTAGCTGCCACTGTCAAATGTGTATATTTTGATGCTTTACTGTGCAAAGGATTCCTGTCCGTGATCTGCCAACCCATTCCATGCAGGCCATCTAACAACTGTCAGATGTTAATGATTTTTGATCACTACCAACCTGAGTTAAATTTAGACCAGTGATTTAATAGTGAAAGGCTCTTTATCTCTTTATTATTCCCTGGGGCTATCCAACTCCATGTCTCATTATCCTACTCCAGACCTCCCTACAATAATGCGCAGTACTGGAGGCCTGATCCAGCATCCTATTTATTGCAGTGGAAAGATTTCTATTGGGCCTCGTGGAAACATTTTACATCTTTAAAGGCCTGCCTGAACATTAGTTTAATTCTTCAACTGTGCTTCCTTCACTGGCTCCCTCTCCCCTTCCACATCCAGCACAAATTCGTACTTCAGGGACCACCTCGCCCTCCACACCCCAGAGCAGCTCCTTCAGTCTGCTGGGGGTGCCTTCTTGGACGTCCCCCGTGTTAAGCGGGGGCCACAATGGAGAGGGCATTCTTGGTGGCCGGGCTGCGCCTTTGGAACTCCCTTCCGGAGGAAGCTCGTCTGGCCCCAAGCCTTTTAACATTCTGGCGAATTTGCAAAACCTGGCTGTTCGCCCAGGCCTTTGGGGAGGGGGAGTTAGGTTTTTTTTTAATCTCCTGCCACCCTTATATACTGTATTTTTTACCCTAGCCATGTTTTATTGTGTGATTTTATGATTGTTTTAATATATTTTTATAGTTGTTTTTATGTTTTGATATTGTTAGCCGCCCCGGGATATAAATTAAATTAATTAATTAAATTAACATAATAAATAAATAAATTCCTAGTCCTCACCTCCAAGGCTGTTCATGGCCTTGCTCCTCCCTGTCTTCCTGACCTCATTTCCTGCATTGTTCATATGGGAATATCACTCCTTGTCTGCTACCACCCTCATCCGCTTCAGAATCTCTTGCTTCCTAAACCGTCCTTATTGCTTTGTCCTTCACAGACTGTTAATGGATACACTTTTTACTGTCTCATCCTTCAGGGTCCTCCTCCTCCTCCTCCTTCTGTAACAAAGCTAACCCTGTGCACCTGAAACTTTGTGACTATGGCCCTTTTCAAACCTGCCATGGTGGGTGAGGGGATGGGTGTGCACCTGCCGTGGGTGGAGTTGGGTGTGCGCCCGTTTCCATGGGCTCACACCCGCCTCCATGTCTGGAGCAACCGGCATTGGAGCCCATTGCTCCATGCGTGGGTGCTGGGTGGAGTGCGGAAGCGAGCACGGACACACCCACACCCCGCCCACGGTGTTGCCATGGGCACCCACCCATACCCCTGCACCAACCGCAGCGTTCTCATGGGCATCCCCCCCATCGCATACGTGTGCGGGGGGGGTGGCGCCCATGTGAAAAGGGCCTATATCCCTGTCTCTCCCTAAGTTCCCTACTCCCTATGTTCTCTACTCCCTTACCTTCCCTATCTTGTCCACTAGATCTTGTCCCTATCTTGTCTATTCTAGATTGTAAGGGACTGACTATAATCCCAGCTATTCAGTGCTGGCACTTATATAAATAATAATAACCAGCCAAGTGAAGATTTTTGCCAGCATGGGAGAATTCCTAGATGCCAAAGAAATGTCAGAAGCAATGTCTCCTGCCCACCTTTGTAGTGAGAAGTCTGGGGACATAGCCAAAGCATTGCTACATTCTTACAATCCCCAGCTCATATGTTCGCCTCTTTGGAACCAAAGCTGTCCAACATGGCTTAAAGCAACCCAAAGGCTTTAAACTGTGCCATGGCCAACCTAGAATTAGCATTATTATGATGGTGATTGTTATGGTTATTTCTATAGCGCCATCAGTGTGCCTGGCACTGTACAGTTGTGTGATTAGAGACAGGTCACTGCCCTGTGGGACCTCCAATCTAGAATGGACATGGGGAGGGAAATTTAGGAAGAGAGAGGAAGACATTAATCAAGCCTTATGATTTGGGATCTAAGCAGTTCCTCTGCAACTCCCCAACCCTTCTCAGCTTCAGTTGGTTCTTACAGGAACAGTTGTGAATTGACCCCCACCTAGATTTTCAGGCAGCAGTAGCATTTAAGTTTCAGTAGCTGCCTGAAACTTAAATGTACAGCCACTGTTTTCATTATAAACAGGGGACTGCTGAAGGCCCGATTTTGAGGAATCCACTTGACCTACATTTCTGAAATTTAACCATGGCTGTAAGTTGTGAGGACCATCATATCCACGAAGTTTGAAAAAGATCCATTAGGAAAATAAAATGTTATAACTGCTTAAACGTTAATTGGTTGTGGTCAAAATGCACACCATCCTCACGTATTTGAATCATCAATATCTCCTCCCCCTGGATGAGTTGAGCCCCCAAACTTCACAGGCTTCGAGAATGAGATCAATAACAAGTGCTTCTGAAATATGATACTGATTGATGCAGCCAAAACCGAGATATTATTGATCAAAATTCGATTCTGCACGTTCACGCATGCGCACTTGAGCTCCTCTCTCCTGTCGGAGAGCCGGGGAAGCGGTTGCGTCCCATCCCCATGTGAGCTCTGTGCGCTGCTGCTCCTGCTGCTGCCCGGCCCCCTGGAAACCCGCCAGCCCCACACGCACCACCCGCCAACCCCCCCAAACTCCGACCACAACCCACCCAGCCCCCACAATTCCCAGTCACCCCCAAACCCCACTCGCCCCCTGCCACCCTCCGCAACCCCCCCACACACAAACCTCACCCGCCTGCAAGCCCCGCGTTCACCCCCCGCAGACCCCCCCCCCCCCCCCCCNCCCAAACCCCCACCTCCCACAAAACCAAGAAATTAACCAAAACAAAAAACTTAACCGTTTTTAAAAAAAACTTAAATGCACAGGTTTTCTTAAAATACAAAAAAAAAAAATCAGTACAATTACAATTCAAAAAATCTTCCACTCCATACATTGCAACAAAACATAAACGCCAAAAAACAGAAATTAATTCACAATTAAAGCAATATTTAATATTTTATCCTCATCAAGATACATGTAATATATATACTAAATTCCTTACCATACATACTTTAATTCATTTTTATCAATAACAATTAGAATTATGAAACTATAATTTATTATCATAATTGGACAAGGAACAATTTTGTCAGAGTGCATTTTTGGCGTTTATGTTTTGTTGCAATGTATGGAGTGGAAGGTTTTTTGAATTGTAATTGTACTGCATTTTTTTGTTTGTATTTTAAGAAAACTTGTGCATTTAAGTTTTTTTTTAAACTGTTAAGTTTTTTATTTTGGTTAATACTTTATACCATTAAGCTCCCATTTTATGAAGATAACATTGATTCCCATCATCATACTCTACGATGTAGTTTCTGGTGTGGATGTGTTGTTGCTTACAATGCTGTCTAAGCATGTGTACGTGTTTGAAACCTCTGCGTATCTGCAATTTGGGGTTCCTGCTAATAGGATTTGGAATTCTCCCTAACTCCACCACTTTGCCGCCAAACACAGTTGTGACTCAGTTTCCCCACTTGTAATCATCCCAGGCTACTCCTCTTACAACCTAGCGTCTCTCTCCCCACTCTTGGAAGAGGATGTGTTCATCCAAGCACATCAAGCCAGAGTCACAAGTACAAACCTTTAACCAACAGCAATTTTGGGTGTTCTTCAGTTATAGAAGATTGATTTTGGGTATGCTCATCTCTGTGTCTAGCAGAGGAATACTCTAGAGTCCTGTATGCAGTTTCATCAGGTAAACATATACCAGCTTTGGTGTAAAAGAAAGTTAAAGTAAACTCGGAAAATTAGTCCATTGTCTTAGACAATTGCTTACAGAAAAAAGGGTTAAAAAAAGGGTTAAAACAACGCAATTCTAAATTCCTTTGAATTGTTCCTAACTCAGTAATTCTCTATATTCCATTCAGTCCTTAGCAAGTCTTTATTACAGCTTCAAAGCTGGGCTATCTCCTGATCAGATGGTATTGGAGTATTCATATTTCAGTTCTTTTGTTTAAATACTCTTCACTTTCTTGAATCCATTTCAGAGTTAATACCATTTATCACGTGTCTCTCCCCTTAGTTCCTGTGGACTCACGAAAACATCCTGTCGGTCTGCTGGGAGTGTCTAGGGCCACTTTCAGACATGGCACCCCTGTGCATATTCGGGCTGCAGGGGGAATGCGCAGCCCGAATATGCGCGGGGATCGGCTGGTCTGAAAGGCTTCCCCCGCGCAACTTCGCCAGCAAAGTCGCGCGGGGGGGAGGAGGCTTTCATACCGGCCGATCCCCGCTCACATTTAGGCTGTGCATTCCCCCCTGCAGCCCAGATACGCGTGGGGATGTCTGAAAGTGGCCTTAGTGTCATTAGCAAGTTATTTCACAAACCATCTGGGTTCTTAGCACCCACTGTAGTTGTTACATACATGCCTGTGTAAGGGCCCTCTGTGGCTGGAGAGTTTGCATACTCTCACCAACAGAAGTCGATCCAATAAAAGATATCATCTGAACTACTTGACTCATCTCCTACATTTTTGGCCAACATGGCACCCACACATTGTCTCTAGACATCGCTCTATAGGAAAAGTTGTGTATTCACGTGAGTGAATCTGTCTGACTTCAAAACCACTCATGTCACTGCACTGCTGAGTACTAAACTTACCTTTTATAGCATTTACATTATAAAACTGATCTGTAATTTTCTGGGTACTCATTGTTTCACAAGGATTAAAATTACACTAATATAAATGGCTTACCTATGTATTTTGGAATTACAGGTATATGGTTTTTTACATGATACATGGCATACTTTTGATAATCATTTTCATCATCATCATAAGCTTTAGGGATGGGTGAACAGATCGCGGTTCGGGTTTGGGCGTTCGGGCCGGTTCGGTTTGGGCTTTCGTCGAGTTCGGGTTCAGCTGTTCGGTTCAGGCGTGTTCGGTTCGGGCATTTGGTAAAAGGTATCGTGAGATCCCGTGATTGCGCCGGAAACCGGAAATGAAGTGCGTGTGGAGCTGTGTGGCGAGAGAGTGTCTGTTTGGCTGGCTGGCAGTTCGGTTTCATGTGTTTTGGCTGTTTGTGTTTGGTTTGGCTGTGTTGTTTTGGTTGGTGAGTGTTGGTGGGTGACTGTTGTTGTTGGTCTGTGTATGAGCTTTTTTTTAAAAAAAAAAAAAATGAAGAAGACTTGACTTGATTCGACTGGGGGCCGACTTGGTGCTCCCGGAGCCGGTGGTGGTGGTGGTGGTAGAGGGGGAGGAGGAGGAGGCGGTCGCTGACCCAGTCCCTGGACCGTCGGTGGTGGTGGTGGACTGGCCGGCTCCTCGGATGAGGAGAAAGCGGTGGGCACAGGAGGTGCTGCCAGGTTTGTAAACTTTTTTTTTTACTTTGAGGACAAGAAAGGCTCTATCCATTAGAGCGAGCTCACTGGAGTGCGAGTGGGTGCGTGGGTGGTGGGCATCAGTCAGGCACAAACAGTGGGCATCAGCGGGTAGCAGCAGATGTCTGCCACAGAGAGAGAGTGTATTGTAGTGTGGGGGGCTCTTCCAGCAGTCAGGCACGAGCACAAGCAGCACCCCCACCCAAACATGTGCCTGCCAGCCATCCCTGGCAAGGGTCTCCACTCTCCAGTTGCCATCCCTGCGCACCCCCAAATAAGGGCAGGATTTGCAC